>OX235265.1:87007427-87576868 GCA_944472135.2 Trichobilharzia regenti | reverse complement strand
TCCTGAGTAAAACTCAATCATCAAACTATTCATTTATTATTACATAACTTCTTTTTTTAACAAATGTTTATGACAACTCATCACCTTTGTTACTACCCTAATTTCATTAACACTTAATTTTCTTGACTGATTTTGTATTACATAACTCCAACAACTAATCTTCACCTCTTTAGTTAAAATAACCACAACTAATTGTATTTTTGTTTGACAAACTTAATGTACACACACACATACACATACAAAACAACCATATATATTTGCGATTGTACAGCTACGAAAATGAATTCGCCGCCGAAAGGAAACTCTTCACTGAACTACATGTTTTATTTTCACTTACAGATTCAAGCTGAATAGTTTCGGTTTCTAAGGGAAACTGTGTTAACATTTCACCTCGAACTATGTGAATTGCAAATAATTTGGAAAATTGTGAATTCGACCATCGATTTGACATGAAATTTGGCGTACAAACCACCTTATACTTTACAGATAGTTGGATCGACAAATGTAAGGCGATAAATCTAATAAAAGCGTAAAAACTATCACAATTTTTTTAAGTCTTCCGCAGCTTACTGCTTTCTAAAAGTTTAGATGGACATTCTCGCTACGCTGAAACACCCTAAGCCTTAGTAATACATAAAGCATCAGTATGCAGCTTTTCTTCATAATTTTTCATAAAGAACTTTTATTTGAACTGATTAAAAATGCCCATTAAAATTTTCAGAAGAATGGATACTGAACAAAGAGTACTCTTTTCGATAAATTCATCATCAAGCTCTACATTTATACATACATTATAGTGAATGATTGAATGAATTAGTGTTATGAACAACATTAATGTTGTTTAAATAACATCGATTCAATAATATTGATAGATTACAACTGAATCGCATCAACATAAAATAAGCTGAATGTCAGAAGAATTAGGAAGGATAATAGTACAAATCCATGAGTTTATAGTTTCTACTGAAGGCCAGGGCAATAGTAAGGGCTGGACTTGCTTCTTTTGGATACAGAATGCTGGTTGATTGAGGCGAATCGCAATAGCCTCTGCTGTTTGGAGCCTGTGGTGCTTCGATGTTTTTGGCAATTTATTTGGCACTCGGTATAATATAGAGAAGGATTCATCTACGCTGGCTTTGTGGTCGGTTTTCACCAGACTGTTCCAATATCGAGCTGTTAATGCTTTTCACTACACCTTTACTTAGCCATGCTGAGAGATGTTGTCGAGCACGAAAAATCAAGTTTCTAGAGCAACAGGCAATATAACTGGCTCCAGAAGAGCAGTTGAATTGATAGATACAATTAGAAGTGGCTAGCTAGTCTAGGTACTTCATCTTTCAGTCGTGGAATCACCATCAGTCGTGTAGAGAATAAGACGTGTAGTTAGCCAGCATTAAAAGTTCTTTGAACTGATTTTCTTAATTTCTTCGCAATTATCTCGCTTGGTTTATCGCCCTTGGATTGTAGTCGTATATAATAAAGAGGCTTCTTTTTTACAGATAGAGAGTAGTCCTTTTCCGTTTTCTTTTATTATTTATTTTTATTTTCATATTAACAGAGATATAAGATATTAGCTGCACGAAGTGTGTCAATTGAAAACGATGAATGATGGAACTGTAGTGATTATAAAAGTGAAGCATAAAGTCAAGTGAAAAATTTCTGCACATTATGAAAGCGGAAGTTTAACCATAAAATTTATTTTGAAAATCATAAAATGTGGAGTAGATTGCTTAGAGCGACTAGGTGTAGTGTCCTTGATATTGTTTAGTTGGTTGTGCAAGCACCTTATGAATACAAATACCTAACATTTTGAGTGATGTTTCTTCAAGAAGTCGAGGTTACTCAGGTGAACGCAAACAATCCAATCACTTTGAACATACTGTGTAAGTGTTCAGAAACCTCACCGCATTAACATCTGTGCCTACCAATAAGAAGTATATACGCTGAACCAACGAATATTTCGTCTTGTGTGTAGTTGATAAAATTCTCTGATGGCTTCTATTTCCTTTTTTTTCTTCATCGCTAAGTTTGTGACTACTTTAAAACTACTACTAAGTCAATGTAAGTTACTTAAGGTGTCGTTTCAAATGTTAAAGGAATTAGTAAATTGTGTGAAGTACTTCACTTTGACTTCCCAAAATTTACTGCTTGTAGAAATCAATCAAAATTCCCTTGTCGACTTATTTTATATGAAAAGTGAGGAAATTTAACTCGGTGGCATTTAAAATCTCACAATCTGTGTTTACTGCAATATATATATGAGAGGCGTGTTTAAACACTTAGTTAGGTAGATTCAGTGTATCTGTACAGCTGTTAACAAAGCCAGTGGTAATAAACTTGTGGAAAACAGAAATTGGTTGAAGTTTTTGAACCGGTGTAGTGACCAGTTAAGTTCAAAGATCACATTTTACCGTGTTCCTGAAACAGATGTCAGTATCAAATTAACTTACGACAGTAATAATAATAATAATAAAAGTGACTGGTCCTATTCAGGTAGGTAGTTATCTGGGGTTCCAGTGGGAAGTCATCACCAGTAGGGTGCGTCAGGTCGGGTGTGAGGACAAATACTTGCCGAAGACATTGGCTAGCGGTTGCGCTATATCGTGAATTGGCAGAAGTTAGAATTCATTGGCTGGCCATTGGATCGGGTCCCAGTGGCTTAATGGTCTACATGCTCGCCTTGTAACTAGAAGGTCCTGAGTTCGAACCCTATCGGTGGGTGCGTTCTGATGAAGAGTCCCTAACTAGGACGAAACGGCTGTCTAGTACTCTCAGGTTGTACAATGGTTCTCTAACCAATGTCAGCTCATGATGAAATCCTGTAACCAATCAACCAAATCCCTACAAACCAATACTTGAATAATAATAATAATCAGCCCCGTAAATATCAAAAGACAAAGACAGATATGTAACTGATAGGATACCACTTTATTAACAAAAACATTCCAAGTTTCCACATCTTTCTAGCATAGGGCAGTGGAAATAGATTATTCCAACTGATAGGTGATTCGGTTGAGGTAGGCAAAAAATAAATATTCCGATTGGTTGGCGATGTGACCAAGATCAGGGTGAGAAAAGATCATGAAAGTTTACAGTCATCCGATCACACAATGAATCAGGTGATGAGTAGTAAGATGATTACTATTTTAAGCTGATTCCTGTCACCAATCCAATCCATTCAATTTAATGTGGAGACGTAAGTGGGAGACCGTGTGGCACTCCATAATGAGCTCGATAAAAACTGCATCAATCGACAGATTATTACTATTCTCTTACCCAGATATCATTAGCTATCAATAAACTCATTACGTAGAGTCGCTCCGGTCAGAATCCAATCTTTTCATCTGCCGGTAAGTCATATTTTCCCACATGAGATAGTGTTACATCTCTGGAGGACAATGCATATAAGGTCAGTAACTTGATACTGGTTGGCTGTTTCCCTGTTCGAAGTTGAGGCTTGGAGCTTCATTTTCCTAGATCACAGGTAATGCAGGTGGAAGTGAGCGTCAAACATATGTTAGGGGCTAAGGTAGTTAGTAGCTTAGGCTGAAGTCTGTTAGGCCCTGGCGATTTATCCAGCTTCAGTCTAGATAGCTGTCACAGCACCACTTCACTGTCCAGTATGACTGGGGGCATTTCTATGATGTTGATAGAAACCTCGCCAGAATACTGTTTATTTCTCAGAGACGACAAAACATTGTAGAACTACTGGGAAAGGATGTTGGCCGTCACCTCATCTAATTCAGCCACTTCATACCTACACTGTTGATCAGGACTTGTATACCCCTGCCCATTCAAATCCCCAGTTAAACATATGAGCACAGTCTTTTGGGACAATACAGATAGCTAATTATTGTCTCTCGTGTTTTATACGATGACTGGTAAGAATTGAATAACAAAGCTTCCTAATTTTGGGATAGTCTACCCAGAACTTTACCCGTACTGTTTTGATGAATTGATCCCATATGTCTTTTCATCTATTTCTTTCTTTTTATCCATGGAAGTTTACGCGATGGCTTTCGAGGTGTACAACAAGGTAAAAAAGTAATATTGTACATTTAAATACATTTCTAAATTTCATTTTATCTTCTTCACCAGTGCCGTCGTATGAGACAGCCTCACTGTTGATTACGTGTATATCCACTCTTCGAATGTTTGGACCAGTGGGTGCTGGCCTATGAATGAGACTATGAATATCGAATGTTATTTATTGATGAAAAATTGGCTACTGCTGTCTGAGGGTAGATGGCAGCTACAAACCACATACATCCCCTATCAGGTGTTCAAAAACAAATCACCTAACAGGTGGGTAGTGTTCAAGGAGTCACCGTATTGTTGTCTGTGCAAGTTCACACCTGAGGATACTTAGTGTCAGCTCCCCGTTGAAACAGTTGCACGGTCTAGTCAGTGGTATTTCCTTCCAGTTGACACGTGTGGTATTAAGATCCTACACTATGGGATACCCATTTTTAATCCTCTGTGCATGGAAATGGTGGAAGATAAATTCATTAGCGTGTCAGACGGCACTTTTTACTCCAAATGCCAACTTATCCCCTTTCAGACTAGTAAAGCAACTTACGGATTTACTGGTATCATTGTTATAGGCTTCTGACAACGTTAATTTAATCCCCTTATCTTACCAGTTTCACAGAGAGATCCAATTCCTTCGTTGACCGATGATTTTACGTCTGTGGATGAAGGTACATTTCAGTATGAGGGCAGTGATGTTCACACGCACTGATACACATGTTTCAGTGTCCAATTGAAGTCAGCCATATAGTTATTTTTTAAATTCAGGAAGCATGTTTCTCAGGCTAAATGCGTGTATACGACATATATACAGCCACTCATATATTCACTAAACCTATTAACACAGATTTTGGTGTCTGAGACCTCACTACCCGAAAACCCTGTAGCCTCAGGTGTTTTCTTTTCGTAAGCCAAGATTTCCGTTAAACTACTACTCGTCTCCTCTTAAATTTTCTTTCTCACTCCCCAGTATTATTTTCATTAGTTTTTGTTGGAAAATTTCATTAGTATCCAAGTCACCTTTCTTCGGTTCCAATAGTCTTATTTTTTGGAACACCAATGTGTAGATTTCTTCTAAGAAACCCTGAGCCACACATTGAGTAACCCGTAAAATCACAAGCATATGATCTGTCTAAAGCATACATAGTACCACCACATTGTACATTAAACAATGAAATAAAATCTCATACTGTGAGGTGTCGGTGGCTGAATGCCGCTAAAAAACACAGACACTGTGTGACAATAATATAAAAATCAACAAAGCTGTGTCCAGAGCGATTCACGGGGTCAGATTAAGTAGCACGTCAATGTCAGATGAAGACTAAAGGGATCCAGAAAACGATTTTCAACATAAAAGGACAGGCAAATATAAAATATACAGTAGATACTGTTGGACTTATAAGAAAATAAATTAATGCATTAAATTAGGTAACCTCAATAGAAAAAAAACTTTATGGAGCTACAGAATATAATTCATTCTACTTACTACTCATAAGTAGTACACTTTTTAAATCAAAAGAAAGAATACCAAAGGGTAGATAAGGATGGAATTAACAACGACGGAGCATAGTAACTGACTGAATAAAGGATACCTAAACACTTTTAAATTATGGTGAATGAACAAGGTATCGAGTTTAAATTTCAAGAAGTATAAGGTTTATGGTATTCAACTATCATTTAGATATAATGGAATAGATTTGTACCTTAAGTGGTGTAGTTGTTTTCTCTGAGCTGGATAGTTAATTTGCGAAGCTTTCATCGCCCTACGAGGCGACACCTTCAGCCCATACTTCAATTCGAATTGAAGTGAGGTTTTAGATTTCTCCACGAGTTTATTAATCATCTATCCTGGTGACTACCTTGAACGTCGTGATTGGTTGTTTTTGTGTGTTTTCACACCTTCTAGGCAGCTACTTGTATTGGAACTGATTGTTTCCTTGACTTGAACTTTGACACCTTTTGTGTGAGATTTTCTTCTTATCGGTTGGTCAGTTTAATGGAAATCTTTCAAAAGAATGTGTATCCACGGAATTTCATCAAAACACATATACCCCCAAGCCAACCTATCAAATCAAAGGCCCCCATGGAAAGCACAAAGAAAATCGCCCTACCCTATATGAAAGACAACATCTCAGACAACATCACTGCAAGACTCTTCAAGCCTTTAAGAATTGATGTCACACACAAACCAACAAAAGCACTTCACTCTATGTTAACCAAAAGACTCAACAACGAAAGAAGATAAAACCAGCATAATCTACAAAATAAATTGTAACATATGCGAAAAACATTACATTGGCCAAAGTGGTCGTCCCCTTCCTCTTCATATCCATGATAATAAGATAGCCGTCAAAAGACATTACATCAAATCCACTACTTAATATCGCCTCACTGTATACAGACAACCACGGACATCAATTCGACTGGGACAACCAACGTTCAAATATTAGACAGAGGAAACAACAAGAATGCTAGAGAATTTTTTAGAAGCCAGTCTGGCATTCCAGTGAATCATCAATCAATAGACACATCGAGATAGACAAAATTTACCAACGGATAAACAGGAAATCTCACACACAAATGGTCAAAGTTCAAGTCAAGGAAACAATCAACACCAATACCAATACAAGTAGCCTAGGGGGTGTAAAAACACACGATAACAACCAATCACGTTGAAGGTCAGGTCACCAGGAGAGATGCATAATAAACTTGTGGAGAAATCTTAAAGCTCACTTCAAACTGAAGTGTGTACTGAAGGTGTTGCCTAGTAGAGCAGTGAAAGCTTCGCAAATAAACTATCCAGCTCAGAGAACACAACCATATCAAAATCAACTATCATTAGTTATCACTGCAATTTCTTCACTAATAAAAAGTTACATAGTTAAGATTTTATCATTCTAGTTATCAAATTGAGTAAGAGTTAAAAGTATGGTTATTACATGCGCTGTCACATTACCTGTGCAAATATCTCCAAAACAAAAAACTATTCTCTTAACAAAGGCAAGAGACACCTATCTGATTAAGCTTAGATTGCATTAGGAAGTCTGTAGTTAAATGTCATCGTCATCATTGAAGCAGATATTTGCATTGGTTAAATACGTATTTTCGCGAGATAATTCTTTGGAAAATCCTTCCGAAGTGATCCAATCACAATATAGATACTTACTTGGATATTTCCATCAGCTTTGTATTTATTTTCGACTTTTCTCCTAGGCTATATATCACTGTCCTAACGTTCGCATATCATCTAAACACTTAATCCTTATTATTTGTCTTTATTCCCACTTCATCTCTTACATTTTATGCTTCTCTTTGTTGTTGTTTGGTGATATTGATAATGTGTCGTTTTGTGACTGCGATTTTGTTTGAATGAGTTAGCTCCATTTCCACCTTGGACCATCTGTGAGTTTTGCAAGCAGAGTTTTGATCCTATGTTGTTGGGAATATGCTGTTTGACTCTCATGTACTTCATACGGTTGATTTTGATTAAATAATTCCATTTTATAGTACTTGGCTTGTACTCGAGAAACTATTGTACCTATTTAGCCGCCTAATGGAATAGTTGAGGTAATTTTACGTCTTGATATATTACGACTGTTAAACAGTACCATCACCATTGATGTTGATTGGTATTTGTTGCTATTGCTTAGCTATCTTCATCACCTCTGTCTCCATTTGTGTTTACCTGAAATGCTCTCTCTGCTAATTCTTTTGCCAACTTATCGCTTTTTGCTTGTAAATCTTCTAGTGTGTGTGTGTGTGTGTGACATGAGAGATCCAGATCTTCTAGGGTCTTTCTGATGATCCAATATATGCGCGTCTTCTCCACCCTTACGGTCTGTTGCGTGGCTCAGGTGATAGTAGGCAGTCTCGTCTTACTGCTGTCTCACTTCCAATGCTTCACTGAGCTGTCTTTTGTGAATCACTTGGCACGTCGCATCATCACACAGTTGTCGAATGATGTCATCACATATATGAGGGACTGAATAGCGTTGAACCTCTTTTCAACCTACTTCACTAAGCGAAAACCTTCTCCAACTCAATGAAACTGAAGTACGCAACTGTCTGACATTCTATGCTCTATTCGATGATGACGCGTTGTGTTTAAATTTGGTTCTCAGATAATTTGCCTTTCCTGAATAGAGCTTGTTTTGGGTGAAGTTTTACATCCAGACAATTCTCCATTCTCCCAAGGATGATTCAGCTTAATATTAATTTGAGCTGAATATGGACATGATTTCTCGCCAGTACTTGCAAGTAATTAAGTCACCCCTTTCTGGTAGTTTGACAAAGTAGCCTTTCTTCGAATTCAAAGGTGCCTTTCCTTCCTTCCAGACATTCTGCAATAGTGGAGTGGGCATATACTCCGCAGTCTGTGTATCCCTTTTTAGCTCTTTATAAGGAATTCCGTTTGGTCCTACTGTTTTCGCAGCTGGCTTTCAGTAGGTTGATTTAACTCGAGACTTCTGCTTTTGTTGGAGGACTCGTGTACACTGGCAGTTCTGTGCATGCTGTTGGTGGTATTTCTGGATGAGTCGCAGATGATGGTGGGTACAAGATTCCTTTGAAGTACCCAATCTATTGTTTTCTTGCTTTATCCTCTTTAATAATTAGGTTTTCTCCACGAGCTTTCATTAGTTTCACTAATGTTAGTCTCTTCCAGGGTCGCAATCTGGTCATCTTAGATAGTGTTCTAGGGTCTCTCTTACCTACTGTCTTTTCTGCTTCAATTAGCAGTGTCTCATGGAATTGCTTTTCGCCTTTCCAAATACTCTTCCTCAGTCCGGTGTTGAGAACGAAGTAGGCTGTACTCAGCTTTTCCTTTCGTTGTCCATCTCTGAGTTCGTCCATCTTCCCTTTCACCTTCTCTCTCGCTCTTTTCCGTCTACTGACTTCTATTGGCATGAAGACAGCCATCCTTCATTTCCCCTCTTCCTTCTTCCTAGGAAGATTATGTAGGCTTCTTTCAACATCACTTTTGGGGAACTCCAGTGGTCTCCCCACAGGCTTCCTCAGTGATACCTCCGTCTTTTCTTTGATGACTTCAGTGAATGTGCCCTTTGCAGACTCGTTTTTCAGTTTCTGGATGTTGGACTTGAATTGTGATCTACCTGCATGTTTCTTGATGATATTCAAATTGACTGTGAAGGTTCCTTTTATGGGATAACGTTCCGGGCCTACAACTGTTCGCTTTTTGTATTTTGCGAGCAGCAGGTTTTATTTCGTTTTCTTTCTGCAAGTATATACTACTTAGAAATCTTAACCAGCAACATTCTATGAACGCGGCAGGATTTCAAATCAGCGTATATCCACACTTCACTGAGTATGGAAAATCAGAGCCCGATAGTTTCTAGGCCATCAGTTGCAGTTTGAAAACCCCAGTGGTTCAAAATTTTTAATTTCTAAAAATTTCTGGCATTATGTCATTGCCTTCTGATGTCACATATCAAGAACTTTCTGAATATTTGGCTTGATTTTGCTTAACTGGCCGTGAATTCTTATCAGAAGTCTGAAAATCCCACTTGGCACCATGCAGGAAGTGAATGGACATTGTGATATTAGATTTACAGTAATATTCTTTGATTTTCTGGAAGGTTTTGTCACATGACAGTTCTTCTAAGAAATTCGAACTGATCATTCCAAGCGATTAAGTAAACCACACTTTGACTTACATGTAAAATCTAAAATCATAGGATTAGTCTAGAATACGGTACTAAATTATTTATATAAAATAATGAAACATAGTATACAGACCTGAAATTATGAGATTTCTGTAGCTAAGTGCTGTCAGATGCGTAATCACTGTTAATCAATAAAAGCAGAAACAGCAAAGCTGTATGAAGGGCAATCCACGTATCGACTAAACAGTGCGGGAATGTCAGGAAAGAATAATTGGACCTGAACAAACAGTTTCAATCAACAGGTCATATAAATAAAGCATCTACCGCGGATAATGTTTAGTTATCAGAAAGTAATTATTATGCATCAAATAGAGTAATAAATACATTGAGTTCAACTTTGATAGGAAACAAAAGTCATGGTTATGATAATATAATATAATATAGTTATACTACTTACCATTGGTGAGTAGTATAAAGTTAAACACAAAAGAATAAGGAACTGAGGACAAACAGGAAAGAAATCAACATCAATGTTCTCTGATAGAGAGTCTAAAACTAACTAGTGAATTACTTTAATCTGCTATAACCTTTTACGATGATTCTATGAGAGTATCTTTGAGGAAGTTGATATTTTGACTTATCAAACTCTAATACAATGTATTTAGCAAATATTTCTTAGAAGACTAGATTATTAATCGATATAAATCTTAGCATCTTTGGCATATACATCATGCTTAGAATGTTTACCATTTATCAGCGGTTATTTCCAACTGTGATGGACTGGGTTATGGAACACACTGTGCGTGGGTAGTGAGAAAACAGGAATACTTTGAACTAATAAAAAGATTCGAGAAAATCTGGATTACGTGGACTTAAGGGTGAAAAGCCACAAGTTCTCAGAAGATGTTGACAGAGAAGACGGGACTTTGACTGAACATAAAAAAGATAGAGGTGGCGAAGATACTCAGCGAGTAAAAACAACAACATGCATGAATCAACATCAACCTATCCAACTGTTCAGTGTCCATTCACTTAAAGGCAGAGGTACCGATAAGGATGTCAAAATCAGAATCAGAAAGGCAAGATAGATCTTCACTTGATATTTGTTTGGATATCTGCTGCACTCACCTTTAAGAACAAAATTTAGCGTTTTACCAATAATATTAGGTCAGTTCTATGTGTGTGTGTTGAACTTGGCTAACGCGTCACGAAAGTCGTTTGCATTAGGCTACTGTCGACCTGCATCAACAGCTGACGTCTCCGGCTCTATACTGAAAAACCAATGGCTGGTGAAAAAGAATTAGCAACAAGAAGCCTTAACAGGTGGCGAACTAACTGAAGACCTATTGCTCAACAAATATCCTGAACAAAATGTAAATGGATCGGGTACATTCGGTGGAAGCGGTTTAGTGATATTCCGCGCACTGCAGGCCATCTCCAGTGTTGAATTCTAATGTGAAACGACGAACTGGGTGTAGGTGCAAAAGTGACATCTATGAGATCGTGTGAAGCAGAGGAGGAGATCAGAGCCGGTGAACATTCGTGGAGCAAACTAAACCAAATGGTTAATTAATCTTATGATAACAATAATAATAACGGATTATCTGGAGACCTCTAGATGTTAACCAATTCACTTTGTGGATATTTTGATTGGACACTGGTAACTAGTGCGAAGTATTTAGTTTTTTCTTCGGTGCAGACTGAATTCTGTCAGTCAGGTTTGCAATGTGACCCCCACTCTAGGTTGCACGCCATCACGGTGCACATTGATTTGATGATATTAGATGGTTGGAGGCAATCGGCTACAGGAAGCCTTCGACCTAGGTTTCGTGCTAGTTGGCACTCGTCAGCATGGCGTATCGGCAACCTTGAAGGAACTAATGTCCATTCTGGGATTCGAACCTGCGTCACTAAATGGGCGCTGCAGTTAAAGACGTTACCACGAAGCGATTCGGACTCGCGACTGACCTCCTGTAGGACTGTAGATGTCGGCATAAAGGCACAGTCACAGTTTCAACCAAACTACTACCATGATTTGAAGAGAAAAAACGCTGAACTTCAGGAATTGTTTTTACTAAAACACGTTTCGTTGGATATTCACTAAAATATCTTTCGGTGTATAATATAAATAAAGCACGGTGAGTTGACAAAATCTGTCTGACTAGTCAAACTTAACGAAAATTAATTCATTCTAGTGACATTGAAAGAAAAAAAATATACAAAAATGTCAAAAAGTAGGAAATCATTTGTTTGTTAGATGAGAGTTTTATGTGCATTTTTAGAAATTTCTAATTATTTCTCTGCTTTCTTGTCGCTCACCAGGTGATGTATGATCACGCAATATATTTTTAGCCGCATATTTCGATTTTATATTTAAATATGAGAGGAATTGTACGAAAGAATCATCCACTTCATAATTACAGACTGCTAACGGATTTTACACATGAATTATTAAGAAGGGAAGGGTAAATAATAATTCCTTTTACTTAGAGATTAAATACAACAACTGATGCAGTACAGGATTTCAGTATGAGCTTACATTTGTTAGAGAACCATTGAAAAACCAGCGAGGAGTACTGTACAGCCGCCCACTCGTAGTTTGGGACTCTTCAAAGGTAGTCACCCAGCAATGAGGTTTAAACCCAGGACGATTTGGTTACAAGGCTAGCGAGCTCGTAGACCATTTAGTCACTGGGATCCGCCCAATTTAGTGGCCAGCTCATGAATTCTAACTTCTGCCAGTTTACAACATAGCGCAACCAATAGTCAATGTCATCCATAGCGAGTATTTGTCCTTATGCCCACCCACTGTACCTTAATGTTCACGACTTCCCACTAGAACCCTACCTGAATAGGACCAGTCGCCAATGAGCGTCTCATTGACATTCAAGTATTGGTTTCTAGAGGTTTGTTTGATTGATTACAGGATTTCAGTGTGAGCTGATATCGGTTAGAGAACCATAGGAAAACTTGGGAGTACTAGACAGCTGTTTGTCCTAGTTTGGGACTCTCAATCAGTAGATACCCACTGGTCTACGAGCTCCCATTGTAACCAGAAGGTCCTGGGTTCGAATTCCTGTGATGGGTGTCTACTGTGAAGAGTCCCAAACTAGAATGAAACAGCTGTCTGGTACTCCACGCTGGTTTCCCAGTGGTTCTCTAAACGATGCCTGCTAATCATGAAATCCTGTAACCAATCAATCAAATTCCTACAAACCAATACTTGAATGTCAATGATACCTTAGATACCTTGATTAAGGTATCTAAGATAGTAATTTTGTTGTGTGATTCTTCTTCTCTTGTGAATACATTATCTTCAAATATCTTGTTGATTAATTTGTGGGTGTATCTTGAATCATCTCTTCTAGTTATATCTGATAGGACCAAGTAAAAAATAGTATATCATCGTTTCTCACGAATCTTGTGATTTATCATGTGACGGAGTTACTATGTGGATCTATGGTTTAGTGTGTGATCAGTTCAACATCTTTTGTCTCACCTTGATCTTTGTTGAATCACCAACCAATGAGAATAACAATCTCTAGCCAATAAGAGCAATCCATTTAAACGGCTATGAGCCAACTTTACTATAGTAAAGAAAATGAGTAAATATCGCGTGTTGTTTCCTAAACTGTACAATAATATAATATCTTACAGTCATCAGCCAACCTTTATCTTTTGATATTTGTGTGGTTCCGTAAATCCGAAGTTGTAAAGGACAAATAGACGTATTAGCATACCAGTAGAGTCCATTATCGTTATAGTCATTAACTGGCGCGGACATGACAAAGTAGCAAAGGATCCATTCAGTTCAGCTCAGTTATAACAAATTGGTAACGGAGTTATAACAATATCCACCTTAGGTACAAATCATGTCTGTTTTTCCAAAATACTAAAGGTGACTCTAAACTATACCAGCCCAAATCGAAACTACCTAGCGAACGGACAAATGACCCTGAGCAACCAATCAGGTGACTCCGTGTTATCCAGACGTAATTATGGATGCTCTACACCTTTTGCAGTGCGAATTCTATCCAGATCTTGTTTTTGATTACTGTTTGGATAACGGACTGATAGGGAGGTCAAAAAATTGTCAATATGGGGGTGTTGTGCATATACAAAAACACACTAGGTGCATTAAGGGGTTTGTTTACAGGTGCAATGAATGCCGAACCAGAAAATTAGTTCGAGAAGGTATGTCGTTCTTTTTTAGTTTACAGATCCCTTAGGTACTTTTTTCGAAAAGTCATTACTGGGTACTGAAAAGACCAGTAACAGCAACAGCGTATGAAACAGAAAATTCGGAAGTATCTGCAGTACAATGGTACCAGTAGTGCAGAGACCTATCATCGTGGAACATGAACAGGCTGACTCAAGTACCTGGCGGATTTGGAATCATTGTTCACGTGGATGAGACGGTGTTAATAAAAAAAATATATAATCGAGAGAGGTTAAGTGCAAATCAGCAGTGGGTGTTGGGCATATATGACACCACCTTCCACAAGGGATACATTGAGGTAATCCCTAATCGCAGTTCAGATGTATTATTGCCTATTATCCAGCGCTTAGTGCTGCCTGGAATGATTTTTCATACAGATGAATGGAATAGTTACAGTCAGTTATCAAATCTGGGCTATATTCATCAAGTCGTCAACCATACAAATGGCTTCATCAATCATTTCGATGGAACCAACACTAATTCCATCGAAAGTTTTCGGAGTCACCTAAAAAAACGGATCAGATCTGTGAATGGGTCAAGAAATGCAATGATATACAGTTATCTCGATGAGTTCATGTACAGGACTTGGTTTAACATAAGTATCAAGACTCCTATGAGAAACTGGGAAGATCTACGAGAAAGTTATCCTTTCTAACTGTTTTTAAACATTGCACTACTTTTATATAAACGATTTATTAAAATTATGCGCCGTCTTTACAGAGGCTTCTGATTGGTCAAAGTTGTCGTTGTCAAGGTCATTTGTCCGTTCGCTAGGTAGTTTCGGTTCGGGCTGCTATAGTTTAGAGTAACCATACTAAAATATTTATGTATTTAAGTGTTGGTTTGTAGGAATTTGGTTGGTTTCTTTGCTTGAATATAGATCCATGAAAAGTACCAATCCATATACGAAAATAAGAACAAACAGTTCAGCGAATTCATCCACCCAGCTGTATAATCGCAATTGTATATAATGATTTTGGTGTTTGTGTGTGTACATTAGGTTTGTCAAACAAGAATGAAATTTAGTTTGGGTTATTGCTTATGTCATCGAAGTATTTCAAAACTGTGATGAATAATTAAAATTTTATTTAAGAGGAGGGGTTGAAGATTAACAAGGTTACACTAGTGTTGCGTAATATGCAAACATTCAGAAGAAATCAGAGGCTAATGGATGGTCATGGAGACAGGTATCAAAATAAATTATGCGGTAGATGAAAAGAGAAAATAGACTGTTGGTTAAGAAAATGATGACAATTTCATAAGAAAAACGCACACAATAGTTGAAATAGTAAAAGACTGACAACAGATGGACTTGAAATTATAACCAAGGTAGAAGGAGGGGATGGAGAAGTTTTTTCTGTGTACATAAATCAGGTTGTTCCATCGTAATCACTAAGGTTTCGGAAATGCAAACCAAACGAAGACTTATCGTTTTCACGAGGCTACGTCTGACTTCGTGAATTCTCCTTGCATATTGATTGGCCAGTGTTGAATATATATTCAGATATAGTACTGCTTATCGATCCACTGCTGCCTTTCTGCAGCCAAATAGGATAATGTTCTTTGAGTTGTTTAGATGAAACGCGCATCTCACTCCACATGAACAAATGAGTTGGTTGGATTGGCCAAATTTCATAGATTATCTTTACAGTTGTTGAAGAATAGTGGGAGGTATGAGGATTCCAGTCGTAATGTAGCAGCACAGAAAGTTCTTTTCAGAGAGTTAGTTATCTCCTTCTTTATAGTGTCGGTCAGAAGGTTGCCACTGTACGCCATATTCATATATATCATCTCCTTCCGCACAGAGAGGGGATGTTATTTTTTGGTTTTGGGCCTTTTGGGTTTATCAATAATGCTTGAGGGGGAGGGTAGGCATTCTCAAGTAGTGTCTTCCCCAAAATAGGGATCTCTTCATTTACTAATTCAGAACTACAGATTTTTCAGATCCTAGTTGCAACAGATATTATCAAATTTCGTCTGCAATTAATGGGTACCCATCTATAAAAGTCTGTCAGCAGGGTTTTCCACTTGAACTTTCTGTGTACTGTTCTGTTCAAATTCCTATCAGTATTCTTTGTTAGTTGAACTTCCAGAAAGAAGGTTGTCTGTCTGTTTGTCTATCAAGTTTCCACTTCAGTTGTAATTGAATTCAGTCATCAAATGAGTAGCATTCAATTACTGAACTAAATCTGCTGCTAACAAGGATAAATTGCCAAATTTGGTATTAGACATTATCATAAAATACTTAAAGTAGTTTTAAACGATGCCTCTATCTTTTTTGAATTGGGAAATGAATTGATGCACTAAAAATATCTCTATGATCAATCTTCCTACTTTGAAACCATATCAGGTTTGAAAACTTTATTCTTTTAAAACACTTTAAGATTAAGGCTTTTCTTAAAACCTTAACATCTTAACTCAATACGAAATTCAATTACTCTTAAGTAGTGGACCAAATCATTTTTCTTTTCAGCTTCTTATGGCTGCATCATTTGAACTTATCTCTGTTGAATGATTTTATGATTCACTTCTTCATATGATGATGCACTTACATCAGCCAGAAACTTGTTCTAAAAGGAAGCTGATCTTAGGTGTGGATAATTCCGCTTGATTTTAAAAAGTTGATTTTTTCAAGGATTAGATTTGTTTTTGTATGAGTTTGACCACGGACTGATTGCAGTTAGAGAACCATTGAAATCAGCGCTGGAGTACCGTAAGGTTGTTTCATCATAGTTTGTAAATCATTGGCAGTAGGCATCCACCAACAGGGTTCGAACCAGAAGCCTTGTGGTTACAAGGCAAGCTGTCCAGTACTCCTTGGTTTTCAATGGTTCTCTAAATGATATCAATCCGTGGTCATACTCGTAAAAACAACTCTAATCCTTACAAACCAACTCTTGATAATTAATCTGATGCTCGCCAATGAATTGCCACAGGACAGAGTTTCCTGCAATTCTAGTAGGATGTCGTGACCAGTGAGATCCAACCAGTTAAGCGTGAGGATGGATTTCCCACCGATGACACTGGTTGGCGTCAGTTGCTCTAAATGCATCACAAACTGGTAGAAGTTGGAATTCATGGGATGGTCATTGAATCGGGTTCCAGTGGCTGAATGGTATACGGGCTTGTAACCGGCAGGTCCTGGGTTCTAAACGTGACGGTGAGTGCGTGCTGTCGATGATTCTCAAACTAGGATAAAACAGCTGTCCAGTACTCGAAGCTGTTTTTCAATGGTTCTCTAACCGATATCAATCCGTGGTCAAACTTGTAAAAATATTCTGCCTAAATTCTAAACTTCGCAGTATCACATAGCAAAAGTGACCTCATGATCATATTTAATTAGTTGTTAGAAGCTAAATATCCAATTTTAACGACAGAAGACAAGGACCAGGCAACAGATCGTTTATTGAGAAGATCAAGCGATATTTTTAGATTTTTATGTACATTATTGTCAGCGCAGAAGCAACATCTTCTTACTGGTTGTTTTCTTGCTGAAGGTTATTTTGTATTGCTTGTGACCGTTTCTTAGAAAGTTAAGCTACATATCTACGAATCGTATTTTCTCACGTTAAGTCTTCTGTGATTGGCTGGTGAGTTCGTCAAGGCTAAGCTTCGTTACCGTTCTCCTCATGACCATGATTCGGGACGTTACATTGAAGTAAACTGTTGTCTACAATTTTGGCTTGTTCTCAACCAGCTCTCACCACACTATAACTTTCACCATCTATCAAATCGTTCACACTTTCAAAACAGATTCAACCCGTTTTCTTTAGGAGAAGTTAACATATCTGACTTAAAATACATTTAAATGATTTTTGTTTCGAGTAGGCAGCTCAAAAAAGTGATTCCAATGGTGAGTTACTTGTTAGCTTTGACTAACAGTTCATGTCATCTTTCAATGCTATTGAAAAGTGTATTTATTTAAATTTAAACAGAAATGTGCTGGTTCGCTAATCAGTTAACTCAACCTCTCTCTCTTATGTTTTATCGTAGCTATGGAATTGTTTTTAATAGAGAAGAAAAAGACTAAATTTGGAGTATAAATTGCTATCGTTTTGTCTGAGAAGCTCTCATCAGGTGCAAACTACCTGAAATTACAGTGGTTATAAGAAGAATGACAATAGCATACTTAAATTGGTAGATTGTGACTAGCAGTCGAATGCAGGATGCGCCTATTCGGGACTCGCCTAATAGATGTACCTGCATTCCCCAGATAGTGTTGATGTTCTCATCGAGGCTTGAACCCCAGCGCCCATAGTTTCAAACGCCAAAACGTTATCCACTGGAAATTCCAAATTGAATTAAATTATTAATAAAACTCGTTACACATGAGGTGGCTTTCGTTGCCTAAGTGGTCTAGTGGGTAGCACTCTGGCGTTCGAAATAACAGGCATCGGGCTTCAGCCTCACTGGGAACACCATCACTCATTGGAGAGGGTAGATGCATCCACCTTGTGAGTCCCGAATAGGACGAAATGTGTGCCCTGGATTCCACTGTTAGCCAACATTCACCAAAGGATTTCAAGTCACATGACCAGAAATCGTCGAAGCAACTGCGCAAGGAACCGATATGTCAACCTGAGACCAAGCACTTCTGTTCAATCATTCGACGGGAAATTCTAAATTGAGTTAAACACACTTTAATGTTTGAATAGTATTAGAGAAAACACTATAAAATTCAAGCATTCAAAATATAAGCATTATAATTTTCGGTTAAAGTAATGTCCTTTCAAAGTAGAAAACGATAGAGTGGTGCGGGTGGGTGGGTAGTGGAATAGACAGAAAACAGAAAATTCTTGTGCGTCGGTGGCACAGTGGTTAGGACTCTCGCCGACCATGCACATGGTCCGGGGTTCGAGCCCTCGCCAACGCACACCTGATATCTATGGTCGGCCTGCAAAATTTAGGCTACCGATATCCATGCTGAAAATTCCATACTTGTACCAAAAATACAGTGTGGAATCAAGCTGTAATCAAAAAATATAAAAAATTTAGCTTATAAGTTCGCATAGCAACTCAAGAAGGTTATAGTTCACAAGAGTGAAATTTGCTCAGTCAGTTGAAATCACTAATACACATGAATAATCAACGTGATTAAAATACAGTTAGTCCCATGGTGAAAGATTGATTCCACTCGCTTTCTATATGCATAAGTTTGGTTCGAAACGCCTGCTTGTAGTCGTTTGAGCCAGTCATAGTAAATTTGCTTTCCTCTGTATATTTAATATTTTGAAAGATATTGAAATCTCAACAAAATGACCCGAATCCACTAGATGTCTAGAAATTGCACTTCGCTAATATCTGCTTCCTATTAGGTGAAAGTTTCGTGAGCTATACTCAGAGAACTGGATAAATGTTCTTCTCTGTGTTCTGCCAAGGTAAGTTGCCCTCTCAAGTACATGCAAATTTTAATACGCACCTGGCGGTGACATCAGAAGGGTACCTATCTACAGCATGTGCGCTGCATAGTATTACGAGCTCAATTAAGGTAATGGATCATTTTATTGCCCATTCCATTGTCTTGTTACTGTTTCTGAGATTGTCTCTCCTTTAAATGAGACACAAAGAGACACTTTTTTTTCTTTTCAACAGTTAGTTGTTTTATTTTATTTTTTCTTATCATCCTTTAGAATGAATCCCCTTGGGTATTACTCACCAAAGATTAATTCTTCTCCGGGCTTGTTGGGTGAACATAGCATTCTCAATCTACCGTACATTCTCACTAATTCAAATAAAACTTCACTTCGGAAAGATATTGATATAAAGATTCAATATGGGATATTGTTTTCCGATCGAGGTTCTTTTTTTCTTTCCTTCTATACTGAAACTTCTCAAGGGAACCAAATGTATTAAATCGTTTAAAGTTATCGCTAATGGAGATAGATCGGGCACACGCTGAGGAGACCACTAGGTGAAATCACACGTAAATCAGTCCATCGCTCGAGTGGAACCCGGATGGGAAGCAACAAATTAGGTGTAGATGTGATTATGACATGATGGAGATTGTGTGAAGCGGAAGAGGAGGAGATCACTGACTCGGGGGGTGGGGGGCAGTTGTAAGGTCACCTGAAGTGGTCAGAAGAGAACAGAACAGAATAGAGATATTCTAAGGCGAACATAAGAGGATTATGCTTGTAGAAAACTTTGGGGAATATTTCGCCTTGAAATCTCTAGCTTTATAATAATGCCCAACAGTATTAATTCCTTGACCTCAGGTTACTTTCATTATTTTTTCCATAAAAAGAGAAGAAAATTACTTCCTTTAAAAATCACTGTCAACAACAACGTCAAAATAAACAATAACAATGATAATAAAAAGACAACCATTCATTCATTGTAAATAAAATGCATAGTTTTTAGGACAATACTTCACAAGTATGAATGCATGTGGGATATCCACTCACTCACTCACTCACACACACGCAAACCTATACAGAATACCAATAACTCGTTAAACTAACAATGAGAGAATATGAATTCAACATTTTCTTTCAATATAATTATATATTTACGCATATATCCATCCATCCATCCAGCTAACCATCCATCCTTCCTTTCACCCATTTTAATTGTGTATTATATCTTAATACAATAGAACAATAATCCTCCTGCTCCTCCTCCTTTCTAATGATGCAGAAGAGTGTATCGCCTTTCCTTCTTATAATATATATATGCATGCATGCATGTGATCTATAATCCAGTTAGATCAATAATCCCTTAACCAAAAAAAATAATAAAAGCAACAACACTAACAATACGATATCACACTTTGCTGTATTAATGCAGTTTAACCCCATAAATAAGAGAGACAGAGAGCAAAACAAGAGGTAATCATGACGGTAGAGAGTAAAAACACAGTATAAACAGGTGAGCAATGAATAACCTTCTTAGTTAGTTTCATGTTAACATGTAATTTCGATGCAAAGATAGCAGATTCTCTTAGTAGTGTCAATGTATTGCCAACATTTAGATTGAAAATTCTCTACGGACTTATAGCAATATATGTGTACTAAAAAGAAAGGATGAAGTAAGCAGGTTAATTGTATCTATCACAGTTCAACTGCTCTTGTGAAACCATTGGCATGTGCCGTCGCCCTGGGAATTTAATTTCCTGCCGTCTGGAACATCACAATTAGCACTAGGTCCAAATTAAGTGAAGACGAGAGTAAGACAAGGTTGGCTCGCTGGATGCCTACTTTTTCCAATGATTTTCCTGATTGCAGTAGATTGGATTATGTGACAGACAGAGACGGGCAACGAGGAAACAGCCATAAAATGGACCCTCACACAAAAAAATTCGAGGATCCTGACAGAGAGAAAACAGAGGTGATGACTATTCCTGGCCAACAACAACATCAACAGCAACACCAACAGAAAACAGTGGGAATAAATGCGAGGAATATCGAAGAGGCAACCCCTCCTTTACCTACCTACCTACCTACCTACCTACCTGAGAAGGATCGTTTCAACTACAGGCGGAACTGACGAGGATATCAGAGTGATTTTCGGGAATGCAAGACAAGCTTTCATTTCTCTCAAGTCGGTGTGGAGGTCAACAGCACTCAGCATGAAAAACAAGATTCGGACTTTCAACTCCAATGTGAAGTCAGTACTACTATACGGATTAGAGACTTGGCGCGTCACGAACAGCACTTTGATTAGACTACAGACCTTCATCAACAGCTGTCTTCACTCAATACTCAATATCAGATGGCCAGAAAAGACTAGAAATAGTGAGGGATCTCTGGGAGCAAACCAACTTGGCAGGAACTGATTGTGCAACAAAATATGCAGGAAGAAATGCAGTTGGTGGATTGACCATACTCTGAGAAAACAAGTCATCGAGTTACTTCACACGACAGGCCATCACTCAAGTCGAAGCAAAACGGGAAGCGGAGAGTTGGTCGTCAGTGCGAAGGTGACATGGAGGAGGAGGTCATGTGAAGAGGAAATGAAAGCATGTGGGTAGACGTGGAGCCAGGTGAAAACGTTGGCAGAGAACCGAACGCAATGAAGGCGTTCGGCTGAAGCCCTATGTTCCTCTAGGAGCTAAAGGAAACAATAATAAATAACAATAATCATAGTAAAACAACGGTTATGTATTAGATCACCTCATCCAAACAGGTCACCAGGCTAGCTAGCATTGAAGAGTCTTTCTCCATTATGTATTAGGTTTCGAATAAATTATCAAAGGCCTCTAGATTTCGAACATTCCAAACAAAAGTGGTCATTGCAATTCACTTATTCAATGTTATTTAAAACGACACTGATGTTGTTAATAACAATAATTCTTGAATTCTTATAGTCAAACTGCTGTAATACTTGATGATGCAGAGGTTATCGAAAACAATATTCTTTGTTTACTAATAAGATTTTTAAAGAACTTAACGTGACCGTTTGCATTTAATGTTTTGAGAAATTAGGAAAATTATCTGAATTATTCATTTATTTGAGGATTAGATTTAACATGCGATAAGTTGAATTGAAGGTTTTCCCACAGTGATTATTGACTTAATTCAACAAATCCATCTTACATTTTTTCAAATCGTGAAAAATACCCATTGGAACATTAGATTGAAAAGGAACAATAAATTCAGCAAAGATGGCGATCTTTTCGGCGATTTCATTCTCAAAAGCAGCTGTGCAATCGCATTTATGTGGATTAGTTTACATGGATACAATTCTAATTTGTTTAATTCCACATAGTAACAAAGGTGATAATAATTTTCAGCTTGATATGAATGTTTGAAGGTAGGAATATAGATTACAAGGGGCTTAGAGACAGGATTGCATAGGATTAGAAAACAGTTAGAGCGTATGCAAAATTAATATTTGATAATTGGAGAATTAATTTTAAAGGCGAATAAAGGATGATAATTGTTTTCAACTTGATATGAATTACAAGAAGCCTAGAGACGCAGGGATAGAACGAATTACAGGTGTGAACAAAATGAGCATGGAAACAAATTGAAATCAAAAATTTTCAACTTGAAATGTAAGTTAGGAGGTGTGAATATAGGTTACAAGAGGCAAAGAAACAAAAAATTACACAGGATTAGAATATACTTGTAAAATGGTTATTCTAAACGGATTACAAGTGTGATCAAGAGGAGCATGGGAACAAACTTAAAATAACTGATTTTATAACTGAAAAATATGACCACTTCAATGTGCATTTATCAGTTCACCAGCTCTTGCGGAGCTAGGTATGTAGGTCGTTCTATGCGGGTGTTATCAAAACGTGTTAGAGAATATCATCCAGCCTGGCTGCAAAGGGGAGGCACTGGTTCAATCAGAAGCACAATAACTGAACATCTCGTCCATACCTGCCACAGAATATCAACTGACTCATCATTTAGAGTCATTTACAAAGTGAACAAAAATCTCACAAATCAGCGAGTTTCCGACTTCTTTGTACTGCGGAGGCTCTCGCCATATGCATCGAAAAGCCGGAGTTATGTGTTCAAAAGAAATCAGTCCAACCTTTACAACTACCATGGACCTAGTTCTCTATGTTCCCTTCAGTTCTTTTTTTGTTTTTTTTATCTGTGTGTGTAATTTTCTCTCTTTGCCTTCATTCAATTCATCCCATTTTTTCAGTTATAAAATCAGTTATTTTAAGTTTGTTCCCATGCTCCTCTTGATCACACTTGTAATCCGTTTAGAATAACCATTTTACAAGTATATTCTAATCCTGTGTAATTTTTTGTTTCTTTGCCTCTTGTAACCTATATTCACACCTCCTAACTTACATTTCAAGTTGAAAATTTTTGATTTCAATTTGTTTCCATGCTCATTTTGTTCACACCTGTAATTCGTTCTATCCCTGCGTCTCTAGGCTTCTTGTAATTCATATCAAGTTGAAAACAATTATCATCCTTTATTCGCCTTTAAAATTAATTCTCCAATTATCAAATATTAATTTTGCATACGCTCTAACTGTTTTCTAATCCTATGCAATCCTGTCTCTAAGCCCCTTGTAATCTATATTCCTACCTTCAAACATTCACATCAAGCTGAAAATTATTATCACCTTTGTTACTATGTGGAATTAAACAAATTAGAATTGTATCCATGTAAACTAATCCACATAAATGCGATTGCACAGCTGCTTTTGAGAATGAAATCGCCGAAAAGATCGCCATCTTTGCTGAACTTCGTGTTCTTTTAAATCCATATTAGTCGTATTGCCTTATTCTAAAATCACGGCGAGTTTACTGGTTCACTAGTTTACTGGTGGGTGTTCAGCATGGAAAAAAGAGGAGCAACTCAGAAAATAATCGGATTGACTAAATTCTTGAACCTCAAGCAAAATGAAAAAATCTAGCACTTAACTAGAATTTGAGAGACGAAAGATGAGGGTTGGTGGAAGCCTTAGGGAAGCCATTCATTCTGTCTAGTGATATATCTTCTTTTGATGAAATCAAAAGTAAGCATGCAGAACATGCAATGTCTGCCTCATGCGTGCCGTTGACTAGGCTTCACAGAAATGAGTACTAGGTATCTTTGAGGGCAGCTGAGGTGAAGGTCAACTCTCCTAGTTGTTAATTGGTCACTCAGATGACAACAACGAACACACTGAGGGAGTGGTTATTATGATACCGACAATGACATCGAAGGATTTTATGCAGTGGGAATAAATCTCCTGCAAACAAGACTCAATTCAAAAGGTAGAAAAGTTGAAATTATTCAACGATACACTCTCAGAAGCAATGCATGCACCGTATAGAGAAGAAGGCAGTCGAACTGGTAGCAAATAACACAGGAAGAGAACTCATCATGCGTCAAGCACCACTTGGTGAAATGATTGAGAATGGAGAACTACTTCCGTATTTGTGTGCCTTCAACGATTCAATGATTGGAGGCAGTAAGGAAAAGTATATAGGCATTCATAAAAGAATATGGGTTTCACCAGGTGGACACGCCAAGAAAGTGGAGATGCAGCCAGTTGGATACAAAATCAGGGCGAAAAGCAGATGTGGGCTTTGAGCAATTCCCATTGCAATGAACCTTTATGGTCAAATTTAAAACCTTCAAAAGAGCTGCAGAAAGACCACAATTCAAGTTTAGTACCCAAAAGCTGAAGAAGGAATCTGCGAATGGCATATTCTACGCAGCCATCAGGGTAAAATTGAAGACATCGTTCAAACGCGTATGAAAGAACACCGGAACTCACTGAAAGCGATGCTTAAGGAAACTTGTATAGCCATCTTAGGATTGAAGAAGAGGTGAATGGAAGAATTTCTATCTATGGAGAGGTTAAAGTTAATTGAGAAGAGAGCGAAAGATAATGAAAGAGAAAATGAACCACTGTAAAGATAGAAAGTGATGGTGACAGCTTTTTTTATTCCCTTACATTCCCAGTGGAACATAGGACTTCAAGTTACAGGCCTGAAGTTTCGGCGGCAGTGATGTTTATTTTTACGGCATGGGATTTCTAGCCTCATGTTCAACCTTCCCTCTTTACCAGTCTTACTAATGGCTTAGCGAGGTAAATGAGTGTGTCGGCCGGGGTTCAAACCCTGAACCACATGAATGACCGGCGAGCATGCTCCCGCTGTGCCACCGACGTGCTTAGTATAACCTAAAGCGCACTGAACAAAGGAGTGAAAATGAGTGCATGGAAAGGCAGAAGACAATTCTTCAATAAACTGGTAACTAAAGTAGAACCAACCGTAGTTAAGAGACCTTAGAACTCCAGATGAGATAACCAGGTGATTATCCCAGAAGAGATCGACATAGATGAAATCAATAGAAGATAGTGAAGAAGACCCAGTTACCTAACAGGAGAAACAAATGAAACGCTGGTCTGATCTCTTCAGAAGACTCTTGAATAGAACACCACCTGTAATTCTTCCGAATATACCGTTATCATCAGCAGCAGCTACAGAAGTGTCAGTGAACGCCTTACCACCGACAACAAAAGTCTTGAATGCCATAAAGAGTAGAACACGAATACGAAACGGAAAGTCAGCTGTTCAAGGGTAACATAGAAGAGATCGTGTGGGGAAAAAAGAAGGTTTACATAAGTTTTAGTATTTGATTGTCTACATATACATAGTGCTAACTACATTATCCTTATCGTCACCTGCATAAACCTCATTATCTTTATTTTTTAATCATTATAATCATCATTATTACTGACACTTATAACATTTAACACTAATTATTATTATTTTTGATACACAAGTTCACTATCATTGGTAAAATTGTTTTATATATAAAACTATGTAAATCAAAGTAAAGCCTTAAGATCTAATTGAAGGTAGAACTATGCGCTTATATTTCTTGTTCAAATAAAGTTGTCCAGCTAACACCGTGAGTTCCACTCGGAACCCAAGGGGATATTATTATCATTATTAACAATAAAATCGTATTCTAAATTTTCACAACCAGTGAAATTTGATTATTAAACCAGTAGGCCTCAGATCAGATGTGCTCACTGACAACTGATGGTGTGCTTGGCATCACCAGCATATGCTTCTGATGTTATCAAACACAAATGAGACTTGACCATCACTTAAGACTCCAGTCGACATCAAGTCCTACGATGGATCATTTAAAACAAGTGTATCAAAGGTAAACTTGAATGTTGGGTGAAGAAATAGGTTTCTAGAGGTGATGATGAAGAATCTCGATATGGGTGAGATTTACTTCAAAGGCTTCTTATATCGAATGTCTGCATTCAAAACAAAGCCATCCTAGACACCTAGATCTTTAACCTGTTAATAGTTTATCATTTCAAAAGGTAGATTTTTTCATCAGTTAACATTAGCTATGGGATAAAAGGAAACCAAAGAGTGGTAGAATACTTCTCTCGTACTAGGTTCTAAGATGCCAGTAATCAAAAGTGACAAAGCTACAGATTATTGGGTTCCAGTCGATTTTTATGGCGAGAAATGTCTACTAGACAAATTGTAGGCACCAATTAATGTCAAATTTTAACGTCCCGAATCCTGATCACGATACAAAACAATAACAAAGCCTAACCTTAAGGTACTCAACAACAACTAGTCACAGCAGACTTAACGTGTGCAAATACGATTCGCAGATATATGGCTTGACCTTAAAAGAAACGGCCACAAAGAGATGACAGAATAACCTACAGTGAAATAAAACCAACCAGTCAAAAGACGATGCTTCTCTGCTAAAAATAAAGAATAATAATATACATAAAAAATCTATAAATACCTGTTGATTTTCTCAATAAACGATCTGTTGCCTCGCTCTTGTCTTCTGTCATTACAAGGTTATCTTTAAGCCTTGATTTCGTTTTCTCCCCATATCACGAAAAAAAAGACTAATTAAGTATCCTATGGTAGGAAGAGTCAACCACATAAAATTATTCAGTTCTGAAAGATCATGACTTCCAAGTGTTAGTTTGTAGGGATTTGATTTGTTCCACTAGCTGGTACTCTCTGATTTTCCAGTGGTTCTCTGACTGATGTAAACTCGTGACCAGACTTGAAGCAAATCAATTCCTTTCTGAATATCTTTTGAAAAATTATCTGACGCTCACTAATGACTGGCTCGAAGGAGAAGTTGCCCAGAGCTCTAGTGAGATAGATATCTTAACCGATGGGACCCACCAAGTCAAGAGTGAGGACAAATGCCAACCGATGACACTGGATCGTGCTACTCATGATAAAATCATGAATCCGTAGAATTTAGAATACATGGGCTATTAGATTGGGTCCCTAAGGCTGAAGGGTTTATGAGTTTGACTTATGACCGAGGGGGTCATGGTGTAAAGACAGAAGACAAGGGCCAAGACAACAGATCGTTTATCAAGGAAATCAACAGATATTTATACATTTTCATGTACATTATTATAGATTATTGTTAGCAGAAAAACACAGTCTTCTGATTGATGTTTGTTTCTCACAGAAAGTTAACCTTGCATCTCTTTGTGACTTTCTTGAATGTCAGATCATCTATATGTCAACTGTATCCGCCTACGCGAAGCCTTTCTTCTCAGTGTTCTCACGACCAATATTGGGACATAAACATTGACGCAAATTACTGTCCACCAATTATGACTAACAGCTAGCTCTCATCATAATGGGTTTGAACGCCAGCGTTGGGCTAAACCTAGGAAAAAAACCACTGTCCAGTAATATATGTTGGTTTCCGATGGTTCTCTAACTGATTTCAGCTCTTAGACAAGACTTCACAATAAATCGTGATTTTGTGTGCTTGATTGACAAGATTCACTACATTTTAGGTGCCTTATTTATCAAATTTTATACGTTTTAACTGTGGTCAACACAAATAAATTAAATCGCTAATCAAGTTATCGTATTAATCTTTGTTCATAACTCATGATAATTAAGTTGAGTATAGTGGCATAATGTCAAGTGAGTTTCAATTTAAACTGGTAATTCATTAATAAATTAATTAAATCACTAGCACTTAAATTTAATTAAAATCCTAAATCATCAATCAAACAGTAGAAATGAAATTCACTCACACATACACATGCACGCTCACAAACAAACAATAAAAGAGATTCACTACTCATCCACAAAAAATGGTTTTAATTCATTGTGAAGAATACTAAACTTTCAATGGGTAAAAGCTCAGGCGAAATTACAAATGTCAATTCCAAAAATAATTAACAAAAAAATATATTTCACCAACTGAATTTATATGATGATGTTTACAAGACAGAAGAGAGTTTGAGCAAGGAAAATTCTTCTCTATAAATTTCTCTTCAGGCTCTACAAGTGCATATATATATATATATATATATATATATATATATTCTAGAATGCCATTAAGAATGTTATTTTTCAAATAATATAGATTTGATATAAGTATAAGTATATCGATTTGTTAAGATCCATCTCCCGACAGATGGTTAAGATACAACAAGCAGCATCAAAAACGTAATGCTGAATAGAATATCAGATAAAATTAGAATAATTTATACAACAAATTAAGGATATTTAAAGTAGTGACAGTCAAAGGGGTAAGGAAATCGTCTGAACAAACTACTTTTGGATACATCATGATGAGACCGCTTAATGTAGATTCCAACGGCTTCATAGGTAATACATATAATAGATAAACTCATGAGGTGAAATGAAGACTAGTTGGTATACGGCAGATAACACTAAACAACCTTGTCATTATGGATTTCGTGTTCTGTATTCAAGATGTGAGACAGAATAGAACTATGAATGGCCTTTGTTTGTACCTTGATTAGCCATTCAGAATAATGTTGGGAAATCCGATGATAAAAACGGCTAATTGTACGCCCTATAAAACTCTGGCTCTAGAGGATCAGTCAAAATGATACAGACGAACAAAAGAGACAAAATTAGTTAAGGGTGGCTATGAAGAGACAGTGTACTTCAGTTATATACTGAATGCTTTCCTTACCCCATTTCTTAAACACTGTGTTATTATTTCACTGGTATTACCAGAGAGAAACTAAAATTGTAAGAATAAGGCCTTTTTCAGAACTTTTGGCACTTTGGCTTGCCTTGGCTTATATTCATATTCTTGGCGATGAATTCTTCTGGGTAACCATTTTCACTAAGTAATCTTCTAATTTATTATTATTATTTCCTTTAATTCCTAGAGAAACATAGGGCTTTAGCCGCATGTCTTCGTTGCGTTCGGTTTTCTGCCAACGTTTTCACCCAGCACCAAGTCTGCCCATACGCTTTCATCTCCTCTTCACATAACCTCCTCCAAGTCACCCTTGCACTGACGACCAACTCGCCGCTTCCCTTTCGGGTTCCACTCGAGTGATGGCTTGTCTAGTGATGTCACTTGATGGTTTCCTCAGAGTATGGCCAGCCAATCCATCTCCATTTCTTCCTGCTTATTTGTTTCACAATCAGTTCCTTCTGGGTAGGTTCGCTCCAAGCGATCCCTGTTACTCGTCTTTTCTGGCCAGCCATTTGATGTTGAGTATTGAACCCAAGACAAATGTTTATGAAGGTCTGTAGTTTGTTTGAGGTGCTCTTTATGAAGCACAGCGCAAGTCTGTCATCCGTACAGCAGCACTGACTTCTAATAATAGTGAGCTTTTCATTAAGTCAGTCATACAAAGCCCAAAAACGTTAGTGACATATATCCATATAATATGTGTGTTTGTTTGACAGTTTGATATATTTTGCTATGAATTTATGGATCGATATTCCATTATAATTAGCCAATCATGTTAACACTGTCTATTGATTTGTTCATTTTGAATATTCGCTCACACACTTGTGTTCACACACTTGTTCGGACATTCTTATATTTTTGCACTCACACTCTTGTGTGACACATTGATTCTCCTTGTGTTGGAAAATAGGAGTATCATCGCAAACCTAGTGGTCTTCTGATTTCCGTCTTTCTTGCGTCAGGACTATTAAATTCTCGACTAGTACATAACAATAATTTGGCGACGGGGAAAACTATGGATCCTTCTAAATTGGAATTACTACTTGAACGACAAATGAAATTAATGGAAATGTTCGTCAACCAACAGACTGGTCCAACTTCACCTTCAAGCAATCCCAATCATACCATGCTACCATCTGTCGACGGCATTGTGAACAGTATTTCACAGTTCAATTATAATCCAGATGCTAATGTCACTTTTGACACATGGTATCAACGATATGAGGATTTATTCACAGTTGATCTCGCCTCACAAGACGATGCTTGGAAGGTGCGAGTGTTATTACGTAAATTGGGTCCCGCAGAATATGAACGGTACTGCAACCTAATTTTACCACAGAAACCACGTGACAATTGTTTCGATGATACAATAAAGTTGCTGCGTGAACATTTTGGAGACCACTCCTCATTATTCAGTATACGTTATCGTTGCCTCAAGCTGGCAATGAATGAAAATGATGATTTTCTTACTCACGTTGGCACAGTCAACCGAGAATGTGAGAGATTTCGACTCAGGTCCTTAACAGATGATCAATTCAAAGCCTTGATTCTCATATGCAGTCTCCAATCTCCTCGTTTCACAGATATCCGAACTCGACTGCTCAATCAGCTAGAACAAAATCCCAAGTTAACATTACATGACATAGCTGATGAATATCAACGGCTGATTAATCTGCAGAAAGACACACACCTGGTCGAATCAACACCTTCGAGAAGCTCTGATATTCGTGCATTACGAAAGAGCAAAAATCTCTCATCATCCAGTCCTGACCCACCTTCTTCTAATGTTCCGCGTAAATCTACACATACTCGTCCAACTTCACAAAATACTGCAAAGAAGACCCCACCATCACCATGCTGGCATTGTGGCGCGTGGCACTTTGTAAAGTCTTGTCCATACAAAAATCATCGTTGCAGCAAGTGCAAAATCATCGGTCATAAAAATGGGTTTTGTCAGCCACGCAAACTCAGATATCATAATCCAGCAAAAGCTCGACAAAATGTTGGTCCTAAATCTCCAAAAAGATCATGAGTCTACGTGCAACCTGTCAAGTCACAACACCAGCTATGCGGAAATATATTGACCTTCAGATGAATGGTCATGATACTCGTCTGCAGCTAGATACCGCCTCTGATATTACTGTTATATCAGAGAAACTTTGGAATAATATTGGCAGACCACCAATCAAATACTTCCCAGAGTCTTCTCAGCGCCTGTGGTGGGCGGCTCAAACTAATTGGTGAACTCAAATGTTCTGTTTCCTTCCGCAATACCAAATTCACAGGAATTTGTTACGTCACCAAGAGTGATTTAAATCTTTTGGGACTTGATTGGTTCGATCGTTTGCATCTGGCTGATGTCCCACTAAATTCTCTATGCAATGCAGTCAAGAAGCATAAAATGTCAGACAATTCCGGACGAAGCCGAAGCCGCAAACCCAACAGGCAGACGAAGCGACAGACGTCAACAACAAGCTCAACGGTTCCAGATAAACCCCCAAGAAAACACCCTACTAATCATCAATCTTCTCAAAAGGGGAGGTGATATATATATCCATATAATATGTGTGTTTGTTTGACAGTTTGATATATTTTGCTATGAATTTATGGATCGATATTCCATTATAATTAGCCAATCATGTTAACACTGTCTATTGATTTGTTCATTTTGAATATTCGCTCACACACTTGTGTTCACACACTTGTTCGGACATTCTTATATTTTTGCACTCACACTCTTGTGTGACACATTGATTCTCCTTGTGTTGGAAAATAGGAGTATCATCGCAAACCTAGTGGTCTTCTGATTTCTGTCTTTCTTGAGTCAGGACTATTAAATTCTCGACCAGTACATAACAATAATTTGGCGACGAGTACATAATAGTTAGTACACTGACCATTTGATGGAGATTTTCTATACACACTTCTTTTTATTATACCATCGTTCCTTCTCGTCATGAGAACTTCGAGGAATGAAACAATAAAGTTCCTTTATTTTCCTCTATGGTAAAACCTATTGCAGACTCTACTTCGTTAAATCTCCCAAGGATGTTCTTTTCTTTATCCTCATTTTTCATAATCATCTATGTAAAGACGGAGGAATTCTATTTCATCACGTACATCTTTCAATGGTCCATTCTCTCCTCTTGCAAAGAAAATGTCAGCTAGAACTGGACCTAATGGTGATGACATTGTCATTAATTTATCCGTATTATTCCTCAATAAGTAAGACAAATAACATTCATTGTACATCTTTAAAACATATCTTTTAGAAAAAGATTTTGGGAATGCCGATATCAATGTTTGATCTAATAAGTTCTTAATGAAAACAAGACACGTAGATCAGCGAAGAGTCTCTTGTTGGCGGCGAATTCATTTTTATAGCTGTACAATCGCAAATATATATGTGTTATTTTGTATGTATGTGTACACTAAGTTTGTCAAACAAAAATACAGTTGGTTATGGTTATTTTAACTAAACAGATGAAGGTTGGTAATACAAGTCAAGAAAATCAAGTATTAATGAAACTAAGGTAGTAACAAAGGTGATGAGTTGTCACAAACAGTTGTTAAAGGAAGTTATGTAATAATTTGAATAGTTTGATGAGTGAGTTTTACTCAGGATTCACATAGGAACAAAGTAGATAATACGAAATTACTCAAGAGATCTAAGTGAATACAAGAGTTATAAGCAATTAAAGAACAGGCGAAGAAACAAAATAAAGTCATCAAAATCAAAAACTCAAATCAAATCAAAACATAAAAAGTTGTTACCATGACAGTAGAAGTGGTTGAGTAATCTTCTTTTGTACATAGAAGTGGTCAGACGCGGGATCTTGTCCTTGAGGCTTCTGCAGATCAGTGAGCAACTGGAGAACACTATTCTTAGCGTTGCTGCAAAGAATGTTCTTTTCAGCGATTATGTGATCTTGATCTTCTCTTGAGAATATCGCTTGCTAAATCTCCCTTGGTATCCAAGTTCATGTAGAGTTTCTTTTTAGGCGCAATAAGTTCTTGACATCTAGTCTACTGTTTTCATCACTGGTAAGTTAGCGTATGAGTAAGATATCTCAAACGATATCAAGAAATGTCTATTTCCAAAACTAGGACCTCTAAAGTGTAGAGCTAAAAATTCACTTCAAGCTCATTTAACACATCATTTAAAGGGAATTATTTGAGATGTTATACCCGAATTTCAAATGTCCCACATTTTAAAGTCAACAATTAAAACTAAGTGAAATAGAAACAAAGTAAATTATTAACTGGATTTTAACATCAGAGATGATCCAGCCTCAGAGGACATCATTCATTCCATTACGGAGTAAACTTTATTTTGATAAAGTCTCACAGTGTTATACAGCAGAGTATTTACTGATCACCACTTTTCGAGCACAATTTATCGCCACTCATAATCATATCAAGGCACTACTCACACAGCTTTCTTGCTTCGTTTATATACATGAATGCAAACTAATAGGGCATTTGAATAGAATCAATATAAGACTTGCGTGAACAGAATGGAAGATAAGGTACATTCGGAAATAATAATATTAGTGTTATCAGTAAAATATAATAGGATGGAAATTAAGACAAGTGTTGTCAGTCTAAATGCCAAACAGTCAATTTCACCTTTAGGTACAAATCTGACTTGAACAAACTGTTTAGCACTCACGAGGTGTGCAACATAGATGCAACTGAAACAGAGACCAAGTCGGAAATTAAATACCTAGGCGTCATTCTATCTGCTGATCTTTCCTGGTCGTCTCATATCTTGATGATTTCTAAGAAATTATTCCGTCTTACCTTCTACATCACGAATTTAAGACATTCTGGTATAACCCAATCCTTGCTCTTACGACTCGTTAACTCTTAAATCCTACCTATTATTCTCTATTGTTCCCCCTTAGTTTTTCCTGGGCTACTGAAGTAAGACCATGACTTACTAAGCAGGATGTTAAAGGTTGTCAGCAGGGGAAGCCACAGGGTGCCACTTAACCAGCTTATTAATATTCTGGTTGACAAACACTTGAACTCATGTGGAAAATGGGCTAAATCAATCCATTCCATCTAACTCACACCACCCTCTTCATTCACAACTCTCCCCTTGAATCTCATCAGGCAAAACCAGAAGCCTATATAGGAAACTATATGCTCCCATTAGCAAACTCAACCATACCCCACCTACTTAGCTCGTATTCTGTGCGATGAAGAAGAAAGCATTAGGCGTGACACTTACAACTTATTAAATAGTCAGTAGAACAACTGAATCTCGTCTACCCAACTCATATCATTTATAGGTACAACGTTTTTCTTTCTTTCTTTTCCTTTTCTCTCTCTCTCTTTTTCTTTCTGTTATGTGCCGCTTTGTTTCTCTCTTCCTTACAAACTCCACTTAGAACATTCTTCTTTGTTCTTTCACACTCTGTATATCTCGACCTTCTTCTTACCGCTTACGCCAGTAATTATGCTACTGTCTACTTTTCTAACACCTTCAAACACTCTGTTCAATTTTCAGCTTTGCTACTGACTTTTCAATATGTTGTTGTCAAAACTAACTGAGAGTAACCTTAATCTATGTAGAATTCTTTTTATTGTTAGTGTACTAACTGGATGTAATACTGTAGTAAAATGCTGAGAATTCCATTCTGTATCACAAGTACTGTTTTGGAATAAAGCAAATTATTATTATTATTACTGATTTTATTCAAATGTCTAATCATCAATTTTTGCTCATGTATATAAACGAAGCATGCAAGGTATGTGAGTTGTGCCTTGATATGATTATGAGTGGCAATAAATTGTGCTCGAAACGTGGTCATCAGTAAATAATATTACTGTATAACACACTGTGAGACTTTATGAAAATGAAATTTTATCCATAATGTTATTATACTGTACCACATTGCCCAATTTTTATCTTTATATCAATAAGACATTATATATTGTTCAGATCATGAACTCAGAATAAAAGGGATAAAAGGAGTAATACAGCACATCAAGCAAAAGTGCGAAATAGAATATCTTGCACGTATGATTATTTCTAAAACACATTGTAACGACAGAGGACACGAACCAGGCAACAGATCGTTTACTGAGAAGATCAAGAGATATTTTTAGATTTTTATGTACATTATTACCAGCGGAGAAGTGGCCTTTTCTGATTGGTTGTTTTCTTGCTAAAGGTTATTCTGTACTGCTTGTGACTGTTTTTCAGAAAGTTAAGGCATATATCTGCGAATCGTGTTCGCACACGTTAATTCTGCCTTGATTAGCTTGTGACTCCCTCAAGGTTAGACTTTGTTTCTGTTTTTTCTCATAACCCTGATTTGGGAAGTGAACATTGACGTATTGTTTTGCCTACACTTTTGTCTTGCAGACAGCTCTCACCACAAAATAAGCAAAACTAAAGTTCACTACAGTGGAAAGAATTATCGTCTCGATTTATGCGGATTAATGAGCATTAGTAAATATCAGGTAGGTGGAATTAAATTAACGTTTAAAAATAGACGACTAATTATACAATGACCAAATATTATGCACTGTGATGATAAAAACCAACTTCTAGTGATCTGAACACAGGAGACTGATCTTCACGGTCTACTGTGTAGCCAGCCAGAACTGCCTTCAGTTATTCACAGTCACAAAGTACCACAACAACATCAAAAAGACAGTTATTTGCAGCAAAATCTGAGGTACTGTTCAACAATAACAACATACCAAATAGTCAAAATTAACTCAAGAATATAACTGAGTAGCTAAAAGGATTGAATAGGTTCTCGAGTACAAAACAGGTGTTGTGCATCAGAGTTACTTAATCAAAATTAAACAAACTAAATACCTAACAATTATTAAGAATATTCCCAACAAGGTGGGATTGAAACTCTATCAACTAGAACAACGCAGAGGAAATTCCCAAAGCCAGTCCAAGGTCAGAATCACTTCGACTCATTCAAACAAAAATCCCAGTCTTAGAGCAATACATCATTAATATCATCACAAAATCACAATGGAAAGAATTGAAATCAGAGATTAAAGCAGAAGGAAGACAAATAATAAGAATTAAGAGAAACAGATTACATGGAAACGTTGTTGCATTGATAAACATACAGTCTAGCCGAAAAACGCATGAAAAACCCAAGTAACAGTATTGTAATTGCATCGTACAGTAGGAATTCTCCGTATAATTATTCCATCACATGTACAACTGTATGCGTAATTTCCAAAAGCAGATAAAAAGTCTTCTTCTTCTTCCATTTGTGTGTTTGAGAGGAATTCATCTCTCATTATTGTTAAACACTCTATATAGGCTAGGGGAGGCAGTCTGGTAGTAAGCAACTGACCTTTATCATCTGGTTGATACAAAACATCACATCAAAATCAGATCAAAATTATTTATAATGATAAACAGAAAAAGAGCTACACACCATTAAAACATGTCATCTAAGGAGCATAATCTCAATATACAATTAATATGTAATCCTGTGTTTATTATTATTACTACTGATATGGTAAATTGTTTCTCCAGCGTATAATATTTCCGTCAGAGAACAATATTGCACTGTTATTAAACTTGGCGGGTCACAAAGAAGATTTCCAACAGTCTGTTGCAGACCTTTATCAACCAACAATTGTCTTCGCTGGATCTATATTGAAGATCAGACGGCCGGGCCGGAAGAAATCATCAACAAGAAACTATGGGAACAAACAAAGAAAACAAGAACCAATCGCCAGCCATCAAATATGCAGGAGAAAGTGGAGATGGATGGATTGGACACTCGCTCGCTGAGGAGGCCGATGGGTAACATCGCGAGTACGTCAGGTCATTGCTCGAGTGGAACCAGGCCGAAAGGGAAGCGGTGAGTGACACGGAGGAGATCGTTTGAAGAGGAGTTGAAAGAGTATGGACTAACATGGATGCGGGTGGAAAGTACAGCAGAAGGAAGACAGAAGCAAGTGGAGACGTGGAGTTGAAGCCGTATGTTCCACTAGGAACCTAAGGAAATAATAATAATAATTAAGCTTTATGTGCTTATATCTAACCACATTTCATTCACCTTGGTTAGGATAAAAGCGCATAGTTTATCAAACGTCGAAACATATTGCAGCTCCGTAAAAAATGACTTTATTAAACATCTCTAAAACAGCCAAAAATTACCACGTAATACAAAATCACACACAAGGCCAACTACCTTTGGAAACTCAAAGCGTAACTGACCACTTTCATTTTGTCTGCACACATTAAAACGAGACCTTGAAAAGTTTGTTTTACTTATCAGTGAAACAATTCTGTCTGGATAAGTACCAATAATAATAATAATAATAATTATTATTATAAATAATAATTTCTGCTTCACGTTCCCCAGTGGAACATAGGGGGGCTTCAAGCTAGTGGCTTGAAGTTTCTGTAGCAATGTTTATTTTACAGGATAGGGTTGCCAGCCTCATGCCCAACCTTTCCTCTTTACCATCATTATTTCTGGCTCAGCGAGGTAAAGGAGTGCGTCCTGTGGCCGGGGATCGGACCCCGAACTATGTGCATGGTCGGTGAGCGTCCTAACCGCTATACCACGGACGTACAATAATAATAATAATTTGCTTTATTTCAAAACAGTACTTGTGATACAGAATGGAATTCTCAGCATTTTACTACAGTATTACATCCACTTAGTACACTAACAATAAATAAAATTCTATATAGATTATGGACAATCTCAGTTAGTCTTGACAACAACATATTGGGAAGTCAGTAGCAAAGCTGAAAATTGAACAGAGTGTTTGAAGGTGTTAGAAAAGTAGACAGTAGCATAATTACTGGCGTAAGCGGTAAGAAGAAGGTCGAGATATACAGAGTGTGAAAGAACAAAGAAGAATGTTCTAAGTGGAGTTTGTAAGGAAGAGAGAAACAAAGCGGCACATAACAGAAAGAAAAAGAGAGAGAGAGAAAAGGAAAAGAAAGAAAGAAAAACGTTGTACCTATAAATGATATGAGTTGGGTAGACGAGATTCAGTTGTTCTACTGACTATTTAATAAGTTGTAAGTGTCACGCCTAATGCTTTCTTCTTTATCGCACAGAACACGAGCTAAGTAGGTAGGGTATAGTTGGGATTTTGTATTTGCTAATGGGAGCATATAGTTTCCTATATAGGCTTCTAGTTCTGAAGTAAAGGAAGTGGCTGCCTGTAAATTTACTCCGCTGATATTGATTGGTGCTTGTTGTTGCCATTGGTTGATTATCATCATCCTCTCCGCCTTCTCTATGTCCACTTGAAGTCCTGCTTTTAATGTCAGCCACTTATGACAACATCTGGGCTTTCGCATGAGCGTCTTGGAATTCATCTAACACCAGACATGAATCATCCGTGAAATTCAGATATTCTAAAGTCCTCTGATCCGTCCTACGTATTCCTGTCTTCTCGCCCCCAACTGCGGTGTGCCGTATAATTTACTTTACCATAATTAGGAATATCATCGGTGATGTTTGGCAATCTTGTCTTACGCCTGTGGTCACTTCAAACGCTTCGACAGGTTTTGTGTTGTAAATCACTCAGTATGTGGCATCATTATCACTTAGATGTTGAATGAGGATGATAAAGATTTTAGGCACTGCACGGCGTAGTGTTGAAGTAGCTTTCAAATAACTTGTTAGCCAGCCAACACTCTCGAAGGCCTTTTCAAAGTTGATTAATATGAAGTAGAGATTCAACTGCCATTCTATGCTGTGTTCAATATACAATTTGGTCCTCACACGATTTTCTTTTTCTGAACCCAGATGGCTAATGGCAGAGTTCTGCGACCAGTGCATCTTTTAGTTTCTCCAGGATGACGAGACTTACTATGTCACTTGGTTTGGGTGAGGGCGTCATCCTACACCAATTCTTGCCAAAAGCAGACTTTCTTCTCTGAATCCATTCTCGGTGCTTCGGGAGAAATTCCGTATGATTTTGTTGGCTTCCCCACTGACTTTCATTATCATGATTACATTCTACTAGCAGGTCTGTGAGTACTGATGGTGACGGTATTTCCGGACGAGTTGTCTGTGGTAGGTGCTTAAGAAGTCCTTTGAAGTTATCAGTTTGTGGTGAGAGCAGGCTGTTAGTCAAAATTAGTGGACAGTAATTTACGTCAATGTTTATGTCTCCAATAAAGGTCGTGAGAAAAATGAGAAGAAAGACTGATTTTGTGTAGGCGGATACAGTTAACATATAGATGATCTGACATTCAAGAAACAGCCACAAGGAGATGCAATGTTAACTTTCAGTGAGAAACAACCATCAATCAGAAGACTGTTTTTCTGCCAACAATAATCTATAATAATGTACATGAAAATCTATAAATATGTGTTGATTTCTATAATAAACGATGTGTTGCCTGACTCTTGCCTTCTGTCGTTACAGTGCTAGTTCGTTCAGGAGTCCTTTGAAGTTATCAGTTCACTGTTTATCTCTTTTTCCCCCTCTTTTTGTTGTCAAGTGCTATTCATTATTATTATTATTGCTGTTATTTCTTGTCAAAATAGAATTTTTTTTAATGAAAAAGTAATATTAAATATCAGGTGAAATTAAAAGATCAAAATTAATAAATAAATAAATAAACAACTCTAATTGAAAATTGTTGCTTTGTTATTTCTGCTATTCCAGTTATAAAGTTTCTCATTAATACAATTTCTAACATCTCATAAAATCTAATCAAATACCCATAAATTATAAATGTCACATTTAACATTAACTAGAGTTATACAGAAGTAAAACAAAAAAACAAAACAAAAATAACTACACATTTGGGCGGTGAGGAGAAAAAGAGGGGAAAAACAGGGAGAAAGAAAACAGATTCAATGAGAGTAAGTAAGTGGAGAGTAGGATGACTCACACCTGTTGTTATTGTTTATCACAATGGCGGAGTGGATTATTCATATATACAATAAATGTATTTGCAAATCAGTTCAACAACTTCTATCATGCAATCCAGTTCACACTGGAATCACAGATGAACTCAGAATTCCATATTCTGGATGTTGTGAGGTGTTTCTGTACAGGGCTTTCAAGATGATTACAAATTTCTTAGGTACACCTCTCTCTAACAGACAGTTCCAGGGCACAGTTCTGTCCAACGAATAGAAGGCAGCCTTAATATCAAGAAACACAACGATCGTTGGCCTGCAATACGTGTGGCGGTGTTCCAACAACTTTCATAGTTAAGTTATTCCATTGTGGGTAAATTTTTGTTTTGATAAAGTCTCACAGTGTCATACAGTAATGTTTACTGATGACCACGTTTCGAGCACAATTTATTGCCACTCATAATCATATCAAGGTAATCACACGACTTCCTAACTTCATTTATATAGTTCCATAATTTTTCACTTGATTTGATTGGTAGTAGTATTTTCCATATTTCGGGTATGAGTGATGATTAAAACAATTAGTCCCTTTGATAAATTTGAATAAGGCATTAAGAAGACAAATTTCGCGAGATGATATCATTTCGTAGTTTCTTTACAACCGCTTTACAACTAACATGGTTAACAATGATAAAATAAAGTTCATGAAAATTACTCAGTTAAATAAAAACAAAAGTACATACTAATGACCAATCATATTAAGATAGGTCATGCAGACCATGTTAGTTGTAAAGCGGTTGTAAAGAAACTACGATGTGAGTGATGAATCATTTCTATTGCATGTACTGGGTGTAGACTCGATGAACCTGGCAGGTTTCAGTAATCAACCTCTGTCTCTCTCTCCACCTACCTAGATTATTTTTTAAAGTTTTAAGCCTCTCCCACCCACTCTATTGTGTGGTTGTGTGTTAATGCATGCATTGCATTTGCTGAGCTTTTTTCTAAATTACTTATCTTTTCAGGGTCAACCATTCTTACCTTGGCTAAATTCTTATGTTCTGACATTCTGACTACCCCTGACCTACTAGTTTGACCTATGTAGTTGACCTCACAGTCATTGTAAGGTATTTTGTAAATTATATTATTTTGTCTAATTGGTTCAACTGGGTCCTTTAACCTACACAGCTTGTCCCTGAGTGAGTTTGTAGGTTTCAATGCCACCCTAATTCCTGCTTTATTAAGAATCCTACGTAGGGTCTCAGATGTCCCCTCTTTATATGGTATAGCTGTAGATGACTTATATTCTCTCTTATTTATTTTATTATGAAGTTAGGGAGTCATGTGATTACCTTGATATGATTATGAGCAATAAGTTGTGCTCGAAACGTGGTCATCAGGAAACATTACTGTATGACAATGTGAGACTTTATCAAAACAAAAACTTACCCATAATGGAATTACACTCTACCACAGTGCACAAGTTTTATTCTTATATCAATTCATAGTTAGGTATTTTTAATAGGGAAGAGAAACTTGATTGAGTCCTTATCTTCAAGAATAAGAAGGATATGCACGTGTGATACAGTTAATGGTGAACTTAAGAGACTCAAACAGGTTCTCGTGAAACATGGATATCCTTCAAGATTTATCCGAAAAGAAAAAAACGCGAAAGTAAAGCAAGAAGCCAATAGAACTCAAACGGTTCTGAAGAAACTGCCATTTAGGAACGTTGAATTTAAAGGTGATACCTTGGCTGGGATTCTAAGAAAAGACTTCTTTTCGGCTGAGCTACAGATCACTTACTACAGTCAAAACATAATCAATGGATGTGTTAGGGGATTAACTGTCGCTTTTGGCCACTTCACTATGTGTTATATTGGCCGCACAAAGCTCATACTCTCCAAATGCATCTCTGAACATGATCCAGCATGGTTAGCAAGAGAATGATGAGCGACAATTACTAGACTAGTTCTCGGTGAACTCAGGCCATGTAGCTCCAAACCAGTCGTCTTTTACTGTTTTCTACTAGATGAGACCGAACGGTACAAAAGGCGTTAAGTTTCTGTATTTGTGTGTGGCGGAGGGGCTGGCGATTTGTCAATACAACCCCGAAATCTATATACAGAAAATGTTTGTCCAGTCTCTTATCCTACTGTGGTCTTCACTTCTTCATTAACCGTTCCCTGTAGTTTTTTAATTCCTTATGTTTAAAAATTAATTCACTGTTATCACTCTCACATGTTTCTTTTGTACATTTTCTCACCGTCTTCACACTTGCTAAATTGAGGCTCAACTACCTTCTCACTGGATTTTAACTTTATTAAATTTCTAACCCTTTTTTTCTTTCGAGCAGTTAGGTAGAACACAATTTTTAATTGCATTTCTAAAGCCTCTTCTGAGCAGTTATTTATATCAATAATGTCACTTCCCTGTTACTCAGTAATGGACTACTATATGTTTTTGGTAAATATAAATGCGGTTGTACAGCCACTGAAGATGATTTCGTTGACAAAGGAAATTTTCTTCGCTGAATTGTCTTTTCTTTTGCTTATGACTAGATGGGTATTTCCGGTGTTTTGAAATTCCATAGTCAGAAGTAGCACTTGATTTTTTCTGATCTAATCATGAAATGTCAAGTATAGAATACACCATTGACCATGAAATAAAACCGGTTCAGAGAATTCAGTCTGCAGCAGATATAAGACAGAATTGAACAAGTGACGTGTTGACAAAGTGGCGATACTAAGCATCATCATTGAATAGAGTATAGATTGGAAGTCAAAAATCGATCTCATATTGATCCACTTCAAAAGACCTTCAACAGCGTTGGACGAGAAGGAATTTCGAAACTACTTCAACACTACAGTGTGCAGTCCCCTAAATATTTTAATCAACCTTATTTAACAGCTATATGACACATATGAGGCCTCATACTAAATAATTCAAAAACGAAAAGTTTAATGAAGGCTTTAAAATGAATACACGAGTAAAATAAGCCTGCCAATTATCACCGAAGGTACGCTTAATGATGGCAGACTGAATCCTACTACAGACTGTTGAAAGTGAGATAAAAAAAACATACATGACATTGAAAAAAGACACAAGCTAACTTGGACTCTGTCGACAATTTATATTTGATAATACACAAACTCTGAAGTATACAGACAAAAAGTAACAAGTTGCTAGAAGAGACAGCGATACACCAGGAATTTAGGTAAACATACTGACGGCAGTGAAGTGAAGATAATGCCGAAAAAACGGTATAAAAAAACATCAGTCCCCATGAAGAGAAGGAATCTAAAGGAATTAGTTTCTTTCATTTAGACTTTCATTAATCTGATATCAGTGTGCAGATCTACTGCACTCATCACAGGGAACAAGATGCGAATTCCATTTAATAAACATGAAAAATTAGCTCTTGGCATGGGCGTCCAATGCTAAAAATTTTCAAAAGACTACTTTAGATTTCCATCAACACTTGCCGCCGCCTGATACTGAAGATCAAATGGCCAGTCGGGAATGATAAGCAACAAGCAAATCTGTCAGACAACATTTTATCCCCCAAAAATATGCAGAGCAAAACCGAACTGGAATGAACTAACGCTAAAGAGACTTATAGTTGACACCATCAGAAACTGTGACAACGGATGGAGCTCGAGAAAGAAAGTGATATGTTAGACTACTGAGTTCAGCATGCATAAGACAATGTGTGAAAGAAATTAAAGCTTGCTAACAGTCGTGCAAAAAGTTGAATGGTGTTGCGGAGAACAGAGTGGAATAGCAGTTTACCGCTAAAGCCCTAAATTCTACTCAGAATTCTACAAGGAATGAATAATAATAGCAATTAGACCAAATAACTTTGGGTTGTTTTGATTAAAGAAGTCCACCTGATCATATAAACTTTATCAACCTCATTCAGCAGCTGTGTGGTATGTCACATGTCAAATCATTCGCAACGGAGAACCCAGCTAAGCCTCTGAAGTGATGATGGGAATAAGACAAGACTGACTACTACTAATGATGATATTTCTTCACTGTGGTGGACTGTTTTATGTGGCATACTGTGCTTTTGGAGCGAGAAGGTACTAATTTGTTGGACCAATAAGAAGACTCAAATGATCTGGATTTCTCTGATGATTTATGTCTAATGTCCCATGAATTCGAAGACCTACAGGCGGAAACCTACAAGTTATCAGAAGAGCCAGGCAGCGAAGATGGAACTTCAAATGAACGTAGAGAATGTGGAGGGAATGAAGATAATCAGCAGACAACGACAAGCATCAGTCACTGTCAACGGAATAAATTTTAAAGAGATCACTTCCTTCACTTAACTAGCTGTGCAGCATCGTTCGGACTACAGACAGCGACAGAGATGATCTGATCAAAGCCGGAAAGAATCGGAGAGACAAGACATACCTGCGTCACTCTGAAACCACTTTAGAAATCTTCTGCAATTATCATAAACAACAAAATTTGGATTTAAACACTCATGTAAAGTCTATCATCTCTTCCATATAGGTCAGGAGCTTCCTGCAAGCCTCATGGAAAGCGTTTAGAACAGGCTTCTGCAAACTTTCATCAACAGCTACCAACCCTTACTCCATAGTGACGATTAGATAGCCAATCAGAACGATACGCCAACAAGAAATTCTGGAAGCGAACAAATCAAAAAACTTCTAAATGCTGGTGAACACTAAATAGTCATTTTATTCCAACCGGCTTCCATTGGCGGGAGACAAGAAGGTTGTCACTGCTTAATTGTGTACTAGTTGGCAGAAGATTGGAGAAATATGATCATAAGTATTGTTGTATATTATATTAACGTTTATTTACAGACTTTCGCGCTGATTAACCCCTGTAAATCTGTATCGTTATCACGTTAGTTACAGTGCATATTGTTCCGCGTATTAGGCTTATTTTTCTGAAGTCAGCGATAGGTCCAGGATCTCTGAGGTTCGGATAGTTAACAAAACCTTTCCTCAACATACATTCCAAAGAGTATGGGGATGTATGGGTCACACAGTGAGTAGACTGTTTGATGGCAATCACTCAAATGGAAGATGAATGTGAACTGACTTCACTTAGAGAACTATTGAAAAGTAGCACGGAGTGCTGGACAGACATTTCGTCATAGCTTGAGATCGAGCCCTGAAACTCCAGGTTACGAGGTGAGCTTGTAGATCATTTAGCTTATGGATTCTAACTTTTGTTTTATTCTACGAGTAATTTTTTCTGAGTATCAGTTTCAAATTATCAACTAATGAGAAGTAAATTGTGACAAAACCTTAAAACCTTGAGCTCAGTTTGCCGTTTTTTGCTGTTGCGATGCTATATTTTTAAACTGCGATAAATTAGCTATTTAATGTTATTTGTGTGTGTTATGGACTTGTCGTTAATTGATATATAATCACGTTGACAGCTGATATGGACGACTGGACTGTTGTGTGGGTGTAATAATAATGACGCAATAGACAATTCATCTGATATGCTTGATACACCTATTCATCGCTAGTAGCTTACGCTTCACTTAGTCACGTAAAAATCAAAAGAAAAAGACTGGCTCGTGATGATTAGGATACGATATTTTGATTAGGAAAAACACAATATTCATGCATGTATTTTTTAACCACATTAAAATCTGTCCAGTGCAGGGGAAATGGATTGTTCCGGTTGACTGGAGATTTGGCCAAGGTTGGTGAAAATAAATATTCTAATTGATTGGCAGTATGACTGAGAGCAAGGTGAGAATAGGATGATGAAATTCTATAGTTCTCCTATTACACGGTGAATCAGATGATGAGTCGTAAGACCACTAGAATTTTAAGTTGGCTGCTTTCAGTGTGTGAAATTTAAATGAAATTTATTCAATCAGAAATATTGCTACTGTTTGTTGTTTTTTCATTTGGTGAATTCAACCGCTATCGCGAATTCACTAAGTCTCAAGGTGTAAACTACAGAATTTTTTGAAGAAGGCACTGAGAAACGACCTCTTAAGCTAGGGTGGTAGTGGTGGTGGTGGTTATTATATTAAGCGATTCTCTTTCAATGACTAAAAGACAAAATATAATCAATTCCGTACTAGACGAGCTAAATTTGATGACTTTTGGAGCATATCGTTCTCAAACATAACTAAGACAAAACATCACTACGTCACTGAAATCGTGTTCCTTGTGATATTTTAAACTGCTTTCCCGTAAAAAGTTACTACTGTAACAGAAGAAGGCAAGACACTGAGGCGAAAGTATATTTTCACCGATGATATAGCTATTTATACCTATACAGTTTTATATTCTTTAACCAGTCACTGAGCGTATGATTTACAGTAAATGACATGAAATAGAATGTTCGAATATATATAGAACTATGTTGTTTATGCAGTAGTGAAGTGTGGGAATATGTGAGAAATAATACTCCCTTGGAACATACTGTCTGTGTCACACCACGACACTACATCTGAAATTGAAACACTCTGGTCAACAGCTGGAAACGTGACATAGATCCATCACCAGTGTCTAGACGATCACAGTTCAAACAGATATGATAGAGAAGATTTGTAGCTCAGGTGGATGATTTTGATGTGGTTGTGTTCTTTGGGCTGGATGGTTGATTTACGAAGCTTTCATCACCCTTCTAGGTGACATCTTCAGCCCATACTTCAATTCAGTGAAGTGAGCTTTTAGATTTCTCCACGAGTTTATTAATCATCTCTCCTGGTGACTGGACCTTGAACGTGATTGGTTGTTTTTGTGTGTTTTCAAACCTTCTAGGCAGCTACTTGTATTGGAACTGATTGTTTCTTTGGCCTTTGAACTTTGACTCTTTGTGTGTGAAGTTTCTTCCTTATCGGTTGATAAATTTTGTCTATCTCGATGTGTCTATTGATTGATGATTCAATGAAATGCCAGGCTGGCTTCTAAAAATTCTCTAGCATTCTTGGTGTTTCCTCTGTCTAATATTTGAACGTTGGTTGTCTCAGTCGAATTGATGTCCGTGGTTGTCTGTATGCAGTGAGGCGATATGAGGGAGTGGAGTGGATATCATGTCTTTTGAAGGCTAGCTTATGTTCGTGGATATCATCAGGAGAGATGGCTAATTAACTCGTGGAGAAATCTAAAAGCTCACTTCACTGAATTGAAGTATGCGCTGAAGATGTCACCCAGTAGGGTGATGGAAGCTTCGCAAATTAACCATCCAGCTCAGAGAACACATTAACCTCAAAAACAGTTCAAATAGGCTGGTGGTCATAGTTTTGAATGCTATAAAGCAGTATACATAAATTAGACAAATATTTCGTCTTACTCACCTACACCAATTACGCAGTGACTACACATAAATGCCTAACTGCTTTAGCTTTACAAGTGGTTGATGAGTGACAGTGTTGGCCGGCTAACTGCTTTAAACATAGGACTTCGAATAGAAAGGCGGCAGTTCAAGTTGCCACATTTCATGTAGCACATAAAGCAGGACAAAAATAGAAAAAATATATTCCAAAGAATCGAAATAAGAAGAAATGTGAGAAAGAAAGAATAGTAACATGAAAACACCAGGGTTCGGTGGATCTTGGAGATCACACAGAGTGAATGAATGCATCTGCACCCCTGATGACGATTTTAAGCCATATTACCAGTTATCTCCAGTCAATGGTCCTAAGAATCTCGAGGACACGAACCAGGCTGAAACTAACTGTTAAATATTTCATAGGCTGATTACCAGTAGTGGTTTGACCATTAATAGCTCTTTTCCAGCCTAATAATATTTCAGTTAACGTTGACCGTCGAGGAAATCGACGGATAGGCATACGTAATACATATCCAAGCCACCTCAATCAGTGTAGCCTGACAACTGCATCGACTGAGTTGTAACAACAGAAGACAAGGGCCATGCAACAGATCGTTTATTAAGGAAATCAACACATATTAAGGATTTTCATGTACATTAATATAGATTATTGTAAGTAAACAAACACAGTCTTCTGATTGATTGTTGTTTCTCACTGAGAGTTAATCTTTCATATCTTTGTGGCCATTTCTTGAAGTTCAGATTATCTCTCTGCAAATTTTATCTGCCTACGCAAAGTCTCCTGTGATTGTTTGTTGAGTCACTCTTTGTTCTTACTTTTCTGATGACCAATACTGGGGACGTACACATTGACGTAAATTTACTGTTTACCAATTTCGGCTAGCAGCCAGCCCTCACCCTCACAGAATCTCCCCCCTTACCTAACACTCAACGCCTAACCTCACCCTACTGTCCTGCCTAACACGGGAGATAGAACTAAGGCGCCTATGATCAAGCATAGCTATGGTCATGTCCCACAGCCAGCCATAAATGAGGACACAGTAAAGTGGTGCGCATCACACACACACATCTTCTAGTCGATAGTTTGACATCATGTCTACGCCAGAGATGATGTAAACTGGAGAATCCCAACACAAGCCTTTTGTATCTGTGCTTAGATTTCATCATCACCAATCAGCCTATTGCAATTGATTATCAAAATCAAAACTTTATCAAGTATTTTAATTAAAATTAAAACAATAAAAGACTAAGTCAGCAAAAAGAAAATTAATTCCTTATTTTTATTTAAATTCATCAGGATTAGTTGTCTTTTTAAAGTATCTCATAAATCCATTTTTATCGATACATTCAATCTTAAACCGTGACAAACATAGAGATGTTAGCTAGCTTTACTATGGACATGTTTCACACGTTTCCTGTTTATTCACTTTAACACTAAGTATTCATTATTTTTCTTAGGTTGTTTACCTGTTTTTATTGCCCATATGACACATTCTTTGTGCTTCCCGTTTTGAGTTCATTTATCAGGCTTACTTTGTTCGCCTCTTCCTCCTCTTTCTCTCCCTCATCCTCAGAATCACCTTATTTTGTTCACCCTTCTAATATCTTCTATTACCTCATTTGAAATCCATCCTCAAATTCACCTTTCATACATTTGTTCTTCGCTTCTACACTTTCCTGGCTGATTTGCCTTCCTTACTCACAGTTATCCGTCTTGTTGTTCTAAGTGTTACCTTAATGGATAATAATAGTAATAATAATAATAATAATAATGTTTGTAATAAAAAAGTTTCTGTCAGGAAATTAAAGTGTCTTTCAGGTAATAGAAACCCTTAGTGACAACAGGAAGACTTCTGAAGATAAACATTTGTGAGAAAAAAACACAGAAGATGAAAAAGTATAAAGAATGTCGAATATATATATATATATATGTATATTTTTAAAACCTTTTAGTATACTTTATATTTCTGTAAAAATAATAATTTTCAACACTGATGAGATAAAATCATGTTGAATGATACTTCATGAAATATAAAAATTTCCGTAACGTGTTCCTTCATTTTAAAAAAATTCTCAAGGCAAAATCTTTTAACATATTTAGGTATAATTCAGTTACTTACCGAATTTGTTCATCTAATATATATATATATATCAAAGACTTAACTGGTGGATGGTGACTAGGAGTGAAATCCAGGATGCGAATTTCGTCTTATTTGACACTCGTCATCTGGATGTACCTGCATTTCTCAGTGAGTGATGATGTTCTCACCAAGGTTCGAACCCAGTGGCCATAGTTTTAAACGCCAAAGTGATATCAGAGGGAACATCATCACTCACTGAGAAATGCAAGTACATCCAGCTGACGAGTCCCAAATAGAATGAAATGCGAATCCTGGATTCCACTGCTAGTCACCATCCATCGGTTAACTTCTAATTACATGCACAGACATCGTCTAGGCATCTGCACAAGAAGGCAACGGACATGTAAACCTGAGACCGAGCACTTCGGTCCAATCAATCGACGGGAAAATCAAAAATTCAATGAAATATATCAAAGACATCATCTTAATGCGTATAGAAAATATTAGATTCACGTTCCAAGAAAAGGCATACAAACAAGTCGATGGTGTTGCGATGGGGAGTCCTCTTGGGCCCCCTGTGAGCAGACATATTCATGTCAAAATTAGAGAAACAAATGCAAACATGCATGCTTGGAGAATTTATGCTGTATAAATGTTATGTAGATTATACTCTCATTATTGGTAATATTAGTAGTAAATTTATTGAAAACTTTATTACCCTATTTATAATCATATTCATCCAAATATTCGAGTGACTTCCTAACTAGAATCGAATAACAAACTCGGTTTCCTGGATATTACTATGACTAGGAGAGATGATGGGACGATTCAACAATCTATTTTTCGTAAACAGATATGGAGTGGACATTGTCTTCATTTTACCAGTTTTGTTCCTATCCAGTATAAACGTTCCCCCATAGTGAAATGTTTGTTCTCAAGGGCCTGAAAAAAATACACGAGTGACACATTGATGGGTGAGTTCCGACATATACATTCAGTTTTATTAGCTAATGGTTATGTGGAGAACTTTATCACTTGTCACAGTAAAGAAAAACCACATCTCGAAAAGACAGCTTCTGTACCGAAGAAAGCTATCTATTTATTAAGTTACCATTCGAAGGCGACCAGATTATGCAGTTGACAGCCAGCTGAAAGACTTCGGTCAGCCATCAAACGCACATTCTACGCCACCGCATCTCTTTTTCTCACTTGCCGAACATTTCCAATCCCTGTATCTACGATTAAAGGACGAAATTCTGTGGATTCTACTTCAAACTGTATCTGAAAATTCACCTGCAGATGCGGTGGCACCTATATAGGTAGAGCCAACAGAATGTTCCAATGTCGTCGAAAAGAACATGTTCCAAAATGGCTACTGAATCATATAGAAAATCTCAACGCGATTAATCCTAATAGAAATCCATCATCATCCACTGCAAAGCACCTATTAATGTCCGGTCATAAAATCAATATTAATGACTGTTTCACAATTATTTCACATAGCTCAAATTCAAGGTTGGTTATTGAAGGTGATGGAAGCACTTTGGATTAATCACATACAGCCTAAACTGTGTGTACAAAAAAACAAAAAACAATAGACTTCAATCTTCGCCTACCATGGACAACATGACCTATCAAAATATGATTGTTCATTAGTATGTACTTTTGTTTTTTTACTGTTCTTTTTATTTTATTATTGTTAACCATAGCTAGTTGTAAAGCGGTTGTAAAGAAACTACGAAGTGACGATATCATCTCGCGAAATTTGGCTTCTTAATGCTTTATTCAAATATTTATATATATTTGAATATCGGCGTTTAACGGTGAAAATGAAATATATAAAAACAATAAAAATTTCAAACTGATAAGTATTATTATTGTTTCCCTGGGTCTTCAGTGGAGCACATGGCTTCAAAACTGCGTCTTCATTTCTCTCTGTTCTCTGTAGTCCTCCTCAACTGGCCACACGACTGAGCAAGAGCCTTTATTTCCTTTCCACATGATCTCCCCCAATGTCATTCTCGGGTTCAAGCCGAATTTGTTGTCTCACATTCACCTTCCACCTGAGGAGTGGTCTGGTAAACCATGTCACTCAGCGGCCTCCTCCGCAGGTGGCCTATCCATCTCCATTTCCTTCCGAATATTCGTTGAGCAATATGTTCTGGAAAGGTTCACCACCTACCACAGCTTCTTGCTGCTAATTCTTTCCAGCTTGCCATCTGATCTTCACTATGGAGCTGGAGAAGTAAGCTGTTGATGAAAGTCTGCAGTAGACTGTGCTTTCGGTTACGCATGTGCCAAGTTCCTGATCCATACCGAAGAAATGATTGAAACTGGCAAGTACTGGATAGATATTCGGTTACAGTCTGCAGCCATTAAACACTCTTTACTCTAAAATAAGGCGACCAAAGTCAATGAACGTTTTAATGATCTTGATCAATCAACCAGAAGAGTCTTTGATGAATAAGCGAAAAAATGGATGCGGCACGTGAAGTACGTTGCAGATCCAGATCCAGTATTTGAGTACTGTCATGATAATAGATAGGCTCATTGGAAAGGAATAAAACATGTAGATGTGGAGGAGTGATGGCTTTATAGAGATACACAGCTGCTGTTAGTGGGTAGGTAGACAGATGTCTAAACTGTCATTGCAGACAGTCTGTCTGTGAAAGTGGGCCGTCCGGTTTATAAGTTCACAACTGATGTCATGAAACAGCGTGATATACAATTATCTGGATGCATTTATATACCGAAATTCCTTTGATCTACAACTTAAGACTTCAATAAGAAAATGAGTGCTATTCTTCGAACACATTCGGGAATGCTACCACTTATAACAATTTTTAACACTATGTTTGACTAATAAAGAGAATTGAACATTCAGGATTCACCTCAGTAGGAGTTCTTTAAGACGCTCGTGGGTATACCTATGTTTATTCCCTTGGAGTGAATAAGTCTGCATACACAGCACATTGTTTCAGTCAGTGGAACGTTCGTGAATAGTGATGTGACATCTAATGAAATCATGGTCTTGTTGGATACATTGATGTTTTCGATTGAGTCGATAAAGTCGAATGAATCTCGAACTGTGTGGCAGGAAACTTGTCTTCTGATTGGTTCTAGTAGGTCTGTTAACCATTGGGCTGTGTGGTGATAAGGCGAATTGGTCATGTCGAGGATCGATTGAAGAGAGAGATACCCTTCTTGTGTACTTTCGGGAGTCCGTAAATCCTTGGTATATTTGAGCCAGATGGTCTTAGGGATTCGAACGTTTCGTTGCTGATTAAATATTCAGTCTTTAGCTTATGAAGTGTGTCCATTAGCTGACATAACTGAACAGATCGAACAAAAGGATGACAAAAGCTCCGCAATTAAACCAACCAGCTGATCAGAACATTATTAATTGCAAATCATCTACGTGAGCTACAAATCTTGTCAATTATTACAATTTTTTTTTATTTTTTCACCTGAACTTCCTGTGGATAAACTTCGTAAGTGTAATCGATGAGTCTCCAGTCGACTGACATAATGTAACAATTTCAAGTGCGTGAAAATTAGTTCTGTGCATAAACTTAATAATGCAGCTGATGAGAAGCCAACAAAATAAATGATGGTTCCACCGTCTTATTCTACAAAAACCACTATTCTTTTTACTTTATTCAAAAATGAGTATCATTTCTAATTATGCAATTTCCTATACATATATATATATATACATATGAAAAATATTATGTGGTGCATATTTTTATTTCCCATAATTAACGATAAAAACTAGAGAACACACACTAATCCCCTTTTTGTTTATGTTACTAAATATTTTCCCTAATTCTCCAAGTAAAACTAATAAAAAGTTAATTAAACGCCATAGTGAAACAGGGAGATAACGAAAACAAAAATAATAATAAGAAGAAGAGCGTTTCAAGGGTTTTATTTAGTCCAGATACACTGGAGAATTACTTAGGGTCATTAGAGTTGGTTTGTTTCAAGGAGATTAATTATAAACAGGAAAACAAGAAGAAGAAGTTGAAGAAGAGAAGACTACAAAGCACTAGAAGGGGCGGGGGCTGGTCTGGGAAGGAGGAATATGAAGAATATAAAATTTCTCACTTTTAATTGCTGAATTTAATTATATTCAGAAAATTAGATTGAAATATATATATATCACATCTCTCCTCTATGTGCATAAACCTATCTGTGATCTACTCTTCTTTGCATAAATTTGCTGCAAAGCTTGAAAAACAGGTGTGATACTGGTGTCTGTGTACAGATACATTACATTACTAACTTTTGGTTTATAATTCTTATGGGAATTGAAATTAACTGATCCCTTAATTACCAAGCGCAAACGCTGGAAACTGTTGATAATACATTCACACAAGAATGTTAAAATGTGCGTATTTTCTACTAAGACATCAGAACATATCAAGACTACTGCTTTATTCTCTTTACTTTACTTGTGCTACACACACACACACACATACAGTGGGATAGTAGTAATTGTTCGACGTGTTCGAAAACAAGTGGTGACGACTAGTAGTGTCCGTCAAGGACGCCCATTATCCCCATTTCTTTTCAGTTTCATCATAGATGTGCTAATGGACTTAACCCTAACTCACTTCAGCGACTCAGGAATTGACTTGCTACCAGGGGATAATCTCGTTTACTTAGAATATGCAGATGATATACTGCTTTTAGATGAAGACGCTGACAGAATACAGAGTTTTCTGAACACCTTGAGCAGCAATCTACGAATGTTTGGCATGCGATTCGATCCCGAAAAATATAAGATGATGTTACAGAACTGGACTACACCGACTCCTAGATTAGAAATAGGGAGTGAAGTGTTTGGTGGAGCGTGTTGACCACTTCACTTATTTGGGAAGTACCATCAGCCAACGCTAACCAGTTGATCTCTGACGAAATCTCAGCACGGATACAGGGGGCTAATTTCGCATATGCTAGTTTAAGCCGTCTCTGGCGTAGACGTGATATCCGGCTATCGACCAAAGGGCGGGTGTACTTCTCAGCAGTTCGCTCCCTCCTCCTTTATGGCTGTGAGACCTGGCCATTGAGAGTGGAAGACATGAGAAGATTAGCTGTCTTCGACCATAGGTGCCTGCATCCTATCTCCCATGTGAAGTGGTATAATAAGGTGAGCAATATTGAGGTTAGGCGTCGAGTTCTAGGTGAGGAGGGGAAATCAATCGATGAAGTTATGAAGTTACAAAGACTGAGATGGTTAGGACATGTGTTACGTATGCCTAGTCATCGCCTTCCTCGACAACAGGCAATGTCAGCTTATATAGGGTCAGGCTGGAAAAGAGCTGGTGGAGGTCAAACAAAAACATGGCACTTGTCAATGAAGTCTACAACAGTTAGTCTAAGTCATGTAGGAAGGTGTAGACTTCCAGGTCGGGGTCCTCGGGACGGTAAAAACAAATGGTTTGAAACAATTGGTGATATGGCTCAAAATCGTTCTCAATGACAGCGCAGATGCATCCACTCCTTGTGACTTATGACTTCCAATTAAACAATGTTGTTCTTCGTTACTACTATTCCTTTTTCTCACACTTCTGCTTGCTGTCTCTATTATGCTTTTCTTCCACTTTCTTCTGTTGCTTTGTGTGCTACATGCAGTGTGGCGACTTGAACTGCCGCACATCGGCACAAAGTTCTATGTCGAAAAAAGACAGACAGACAGCCTGTGTTTCACTGTTCTGACGTTTCTTTCTCATCAATCTCTCAGTTTAAGGCTTCTCTCTGTCGTTAATCTGCCAACACATTCGAGTGAATGAAGATCATTCTTACTTCTGACTGTCTTTCAGAATTGTTTGATGTGTAATTGTTGGTGATAGTGTTTTGATCTCACCTTGTTGCGAATATTCTTGTGGATTCTCGTATACTTATCACGGTTAATTTTGGTTATGTGATTTTCCTCTGCAGTACTTATTTTGTTCTTGGCTTTCATCTGTATAACTGCCTAATGGCATTGCTGTGAGGTAATTTTGACTATTCGATACATTATTATGACCAAATAATAACGCAGATTTTATTGCAAGTTAGTGTCTTTGGACTGTTGTTAGTTGATTTTGTGATTATGAGTGACTCACGGAAGTTTCCACCAGCTATGCAGTAGAACTCAAAGATCACTGTTCTATGTTCAGACCGCAAGACACGTGTGTTGGTCGTTAAATTATTTTCTGTATAATTTTGGCGAAATAAATCTATAATTTTTAGTCATTGTCAGTATAACATCATGAATTTGTGATAAGCGTTGTTGCTCAGTGCCTGCTTCGCATTATGCGTTATATGTGGTTTGAATTATTTATTACCATTATTACTGTCCCCTTGCCTTCTGAGTGGAACATAGGGCTTCAACAACACATCTCCACTTTGTTCTACTTTCTGCCATCCTCTTCAGGTGGGTCCAGCATTGCCCAAAATCTGTCATCTCTTCCTCACAGGAGCTCCTACATATCACTCCAGAATGACCATGTGGTTTAATTCCCCCAGATTAATGAGATAGGTAACAGATTCACTTCTTTTTCAAACGTTTAACGTTAGTTTACTGAAAAAGATTTTGTTGTAAGCCTGTCTTTCCAGCTGAATTATTTAGTCCTGGGGATTCAAAACAATTGCGAAAGAAACCGGTCCAGTCACCATTTCTGCTCTGGGGTTGTGAATGTATGTATCTTTTTTATATTATTCCCTGTAGACATTTCTATTTTCTCCTGTTCTCTAAAGCTCCCTTCATCTGACTGCACGATTGTCAATAATCTCTGATCTCTTCATACAATCTCCTCAATGCAATCCTCGGACATAAGCTCACCTCTTCGTTTCCCAAACAGCTGCCTAGCGCGTGATGACATTCACAGGTCACCTTTATGTGTGTGTGATCCAGCCCCATTTTCCTTAGCATGTTTGTTGGGCAATAGTTTCTTGACTGGTTCATTCGGCCTGCTGTGGAACCTATGAATTCATAAATTCTCCTTCGCTTTTTCTTACTTTATAGGATATATTCATTTTATTACTTACGGATGACATGAAAAGATTTATTCTTCCTGAAACCAGCTTTTTCAGGACGAAGTTCTGCATACGCAGAGTCTTTTACTGTCTTCAAGATTACAAACAATCACCAGAGTGTTCCTTTTTTCATGTAGTCATACAGTCTATTAGGAGTGCTTAAAATACAAGATTCCTAACATTGAGTCCAAAGCATCTGTTATGTTGACATTATCAATTAACATTTGTTTGATGACAAAAACCTAAATTGATGAAAGCTTATCCTATCACCAATTCTCAGTCCAACTGTTCAGAAATCAAACATTTCCTTCAGACACTATGTGCTTTATGTTAGGTTGGGCGCATGAATCGAATGACGTATTTTGTAAGTGATAAAAGAACGCTTGTCACAGCTAGACTGCTACACCAGATGGTAGAAATGACTGAATTATTTTGAGACAAAACACTTGTTCTGCAGTTAATTTTACCATTAAGAAAAAATAGTACCATTTACAAAAATGCTTCATTTGTAGACAACATCACACATTTCATCACAATAAACAGTACGAGGATAGAGATTTTAAACATTTTGATCCTCTTGAAAATGTTTTAATCTTATATTTTCATCCTGTCAGTTCATACTAGTATCAGTCGTTAAATTTTCCTAATGATTCAAGCAAGATAATTAGAAGCCCGGGAGCGCTAGGTACCTTTTCCATCCTATTTTTGGACTCTTCAGAAGTGCATACACACTTCATCACCAGGGAACCTACAGATTACGACACTAAGCTTGTTGACCGTTTCGCCGCTTGGGCTGGACTTCAGTCATTCTTGAATTGTGACTCTTTCCTAAAATTGACCTCTGGTGCGATCGAGACTGTATACGTATGAAGAATCCCTCTGTCTGTATGTTTTCGACATAGAACTTTGTGCCGATGTGTGGCAGTCCGAGTCGCCACACTCCTTGTAGCACACAAAGCAACAGAAGAAAGTAGAAGAAAAGCATAATAGAGACAGTAAGCAGAAGTGTGAGAAAAAGGAATAGTAATAACGAGGAACAATAAAGTTTCGTTGGAAGTCATAAGTCACAAGGAGTGGATGCATCTGAGTCACTGAGAACGATTTTGAGCCATATCACCAATTGTTTCAAACCATTTGTTTTTACCGTCCCGAGGACCTCAACCAGGAAGTGACTGGCTGAAACTAACTGTTGTGTATTTCATTGACTAGTGCCATGTTTTGCTTTGACCTCCACCAGCTCTTTTCCAGCCTGACCCTATATCAGCTGACATTGCCTGTTGTCGAGGAAGGCAATGACTAGGCATACGTAACACATGTCCTAACCATCTCAGTCTTTGTAACTTCATAACTTCATCGATTGATTTCCCCTCCTCACCTAGAACTTGACGTCTAAACACAATATTGCTCACCTTATTATACTACTTCACATGGGAGATAGAACACAGGCCCCTATGATCAAAGACAGCTAATCTTCTCATGTCTTCCACTCTCAATGGCCAGGTCTCACAGCCATAAAGGAGGAGGGAGCGAACTGCTGAGCAGTACACCCGCCCTTTGGTCGATAGCCGGATATCACGTCTACGCCAGAGACGGCTTAAACTAGCATATGCGAAATTAGCCCCCTGTATCCGTGCTGAGATTTCGTCAGAGATCAACTGGTTAGCGTTGGCTGATGGTACTTCCCAAATAAGTGAAGTGGTCAACACGCTCCACCAAACACTTCACTCCCTATTTCTAATCTAGGAGTCGGTGTAGTCCAGTCCTGTAACATCATCTTATATTTGTGGGGAGCGAATCGCATGCCGAACATTCGTAGATTGCTGCTCAAGGTGTTCAGAAAACTCTGTATTCTGTCAGCGTCTTCATCTAAAAGCAGTATATCATCTGCATATTCTAAGTAAACGAGATTATCCCCTGGTAGCAAGTCAATTCCTGAGTCGCTGAAGTGAGTTAGGGTTAAGTCCATTAGCACATCTATGATGAAACTGAAAAGAAATGGGGATAATGGGCGTCCTTGACGGACACTACTAGTCGTCACCACTTCAGGTGGCAACTCGCCGTAAGCCCTCACCTGGTTGCATGAGTACGAGTAGCGTGCTTTAATCAGTGAAATGTATTTTCTCGGCATTTTTTTTTAGCCAAGCATCGCTAGAGTACTTTTTGGTCGACAGAATCGAATTCCGCCATTAGGTCAAGGAATATGGTGATTGTCGGGCGCCGGTAGGAATGCGTATGTTCTAGAATCTGTCGAAGGGTGACGAATGATCAACGCACCCTCTTCGTGGCCTAATGTTTGCCTGGCTCTCTCGTGTTTGTGCCTCCTGAGCACTACTTAGTCTACGCATTTTTATTGATCCAAGGACTTTATATACTTTATTCGTCAAGCTAATCCCACTGTGATTATCACAGGAAAACTTGTCTCCCTTCTTGTATATGGGGATAATCAGTCATCATCTGAAGAATCCCTGGATAGCACGAAACAGTTGTTCAGATTTTTCTGATATTCATTGATCTCTCTGACTGATGTCAGTTCATCAATGAAATCTAACATCTGAAATTAATTCAAAATCGATACAAATCCTATAATCTGAATTTAGACTAGTGACTGACATTTGTTGAGTAGCCTGTTATTGGAATTTAATAATAAACCATGATGACAGGGACTTATGTGTACTTATATTTCTAGTTTCATTGAATTTTAGATTTTCCCGTCGATTGATTGGACCGAATTGCTCGGTCTCAGGTTGATATGTCGGCTTCTTCTGCAGATGCTTCGACGAGGTATCTGAGCGCGTAATTAGAAGTTATTTAATGGATGTTGACTAGCAGTGGAATCCAGGATGTACATCTCGTCCTATTTGAGACTCGTCAGCTGGATGTACCTGCATTTTCCAGTGAGTGATGATATTCCCACCCAGTGGCCATAGTTTCAATCATTCGACGTGAAAATCTAAAATTAAATTAAATAAACATGACCCGTTGCACAGGAGGTGGCTCTCATGACTCGAGTGTTCTAGTGGATAACGCTTTAGCACTTGAAACTATGGTCACTGGGTTCGAACCTCGGTGGGAACGTCAATACTCACTGCGGAATACAGGTACATCCAGTTGATAAGTCCCGAATCGGACGAAATGTACATCCTGGATTCCGCTGCTAGTCACCATCCACCACTTAATATTTCTACTATTTGAAAAGTTACGTGCTTTTATGAGGTGAAACCTTTTTTTCACACTCTGTACGTAGCACATAGACACACGCACACACACGTGATAGAAGAGTTCCAAATATTATCAGGCAAGTAGATACAAGTGTGAAAGGAAAGATATGCAAATACACAGGTGTGAAAATAGTTGTCTGAATGTTGAAGATGTTTTGTTTTTGTAGCCATGCAGCAGAAAACTTCCAAGCCATCTATCACAAGAGACGTTCAGATTAGCGAAATAATTAAAGGATAAAACGGATTAGTGATACAGATATTTCAAATTTGTCTCATTTTTTTCAATTCATAAAAAGACACACTACAAGATTAAATGATAATTAGATGCGGTATTTTGTAGTGTCCTTTCTTATCACTCTACAAACGGTAATTGATAAGTGAGAAGAATAAGACTAGAATTTAGCAGTATTATAGGCACTACTTTTTGCCTAGAACAATTTTCAATAGAGCACAGCGACGAGGCTGTTGTCAAAGGAAGCAGCAAAGACAGAGTTTCAGGTGTAATGTAGAGAAGACGGAGGTAATGAAGATAAACAACCAGCCAACCAACCAACCAATCACTGTCGACGAAAGAAACTTCAAAAATGTCGCTTCCTTCATGGATAAAATTTATTTTCATTAAGTCATACTTTCTTGCTTCGTTTATATACATGACTTGTGTGAGTACCTTAGATATGATTATGAGCAATAAATTGTGCTCAAAATGTCATCAATAAATATTACTGTATAACACCGTGAAACCTTATAAAAATAAATACTCTACCACAGTGCCCAAGGTTTATCCTTGTATCACTTCCTTGACTTATTCAGGAAGCAACCTTTCAACTACAGACAATCGGGACGGATAAAAATGTAAAAAATTAGAATGGGGAAGGCAAGGCACATCTTCATCGCTCCGAAATCACTCACTTAACATAAACAGTATGGTACAGCAGGTTGAAGGTGAGGCAGTGACTCATCAAAGAAGACACTGCAAAGTGGCAGCGTCGGTGGCACAGTGGTTAGGACTCTCGCCGATCATGCACATAGTCCGGGGTTCGAGCCCACGCCGGCGCACACCTGATATCTATGGTCGGCCTGCAAAATTTGGGCTACCGATATCCATGCTGAAAATTCCATACTTGTATCAAAAATACAGTGTGGAATCAAGCTCTAAATAAAAAAAAAATCAAAATGCTATGAATAGGTAAAAGTTAGAATTGATGGACTGGCCATTGGATTGGGTCCCATTGGCTTAATTGTCTACGAGCTCGCCTTGTAACCAATAGGTCCTGGGTTCGAACCCAGGCGATGAGTATGTATTGCCGAAGAATCCCAAACTAGGACTGAGGAAACAGCTTTCCACTACTCACTGGTTTTCCAATGTTTCTCTAACCAATGTCAGCTCATGATGAAATCCTCCAACTAAATAAACAAAAAATACTTGCGTCGGTGTCACAGTGGTTAGGACTCTGGTCGACCATGCACATGGTCCTCGTTCGATCCCCTGCCGACACACAACCGATATATATGGTCGACCTGGAAAATTTGGGTTACCGATATCACATGCTGAAAAGTTCATACCTGTACCAAAAAATACGGTGTGGCATCAATCTGTAATCAAAAAAATGTTAAGTCAGTCAGTTACTCTATATGAGTCAGAAACTTGGAACTGGTGTCACAGAAAGTAGTTTCAACAGCCTACTGCAGACCTTGATTAACGCCTGCCCCCTTCAATGGCTCCATTACCTTTGGGAACGAAGCGAAGAAGAACCTTTTACTCAAAGAATACTTCGAAGGAAATTGGAACGGATCGAACCCACGCTGAGGAGACCTTTGATTGACACCGCTCGCCTGATAAACTGCTGAATGGAGTTAGAATGGGAAACAACGTGTTGGACATAGGTGCAATGGTGCCATGGAGGATATCGTCTGAGGAGAGGATGAAGATTTATGGTCACCAATGGTGAAACTAGCTAGAGATGTTTTCAAAGAACAGGTTGAAATAAAGATGTGCTGTTGACACTCAATGTAGCATCAGGGAATAATTAATTTATTAAATTACATGAGCTGGTTTTGATTAGGACGTCAAAAATACAGTTGAATGTCTACACCTAAGTAGCAGCGATGTTCATTTGTTCTTCATTGTGATCCTTATTTCTAAGGAGCTTTTTGATATTCACTTATATCGAGTTAAACGCATCATATTAATATTCCATGCCTTCTCAGCCAATGCATTTTCGCCACTTCAGAAGGCAAATCGACTGTCTCTTGTTAAAAATAATCCTTCTTTGTACGTCGTTTTCCCCTCGACTTCATCAAACATTTCATCTAGGTGAGATCAAAAGTCAGGTAGAGACGACAAAACGTTTGTTAAGTTACGCATACATTTTCATTATGTTCAATCTAGATAATAAGAAGCAAGTACAACACTGGGATGCTCGGTGCTTTCCTGGATTGTGATGTCACTTAACGATCTCCTCAAAGTGTGCAGCCCATCTTCATTTCTTTCTCAATGTTGGTTGAGGAATATGAGGTCAGCATTCTGAAAATATTCTGGTCAAAAAAGCATATATACCTTGGTTGATTGGAAGAATTAGGCGAAACTGTTGAAGATGTGACTTGAATTTTAAGATTATAAAACTGTTTGAACCCAGAAGATGCGGATCTCAAACTCTCTTAAATAAGCATATTTCGCTTCAAATTGAAACGTAGCCTGCCTCAGGCGATCATCATTTTTAAAAACGTGGAAAGCAAGAACACCCAAAAAACATACCCTCTACAGGGGTACACCAGTTCAGTTGCTCTTGTTAGTGTGTCGTTTGAAACAGCTAATTTTGAAAATGAATTGAAGATGCGAGTCAAAAATAAGTACGATTGTAGAAGAGCCTGTCGGAGTTCATGAATCAGTCTTAGCAGACTTTTCCTTCTCCTGATGTTATTTACACTTACCTCAATGTTGCTGGATCATTTATTAATGAAGTAGGGAAGCTAGAGCTCATGGTATAAAACATACTTGTTCATCCCGTCTGTTAAAAATTTTGCAACACATGCAATTGTCTTCACAGAATTATTCATCTCCATCGAAATTCTACTCAACAGTGTTTTACGAATTCGCTTTCGTTTCGTTCGTTGCTGTGAATTATAGTTGAAAAATTACTGATTAAAATCACGAAACGAAATTGTATAAGTTTCTATCTGCATAGTTTTGTTTTTCATTCATTTAGCTTCAAGTGGAACATGTGACTTGAAGCTTCGACGCTTCAGTAGTGGCAGTAGTTTTCCTGAAGGATTAAGATGACAGTCTACTTCAAATGATCCCCCTCTTCCAAGTCTACTACCAGCTATGACTGGTTTAAGCGCGTAACAGCCGGAAATCAGTCCCTGATCTTCCAGGTGGCTGCATTCCAAAGGACATTATTCTACTCTTTGATTTTCTTTTTGTAAACTTTTACTGCTTATTGAGGACGATTTTTTCACAAATTTACTAAAAAGTATATTTGTATGGAATGAGAAGCATACAAGTCATTTTGTTCATTACTTTATGACTTCGAGGTCTTATTCTGCTTGAAACTATCCTCATTTTGTAACGACAGAAGGCAAAAGATTTGATAAATCATATCAGTAGCCCATGCCACAAACTCTCCCACCCCCCGCCAAATAGTTTCGAACGAAGCCACTCCAACCGTCTTGGTCCTACCCTCTTCCTGTTGTAGCTTGATTCCGGCTTCCCTATCCCACTGAATCCATTTCTGCAGATGGCGGATATTAACCCGTTTCTGTTTATCTCCTCTTTTGATGCCATAATCGAGACCATGTATGGCTCTTCGCAATTCGCGAGGAGTTTCCGTGAACCTGATCCACATCTTCTTGTGTCCTTTCTTTTGCCACACATTACTTGATCGCCAACTCAAAAGGTTCTGCATCGCATCTTCTCTCCCGACTGTGATTTCATGGCGTCTTTCTTCTGTTTACGGTTTACATTCCTGATGGCTTCTTTCCGTTCCATTCATAGCGTCGTCATATTCCACTCCTGGTCGAGGGACCAGGTTGTGCTGTGCATTGGTGGTCATGGTTTCCTCCCATGCATCAAGTGACTTGGTGATCTCTTTGTTGTTTCCTTGGGTGGACGCACGATATGCCAGTAGAATCAATCGAAGCTCTGTCTTTCAATTACCTTTATTCGAAGCCAGCCCCTCTTTCAGTGTATGGTAATTTCTAGCTGTTAGACCATTCGTTTGTGGATGACATAGTGCTGTCCATGAACGTTTTGATACCCAGGTGTTGCAAATGGGAAGTGAATTCTTCCCTTTCAAAACAAGGGCACTAATCTGTCAGTGTCATCTTTGGCACACCGTGGTTTGAAAAGATGTGTCGAACTTCTGAGTCACTCACGGTCCTCTTCACGGCGTCTACCAATGATTTTTTTAGAATAAGAATCACTATTGTGAGTGACTAAAGTATCTGTGAAGAAAGAGGGAAATAATTATTCTTCTTTCATCGAGGCTGTTCTTTATTCATAATTCTGTCAAGTTGTAAAGATCAAAACTGAAATAATGAGGTTTAATCGCAAGAAAATAAATCTTTATTTTTATTTTATTTTTTATTACAGCTCGATTCCAGACTGTATTTTTGATACAAGTATGGAATTTTCAGCATGGATATAGATAGCCTAAATTTCGCAGGCTGACCATAGATATCAGGTGTGCGTCAACAGGGATTCGAACCTCGGACCATGTGCATGGTCAGCGAGAGTCCTAACCACTGTGCCACCGATGCGTTCTACTGTAATATCAACCAGAAATTCCTTGATTTAACTACAGTCATAAAATGCCTAAAAGATAGTCAAAATACAGTTATTTACAATTTAACTACAATAAAATATCAGAAACTCATAACTACTTCACCAACGCCGTTAGACAGCCAGATAAGTTTCACTTACAAAACAAGTACTATAGTTTGGTTTGTAAGGGTTAATTTTGTATTTTATGAACTGATCACTGAATGATATCAGTTAGAAAATTAATCTAATGCTCGCTAGTGACCTGCTACAGGATGGAGTTTCCTGGAGTCAGTTCTAGTGAGAAGTCGTGACCATTGTGAGGTCCATCCAGATGTCACGTGTGAGGATGGATGTCCCGTCTACGCCAATGGTTGGGGTCACGCTAAATCACGAATTGGTAGAAGTTAGAATTCATGGGCTAGCCATTGAATCGAGTCCCAGTGAGTGGCTGAATGGTATACGAGCCAGCTCGCCTTGTAACTGGAAGGTCCTGAGTTCGAACTCCGGTGGGTGCCTACTGCTGATGATTCCCAAACTAAGCGAATGAAACAGCTGTCCAGTACTCTCTGGCTGGTTTTCAATGGTTCTCTAACTGATATCAACCCGTGATCAACTGGTAAAAGTACAAAAAGAACAAAATTAGGTAACCAAAATTCAACCATATGATGTGCCTGAGAATTAATGAAGAATATTCTCAACAAGGTCAGATCAAATCACTATCAGCTGGTAACTTAAAACAGAAGAATTCCTGTAAACTGTCTAAGGTCAGAATCATCTTCACTCACTCAAACAAAGTTGACGTCGTAAAGCAATACACTATAAATAATATTATCACACAATCACAAGGAGAGGCATTAAAATTATAGATTAAACAGGAAGAAGGACAGATAATAAGGATTAAGTGAAAGGATGATATGCAAGCGTCAGAAGATACGGGAATAATAATTATGACGTTAGTCGGGATGTATTAATAAGTAATAATTTCGTCAGATATTCCATTACAAAGGTAGTAATCTACAGTGATGAATATGGATGGTTAAAGACAACAACAACTGAATGGGGATTGTTTACAAAAATTAATTATTAATACAAACCATTAATCAAATGTCATTTGAATAAACAAATAACATCAGATTATACAATCCGCATTTTTGTTATTGTGAATATGCTGTTGCCTACATAGAAATAATGTAGCGCATATATCTTAATTATGAAATATGCATCACTGATAATAAATATCCTTGTCAGAAGTCAGAAAAACCTGGGAAACTACTTACTGAGAAGGCCAACGAGCAATTTACAGACCCTCCTCAGTGAAGGATTCTGTAAAATCGTATTAGCATTAATATTGCCTGGGGATCCGAATGAGACATAGGAATTCAACAACACATCTCCGCACGGTCCTGTGCTCTATGGTTCTCTTTATTTGCGTCTAAGAATACCCACAGGCTCTCATCTTCTCCGCACATGATCTCCTCCATGCACTTACGCACCTTTGTCATTTAGATCGTTTTACATTCGGACTGCACTCAGCAGTTTGCCTAGAGTGTCATGTCAATCAACGGTCTTCTAAGTGTGTGTGTGTGACCGATCCATCTCCATTTAATCTGAATTTTTGTTGAGTAATAGTTCTTTTGTTGGTTCGTATACCTACAGTTTCTTGTTGATAATTCTTTCAAACTGGCCGGCCATCTGGTCTCCAATATGGAGCCGTTGAAGGAGAAAGATTCTGATAAAGGTGAGCAGTAGGCTGTTGGAACTGCTTCCCATGACACGAGTGCCAAGTTTCTGATCTATTTTTAGAGTAACTCACTAACTTAAAAGTGGCTTTGAAAATTCCAATTTCGTTCTTTCTGCTGAGCGCAGAAGACTTCCAAACTTATTTTAAAATAATGAAGATCTACCGTGTCTTTCCTATTCTGCTTTTGACATCCTCTTCCGTGCTATCACCTGTAGCTGATAGGATGCTAGATGTCTGGGTAGGTGAAAGCAGTAACCTCTTTTGCTAATTTCTCCCGTTGATAGTGACTTATGCTTTTGGGTTTTTTTGATTGGTTGTCTTGATCACCTCCATCTTCGCAATGTTCTGTCTTCGTTACTTCTTCAGCTAGTTTGTTGGTTTTCGGCTGTAAGTTTTCTAATTTATGTGACATCAGAGAAAAATATTCCGCTAAGTCAGGATCCTCTACAGTCTTCTTATACGCTCAACATATTCCTGTCCGTGCACTCTCCAAAATAATCCAGTTCACCACAATTAGGAATATATCGTCGGTGACAACAGGCAGACAACCCTGCGTCACTCCAGTCCTCAGTAAATGTTTCGTTATGGATCAGTTGACACTTGTGCGTCGGTGGCATAGCGGTTGGGACGTTCGCCAACCATGTACATGTTCCGGGATTCAATCCTCGGCCACAGGACGCACTCCTTTACCTCGCTAAGCCAGAAATAATGCTGGTAAAGAGGAAAGGTTAGGCATGAGGCTAGCAACCCCATCCTGTAAAATAAACACTGCTACACAAACTTCAAGCCTCTAGCTTGAAGCCCTATGTTCCACTGGGAACGTGAAGGACAAAAGAAAATCAGTTGACTCAAGTAATGTCAGAGAATTGTTAGGAAATAAGTCTACATTTATTGTGACTTTCAAATACATGTTTTCACATGACATATAGCTAGAAATCTAATGATCAACGTTCATTGACTCTTATCATTTCATGGTGTAGTGTAACTCCACTAGGTGTCTATAAATGCATTTATTAATAACTAACGAAGGATGTTGTCTCCTTCTGACAGTATTTAGTAACTATAAAGGAAGAAGCTTCTTATAGCTTCACTTCCACCTCTTCGTAACCATAAGGAATAGTGTCCTCCGCCCACCACTTGGACAAAATCAGTGTCGAATGAAAGCCTCTCCTTCTAAATTTATCTAGAAAGCGAAATATAACCGTCGCTCACAGCCACGTATCCGACGCATGTGTATTGCTAAAGATGTGATTTTTGTATAGAGAAAAATGTGGTCAGCCACTCACTCATTTGTTGTCTTAATCCACCTATTCTAAACTATTAAAATCCTCATTCATACTTTGGCCACGTTTATTTCCCATTTTGTATGTAGTTCCTTTATTACTTCGACTGTAATTATTAATTTCACTTTTGAATAATTTCACCCTTATTTGTCTGATTGAATATAATTTTTTGCAGATGTTGTCTTATCATAATTATCACTTTACTGTGTAATGTCGTAATTGCTAACTCATCTTATTATTCCTATACCTCATCCCCTTTTTGAGATCTGTACATGAACATCTGTTTCGTTCCAGTTTGTAACTTGTGGTGGACCTTTCACTCTGTTAGCTTACTTACCGAAATTCAAGTAGAAAATAAAATACCAAATCAGCGTAGTTACGGGAAGAATATATTAAAGTTTCGTTACTTGGGTTTACAAAGATCCAAAAATCCACAATAAACGTAACAGACTCCAGAGGCGCTGCGGGAAGACTGCTCCAGTACTCATTTTCCAATGTTGACGTTGCTGGAGGTCGACCAAAGTACGTAGGAAGAAACTACGGTGCTCCTGCAAACATTTGAGATAGAAAGCAGGTGATTAAAATTGATCGACGGCAGTTGAGACGGTGGAGAAGATGGAGAGCCGGAGTCAGAACTGTATATTTATTCAAAACCCGAGGTAAAGTTCAAAGTACGGAGTTTATGGTTAAAACAAAGTAATGTACAATATGTTCATTTCTTACATATTAGTAAAAATTGGATAAGTTTACTTTTGAGGACTCCACAAACTCTTCATTAGTACACGCTGGATGGTGGTTGCAATAAATAAGATGAAATTCATGGGCTACCGGGTCAAGCAGGCCTCATTGGCTGGAAAGTCGACGAACTCACCTTGTAACGAGAAGGTGCTGGGTTTGAACCCCGGTAGGTGCATACCCCTTACAGAGTCTCAGATTATGGTGAAACATCTGTCGAATACTCCCAAATGTATACACTGTATGAACTATTTTATGAAGTGTATAACCGGTTCTTTTTGTCACATTTGAGAATAATTTTAACTAATATATATTTATATAGGGCTTTGTAGCTTGATAACAAGGTCGTTGAAAAGAATCTCTTCGTCGAATCAGTCATTTTAGTTTTTTACATTTACACTTCACGATAAATGTTTTACATGGCTAATACAATACCCTATGTAGCGTGTGTTTTTCAGTATTTGACCCACCTATTTTCAAAGTCCGTACTAACGCTAAGAATTAATTCATGTAGCTTTAGAATGTTAAATGTCCCACTTATTGTTCATGTTGTGGAATTTGTCCATATTTTTGTTAACTGTTCAAAACGAAGGGAATTTCACACTGCGATGTTGTATGTTCCTCATAAAATTGCTTACACATGAAGTAGATCATCATACGACAGAAACACTTTTTTGAAAGTATAAGTGAATCAACAATGTTATCTTTACTTATTTAATTGGTGGATGGTGACTATAAGTGGAATCCAGGATGCGCATTTCGTCCTATTTGGGACTCTTTATCTGGGTATACTTGCATTTCTCAGTGAGTGATGATGTTCCCACCGAGGCTCGAGCCCAGTGCCCATAGTTTCAAACGCCAAAGCGTTATCCACTAGACCATTTGGGCCACGACAGCCAACTCTTGTGCAATGGGTCATATTAATTTAATTGAATTTTAGATTTCCCCATCGACTGAGTGGACTAAAGTGCTCAGTCTCAGGTTGACATGTCGGCTTCTATAGGACGAAATGCGCATCCTGGATTCCACTGCTAGTCGCCATCTACCAATTAACTTCTAATTACACGCCCAGATATCGTCGAAGCATCTGCACAAGAAGCCGACATGTTAACCTGAGACCGAGCGCTTCAGTCCAATCAATCGATGGGAAAATCTAAATATCAACTAAGTGTTATCTGTACGTTTACATTAAAGCATAGAAAGGTGGATAATTTTATCAGTTATACTAACTAGAACTATTGAGCAACACAACTACTTGATTTACAACTAGTATATCCACTGGAGTATTAAATTATCGGGTTATGTTATTCACAAAAGATTGTGTGTACTCATCTCTAGGATGTTCAAAAAAGAGAGGAAACCGCGTACACCATTCATCAGTTTCAGCAGCTTTCTGGATGATAATAATTTCAGTTGTTATTATTATACCTTTGGGTTAAAATCGGAACATAGGTCTCCAACAGAATATCTCTGTTTCAACTTGTTCTTTGAAGTTATCTTCGCGTGTTTCCACGATTCTCCATTGACTCTAATCTTCTCCTCCCGTGATGTCCTTCATCTCACACTCGGACTCACACCAGACTCGTCGTTTTCCATTGACCTTCCAGTTGACCGATGGCCTGCATTGTGCACGATTTTTATTCAGTGGTCTCCTCTTCAGAGTATTGCCTCAGCAGTAGTCTCTTCATTAGTTCACCGACTATCAGAGTTTCTGATTGATAACTGTTTTTTGAACGGCCGATCACCTTGTCTTCGGCATGGGGCGAGAGAAGTCAGTGATCAGTCCTTGTTTGGATTATTGATTGGTTATCTTTATAGTCTGCATCTTTTGCAAGTTCATCTGAAGTGTTATCTTTGCTGTCATCCTCTTCTGTCAGCTGGTTGTTTTTTCGCCTGTTAGTCTTCTAATATATATGAATTGTCCCCAAAGTCCATATTTTCTACAGTTTCCATCATAATCCAGTTCACTACAATTAGGAATATCATCGGTGATAGTAGGCAACCTTGTCTAGCTCCTGTCTTCATTTCATCGGCTTCACTGAGTTTACCACTGTGGGTCAGTTGATATGTGGTATTATCATAAAACTGCTTAATTAGGTAGATAAAGATCTGGATCCCTCTGCACTTTCGAAGTAATTTCTAAATTACTTCATGATCAACGCTGTTGAAAGGACTGTCAAAATGGATGAAAGTGAACTAAAGGTTTGACTGCCATTCTATGGTAATGAGTAAAGTTGTAATTTAATCCGAAAATGATTTGCTTTTTTTGAACCCAGCTCGTTAAGGGAAGTTTCTGCATCCAGTGTATCTCTTAGCCTTTCCAAGATGAAGCAATTTCATATTTCGCCTGGTGCTGACAAGAGTGGTATTCCGTGAAAGTTCTTGCAGAGGCCTATCCTTGGTAATTTGGCATGGTAATATTTCTTTCAGTCAGTAGGCACCTTTTTTTCCTTCCAACTGTTGTGCAATAGTCACATCACCATATCCTCTTCGATCTCTGGATGCGTTTTCAGTGAACTCCTTCTGGTCCTGATGCCATTCTAGACCTCACTAACTTAATTCCACTGAAGACTTCTACTTTTTTTGGAGGATTTTTGTTCGTTAGCAGTTCTGTGGTTGTTGTTGGTGGACATGGTCAATTCAAAAGTACCTCGAAGTGATCAATCCATTGTTTTATCTGTCCCTTATCTTTGGCAACTAAGTCCCCTTGACCACCTTTTACAGAGACCTGGTTACCAAATGCATTGTTCTGAAGTCACTTTTACTTGAGGTCTGTTCTGATTCAGTTGTCAGTTTATCATAAAACTGTCCATTGTCTTTCCTGGCACTCTTCTTTGCTCCTTTATTAGGAGAGTTGTATACTGAACTCAGGTTCGTTTTCTGTTGCCCATCTTTTCTTTCACCGTTCTCCTTTTTGTACTAACTTCGAAGTGTAATTAGAGAGCCATTCCTTGTCTTGCCTCTTCTTTCTTCCTGAAATGGCCTTACACGTTTCCTTGTGTTCTTCTACAAAGGTTTCCTCCATAATACTACATAGTGTCTCCGATTTTGTTCTGATAGCTGCAGCAAAGGTGTTCTTTGTAGTTACGTTGGTTGGAGACATATCACCTTTGGCTTTACCTATCTCCTGTAACTTCTTCTCTCTGATTCTAGTCAAGAATATGTTTGGTGTTTAAACTGTTGTTATGTTTTGAAGTTCCTGCAGCGACTGGATTGATTTTTCGGGGTACGGTCACTAGCCCGACGCCCAATCTCGCTTTTCGCGGGCTTGGGACCTACAAGAAAACTAGAGAACTTGGCGAAGTTTTTCTGAATGATATGGATTTTTAATTATAATCACTTTGAAGTTGACTATTTTCTGATTACTATTACCCATTGGGTTCCGAGTGGGACAATGGGCTTCAGATGCACACTTTTATTTTACCTGACTGTATTTGCGGTATTTTATGGCATGGCTCCCATAACCTTTCATTCCCTCCACACGTGGTGAGAGCCGGCTGTTAATCAAAATTGGTAGACAGTGATTTACGTCAATGTCTATGTCCCCAATATTGGTCGTGAGAAAAATGATAAAAAAAGGCTTTGTGTAGGCGGACACAGTTAACATATAGATGATCTGACATTCAAGAAACAGCCACAAAGAGATGAAAGGTTAACTTTCAGTGAGAAACAATCAATCAGAAGACTGTGTTTTTCTGATAACAATAATCTATGATATGTACATGAAAATGTATAAATATGTGTTGATTTCCATAACAAACGATGAGTTGCCTGACTCTTGCCTTCTGTCGTTACACACATACACGATCTCCTCGATATCACCCTTGGGACCTTCGAACTATAGATATTCATATCGAACTCATACGATGTGCTTGCTAATGTAAAGCATACTGATGACTTAGTATTAAATCTGAAAATAGCTCTTTGTAGAGGTGAACAGGTACTTTCTCAAAGGTCACCGAATATTCATTAATTATTATTGGTAACTACTTATTCGTAATCAGTCAATGCAAATACCGAGAAATATGTAAATTTATTTGTGTATGTGAGCGGGATAGCTTAATTGCAAAGCTTTGATTGCCTTTCTAGGGCAAAATCTTTATTTTAACTATTTCATGAAGTTCAATTGGAAGGAAAGTCTTAAAAAGCGGTTGAAAACCAAAATATTTAGCATTTGCTGATAAACTTGTCACCTCCAAAGACTTGAATAAACTTATTCAGATTTATAAAACACAAAATAATTGAGCAAAGAATATCGTTTTCGATAATTTCCTATTCTGGCTCCATAGTTGTCTGCATGTTTATATACATAGAATATTCTAGATTAGTAGTCAATAACAATATTAGTGTTTTTAAATAATATTGATTTACTAAGTAAGATCAGTGGAAATACAGTTCAATAAAGATGTTTAATTTATAATAAAAGGTGTAGTAGCAAATAGAATATCAATTAGATATGATAGAGACGATTTGTAGCTCAGGTACATGATTTTCATGTGGTTGTGTTCTCTGAGCTGGATGGTTGATTTGCGAAGCTTTCATCACCCTACTAGGTGACATCTTCAGCCCATACTTCAATTCAGTGAAGTGAGCTTTTAGATTTCTCCACCAGTTTCCTAATCATCTCTCCTGGTGACCTCAGACGTGATTGGTTGTTTTTGTGTGTTTTCACACATTCTAGGCAGCTACTTGTATTGGGAACTGATTGTTTCTTTGACTTGAACATTGACCCCTTGTGTGTGACTGTTCCTTGAATGTCAGGTCATCTATATGTCAACTGTATCCGCCTATGCACGCAAGGGGTCAAAGTTCAAGTCAAAGAAACAATCAGTTCCAATACAAGTAACCTAGAAGGTGTGAAAACACACAAAAACAACCAATCACGTCCGAGGTCCAGTCAGCAGGAGAGATGATTAATAAACTCGTGGAGAAATCTAAAAGCTTACTTCACTGAATTGAAGTATGGGCTGAAGATGTCACCTAGTAGGGTGATGAAAGCTTCGCAAATCAACCATCCAGCTCAGAGAACAAAACCACATCAGAATATTAACTAAAAATAGGAAAATTCCACAAAAATTCAGGATCATTCAAACCTAGATGGACAAAATAATGATAATGTCTGAACTTACTTCTTTTGGATCTACAAATTAGGCCTGTTAATATGGATCACCACAGCCTCAACAATATTTAGTAGTGAGAGTCTGAAGAGAAAATTGAGATTCTTAGGTATGCGGTGAATGACCATGAAAGCATGGTTAACGTCAATCTTGTGTTCTGTATCCACAAGATAAGATAGAATAGCACTGCAAATAGATTTTGTTTGTCCTTTGCTTAATCACGCAGAGTGATGTTCGGAAATTTGACGAGAAACACGCCTAATTGTACGGCCTTTGTAACTGGCTCCACAGGTGGTTTTAAAGACACAGGGTAATTCAGAAGCAGGGGAAGCTCTTTTTACCGAATTTCTAAGGCCTTGCGTTAATATCTCGCTGATGTTGGCCCCGAGGAACTGAATTTGTAAGAATAAGGCCTTTTTTAGGAACTGTTGGTGCCTTAGGGCTGCTTTGATTTTAGATTCATTTTCTTATAAACAAACTTTTCTGGATAACCGTTTGTTTTTAGATTTGTGTTACTAATTTCAGAAATCGTATGCCATAATTATTAAGATTTGATATATAATAAAGTTATGCATCCAGGTCTAGTGTGCATTATTAACAGACGCTGAGCTTCATTTAGAGGTCGAATCACTTCTTTGTACACCCTAAGACTTATTAATATATCGAAATCATGTGGCAAGCGTTTTAAGCGTTCAGTCACTGGAAAATAGATGATGAACTTGGGTATTTCAGTCCTTTATTTGTGATAACAGCTTCATTTTATCGGAATGATCACGACAAGATTATCGATTTTTGGCCTACTCCTTTATTGAATATTTAAATAAATATATATTTTTAGGTCGTTCCCAAGGTTACGAGAGAGTTTACATAGGATATTTTGGTGATTTACGCTTCAGTAAATCACCAAATATTTAGAAAGAAAGAAGTAGTAGTATGTCTGTATAATTTTCATAACTTGAGTCTCACTTCACTTTTTAAAATCTTTTCATCCTTTTTCAATAAATATTTTAAAACTTAGCCAGAGCTGTACGACTGTTTTTAAAAATTTTATTTTCAAATAACATTTTAGAATTGTCTGCTAAATGTCGGTGAAATGAGCACAATTAAGGCTTAACGTTAAAAAAAGATAAAGTATGGTGATTTTGACGCTAAAAGGTTTCTGAAAGCAGCCTTCCTGTTGTTGTTGTTGTTGTTGTTGTTGTCGTATGTCAATAAAGTCGAAACCTCGTTAGAGGGACCTTTGTGTATTTCACAGAGTCACTATATGTATGTTTAAGTTAACTTTGAAGGAAACACGAAGTTCAACAGAAATATGTTTTCGGTGATTTCACTCTCAAAAGCAGATGTACAATCACATTTATATACAGAAGTTTACATAGATACAATTATTATTTAATTACACATTGATATCAATGTTTGAAAGTGTTAACATACATTACAAGCGGATTAGAAAGAAAGCAGCTACTCAGGATTGGAATCCACAGAATCCACTAATTGCCCTGATTCTCATAAATGGCTCCTCAATTCCGAAACGGTTTTTCCTCGACTTTATATACGTGCCGTTCAGCTACGAGGGGGACCTTCGGGTACAAAATTTAGGGACACCCAATCGAAGATGTCAACTGCAGAGGTGGATCTAGCCAGCCGGAAAGTCCCCAGAATATTCTACAACATTGTGATCTAACCCATGATGTGCGACGCAGGAGACATATTGGCGTGTTGAAACTGATCACGGACAAGCTACGTAAACTCAAGACCAGATTTTATGTTGAACCATGTTTCCCTACACCAACATCTTTTTGTAAACCCGATTTGCTTATCCTGATTGGTGGTGTGGCGTACATTCTTGACGTATCAATTTGTGGTGATACATACATGTATATAAGCCATGCAACAAAGATGTCCAAGTATGGTGGTCCAGCGATTGTTGCCTCATGCAAACGTATTTTTGTCTATGATGGGACACACCGTCGAAAGAATTGTTCAAGTGCCAATTGTTATCTTCTATCGTCGAATGATCAGCCAACTTTCGGCGAAATATCTCCGCAAACTTCTCTTTACCTCTTTTGACATTTCACACCTTTGTCTTTCGACCATTAGGGGCTCCTTAAAAATCTATGATACATATATACGCGGGACCTATAGACTCCCTCCCTGATAATTTTACATTAACAACCTTGCAAACCCATTACCATGTATGATCACTTCGTCACCTATCCTCTCCCAAAACTTGACAACTCTATTATTTATTTTGATTAATATATCCGAAATAATTACACATATATATACTCTACAAAATCCAATATACCTATGCTGTGTACCTATCCTGTTGGTTACTACTATTACCACACTAAACTATTGTTCCTTCCGGTGATATATATATATATTCACATAACTCCTATGTACTTAAATATTCTAAATCCATTAACAATGCTATAAATGACTGCTGAGCCAGTTTCTGACAGCTGTCCCACCCCACCCCCTACCAATCTAGACTTTACACTTAATCCTGTATAAACTTTCTTTGTTCAGATTATTTTCTTTATTTTTCTCCCGTCTTTTTACCTCTCCATGTATTCAAATTGAATATTGTATTCCCGATCGGGAATGGACAATTTTTTTGATAATATTCAAAAAATAAATGTGTTAATAGTTGAGTATTAGAATAAAGACAAGTGTGAACGAGATAAGCACGGAAAGAAATTGAAATGATGATTTGTACAACTAAAGATGAGAAAAAAATGACCGGAACAAAACTGTGGAATAAAACCGAAGTCGATCCATGGTATATGTAGAGGTTGGACTAGTTTCTTTTGAACACACAGCTCTGACTTTTCAATACATACTGTCACTATGATTCTGATTTAAACTGTATCTTACAATAATTTAATCAATAAATGAAAAATCCCCATATTGAAATTAAAACAAGATTTTGAGCGAACAATTGTGGCTTCGATAACTTCTTCTTCAGGCTCTACAGTTATAAATCCATGATTAATAGAGTACATGTAGCCAACAAATAAAAGCAAATGAAAATAATATCAGAAACTGTATTGGGGTGCATGTGTAAGTTGAGATGATAGCCCATTAGTTAACATAGTCAATCAAATGTGTAGAGGGTGTATGGTGTGGTTGAGAATATTCATCTTCAATCTCAGTTAATTCATACTGTGGTAGTGCGATACAGACAATTTAAGTCATCGGAATATTGTTCTCATGTATTCCCACAGCTGAATTCGGCATTAGCAACAGAATACTATATATATATATATATATATATATATATATATATATATATATATATATATATATTTGAACATTCTATTTGATGTTAGAGTCAGAATACATTTCTCACGATTATGTACTGCATTAACAAAAGAATACTATGCATATATATTTGAACATTCTATTTCATGTCGTTTAATGTAAGCCGAAATCACAAGCTCGGCGACTGGTTAAAGAATATATATATATATATATATATACATAACTGTTTGATCAATAGAACATATACATACCTTGTTACACGTTATTTGCTTTTTGTTATTACAATACGACCAATTTTTGGCTAACTATTTTTGTTCTACGAGATTTGTTTTGTATCTGAGATAATGTTGGATACTTATGGCTGTCTAGTGGCATTGGTGAAGCATTTCTCAGTTTTGAAACATCACGATTCTTGAATAGTATCACAGATTTTTTAGAGGGAAATACGTCTCTTTTTGCCGTCGTTGTTGTATTTTGTGACTGTGAGTTACTGAAGGATGTTTTTTTGTTAGGTAAACAGATAAACATTAATCTTTTCTAAAGCATTTACTATTTCGTTCCAGTCAAGTCGTGTGTATTAAATTTTATTTTTTTATCTTTGATTACAGCTTGATTCCACTCCGTATTTTTGGCACAAGTATGGAATTTTCAGCATTTGATATCGGTAGCCAAAATTTAGCACGCCTACCACTATTGATATCAGGTGTGCATTGGCCAAAGATCGAGCCCTGGACCGTGTGCATGATCGGTGCCAGTCTTAGTCACTGTGCCACCGACGCATATTCCAATCTATTTTCGAATTAACTGGATATATTTAATTGGTGGATGGTGACTAGCAGTGGAATCCAGGATGCGCATTTCGTCCCACTATTTGGGACTCGTCAACTGGATGTACCTGCATTTCTCAGTGAGTGATGATGTTCTCACCGAGGCTCGAACCTAGTACCCATAGTTTCAAACGCCAAAGCGTTATCCACTAGACCACTTGGGCCACGAGAGCCACCTCTTTTGCAACGGGTCTCTCGGCATAAGTCGTCTAGTGGATAACGCTTTGACGTCTGAAACTATGGGTACTGACTGGGTTTGAGCCTCGGTGGGAACATCATCACTCACTGAGAAATGCAGGTACATCCAGTTGACAAGTCCCAAATAGTGGGAGGAAATGCGCTTCCTGGATTCCACTGCTAGTCACCATCCACCAATTAAATATATCCAGTTAATTCGAAAGTAGATTGGAATATGCGTCGGTGGCACAGTGACTAGGACTCGCACCGATCATGCACACGGTCCGGGGCTCGATCTCCGGCCAACACACACACCTGATATCAATGGTGGTCGGCGTGTTAAATTTTGACTACCAATATCACATTGCTGAAAATTCCATACTTCTACCAAAAATACTGTGTGGAATCAAGCCATATATAAAAAAAAAGATAAATTAAAAAAGAATAATTGAAAATTATGATCAGAACACAATTTACTTCCACTCAAATCAAGACAAATTAAACTGGAAAGCAAATATATTAGAAATATCTAACCTGCAAATATTTCCATTGAACAAATGATTGCAAATAGCAAAACATAACAAAAACAGAAAAAGAGAACAGGATGAATGTTTTTAGTCAATTTGAATGGATGGTCAATTGCTTTTAAAAGTGAATAACTCATCCAAAGCTTCTTTCAATCTTTCTTCTTCTTCTTCTTCTTCTTGTCTTTGTTAATATTCAACTTCAATAAAATAACACACAATAGAAGAAACATAAAGAAGGTGGATTAAATTTCCCTTGATGTGTTTATTTCACCAACAACAAAAAAAAACGCTTAATTGTCATGTCATTTATTCTGTGTAAATAAATGCGCAAAAGAAAAAAAAATATTTTTTCAATTCTAAAGCATAATGATAATTGAAAACACATTGAAAAGTTGGCTTTTCCTGATTTCAATTTTTTTAATTTAATCAAGGGCTTCATAACAATGAAACAAAAAAAGGAGAAGAGAAAGAACAAGAAGCAAATGACGAATTCCATTCAGATTCTTGATTAAAACTAATAATTGAGAGAAAAAGAAAGATAAACTGACAAGCAACAATTTATATATTTCAATAAACTGCCCATAAGTTAATTGAAAATCAGAAAAGACTGCTGAACAGCTGTTTTTTTTTTGTCCTAGTTTTGAACCTTTCAGCAGTATCTCACTCACCGTCATAGTTTGAATTCATGGATGTACAAGTGACTAGGTAGGATGGTAGGATTTTCAAACACTGTAACTCAATCAATTCCACCTTCTACTTATTAATAACTTTTAGTGCGACCACTAGCCAATGTCATTGGCAAGTATTAACCCCTTTACGTCTAACCCTGGTGAACTCCATTGGTTACAAGGTTTTAATAGAATTCCAAGCTACATTATCCTATATCCAGTTACTAGAAAGCAGCAGATTAACTTTCAAAAGATGAAGTAAGCGGATAATAATAAGAAAATTTGCTTTATTCCAAAACAGTACTTGTGATACAGAATGGAATTCTTAGCATTTCACTACATACAGTATTGTATCCAGTTAGTTCAATAACAATAAATAAAATTCCACATAGATTAAGGTTACTCTCAGTTAGTTTTGACAACAACATATTAGCATGTCGGTAGCAAAGCTGAAAATTGAACAGTGTGTTTGAAGGTGTTAGAATAGTAAATACTAGCATATTTAATGGCGTAAGCGTTAACAAAAGGGTCAAGATAAAGAGCGCTGAGTGAAAAAAACTAAGAAGAATGTTTTAAATAGAGTTTGTAAGGAAGAGAGAAACAAAACAGCACATAGCAAAGAAAAAAGAGAGAGAGAAAAGGAAAAGAAAGAAAGAGAAACGTTGTACCTATAAATGATATGAGTTGGACAGACGAGATCCAGTTGTTCTACTGACTATTTAGTAAGTTATAAGTTTCACGCCTAATGCTTTCCTTATCGCACAGAACACGAGCCAAGTAGGGTTTGGTTGAGTTTTCGCACTTGCTGGTGCGGGCATATAGTTTTCTATATAGGCTTCTGGTTTTGCCTGAAGAGATACAAGGGGAGAGTTGTGAATGAAGAGGGTGGTGTGAGTTAGATAGAATGGATTTAGCCCATTTTTCACATGATTCCAAGTGCTTGTCGACCAGAATATTAACAAGCTGGTTAAGTGGCACCCTGTGGCTTCCTCTGCTGACAACCTTTAACATCCTGCCTAGTAAGTCATGGTCTTTCTTGAGTAGCCCAGGAAAAACTAAGGGGAAACAATAGAGAATAATAGGTAGGATTTAAGAGTTCACGAGTCGTAAGAGTAAGGATTGGGTTATACCAGAATGTCTTAAATTCTTGATGTAGAAGGTAAGACGGAGTATTTTCTTAGAAATCATCAAGATATGATGAGACGACCAGGAAAAGATGAGCAGATAGAATGACATCTGATTTGCTTCTAGTTTGATCACGGAGTGATATCAGCTATAGAACCATAGACAATCAAGGAGTACTGGAAAGCTGTTTCGTCCTAGTTTGAGGCTCATCGGTAGTACACCCCCAACCACCTTCTGGTCACAAGGCAAACTCGTTTACCACTCAGCCATTAGGACCCAATTCAATTGTGCCATGAATCCTAACTTCTACAAAATCATGATTTTAGGTCCACTCTGTCCTGTAGCAAGTCACAAGCGAGCATCAGATTGGTTTTCAAGAGTTGGTTTGTAAGGATTTGATTTTTCTTTTTTGAATTCGACCACGGATTCCTAACAGGTAGAGAACCATTGAAAACCAATCAGGGAGTACTCGTTCTCTAAATGCTTTCAATTCATGGTCAAACTCAAAAGACAAATTTTGTATTATTTAATCTATTTGTGAGATTTACCGCATGTTCTTTTTGTCACTAATCTCATTCCGTTAAATTCTTTACCCTTGATGAACATGAATAAAGCAGAGGCAAACCTCTACCTCAACTTTATAGACTTTGAGAAGGCCTTCGACAGACATCGTTGACCGTGAAGTAATTTGGAAATTACTCGAGTACTATGGCGTACAGTGCCCCTAATATTCATCAACCTTATTCAACAGCTGTACGACAACGGCACCTGCCAAGTGATCCACAACGGAAGACTCAGCGAGGCGTTTGGAGTAAACACAGGAGTCAGACAAGGGTGCTTACTATCACCAATGATATTCCTAATTGTGGTGGACTGGATTATGCATCAGACTGTGAGAAACGAGAAGACAGGAATATCCTGGACCGACGTGAAGAACCTAGAAGACCTGGATTTCGCGGATGACTTATGTTTCATGTCACACAAAATCGAAGACTTACAAGCGAAAACCGACAAACTGGTCGAAGAAGCAGCCGGCGAAGACAGGACTCCAGGTGAACGTAGACAAGACGGAGGTTATGAAAATAACCAACCAGCAACAGCAACAGCATCCAACGTCAATCACCATCAACCGGAGGGATTTTAAAGAGGTTACTGTATTCATTCAATTATCTAGGGAGCATTGTCTCAACTACAGGAGGAGCGGACGAGGATGTCAAATTGAGCGAGAATCGGGAAGGCGAGAAACACATTTACCAACCTGAAATCAATCTGGAAGTCTTCGTCACACAATTCAGCATCAACAACAACAAAATTCGGTCGGATTTTCAATACAAACGTCAAGTCAGTCAGTTCTTCTATACGGATCAGAAAGTTGGCGGGCGGGTCACAAAGAATATTTCCAAAAGGCTGCAGACCTTTATTAACAACTGTCTTCGCTCAATACTGAAGATCAGATGGCCGGAAAGAATCACCAACAAGGAATTATGGGAACAAACAATGCAAGAACCAATCACCCAACAAATATGCAGGAGAAAGTGGAGATGGATCGGACACTCGCTGAGGAGACCACTGGGTGACATCGCGCGTCAAGCCCTCGAGTGGGACCCGAAAGGGAAGCGGCGTGTGGGACGTCAGTGCAAGGGTGACATGGAGGAGATCGTGTGAAGAGGAGTTGAAAGAAGATGGATTAACATGGACGCAGGCGAAAAGTACAGCAGAAGACAGAAGAAAATGGAGACGTGCAGTTGAAGCCCTATGTTCCACTAGGAACCCAAGGGAGCAATAATAAATAATAATAATAATAAACTAATTAGGACAATATCACATGTCACTGTTTTTTTTTTGCATCTCCATTGATTTTTGTCAGCCGCATAGAACCATAGAAAAGTAACTTCAATATCACACTGTCTACAAAATATGCCCTATGCTTAAATCATTGAACATGAAGACGGAAATTAACGAAAAAAGTTACGTAATGACAAAAGTTATTGTTTGCTAAGCGCTACCTTGTTAGTGTGTATAAAAATGATAACCACAAAGAAAATTCAGAAGATGCAAACTGTATAATGCATAAAGTTGTAAATTTGATAAGACATTTTATGTAGAGGTCAAGTAATTTAGTTGGACAGAGGTCACGGAAAATAATAAGGTCGAAAGTATGGACAGAGATAAAATTAGGTTGTCAAAATCAAAAAATATATTACGGAAACATAAGGCATTAACTGGCATTAGACATCACTCAGTAGTCAATATTGCACATCTGATGATAAGAACAGAGCTAATTAAAATGACACACTAAGCGGACAGAGTTGAAGCTGATGAATTACAAAACTTATAAAGATTATTAATTAATTACGTGAATTGTTGTCAGGATTTTCAAATAGCAGGTCAAGTGTTGTTTAAAAAATTGTCAGTACGATGATGATGATGATGATGATAGTAGAGACGGTGAAGATGAAACGAGGTGGAATGAATTCAAGCAGTAAAATAGAATAAAAAAAGTAGTAAAAGAACATTACTATAACCAAGGCAAAGAAAGGAGTTTAACAAAATGTTTTTGAATACATAATTTAAGTTTTTGTCCATGTATAGCCAGAGCTTCAGCTAGGCATAAATGGTGCAAAACTAAAGCTTTCGGAGTCGTTGGATTCGGTCCTGTGGATAACTTTGAAAGATAAATCATGTGGGGCTGAATAACCTAACTCCAGATGGTGTTCACAAGTGGAAGACTATTTCGTCCTTTGCCTACCTTCCATTAACCAAACCAGTTAGTGATCAGCTACGCGTTTACGCACAACACGATCCTAACATCGAATGTAAATCAGCTTCACACGAGCATGTGAATGAGTATATGCATATAGAGATGGAAATGAGCGGTAGTTTATCCTTCAAGCATTGTCAAATCCCATCTTTTAATTGATCCACTTCAAATTCACTCCTATAATACTCCCATTTTAATTATCTTTAACCTTGTCATATGTACATTGACTGATGAATTTCTAGTGCCACTAAATGACTTTCTGCGTTATATAAATACGAATGTACAGCTTGAAAATGAAGTCGTTTCAAATACTTCAAGGCTGAACAAGAACTGTGTTTTTTCTTCTTAAGAATGAAATGTGACTAATAGAAGAGTAGAATTTACACACTGATGTGGCATATAATTAATTTGTTGTAATATTTTGTAATAGTAGTATTAGTATTTCACAATGACAGAATTACAAGTATTTCAACTAAAACACAGAGAGGGTTGAATTCAGGAATTCGTATTTGGCGGAATTATTATTTAATTCATATAAGAAGTATATTAACAAGCAACACTAAGTGTTTAAACAATACAGAGATAGAAATTTTCAATCACCACATCCGCCACACGTCGAATGTCTCCTTTCATATTTATAATAATGTCTCGATTTGCTTGCAAGTAGCTGCGACCTTCTAACTGATTCTGTGATATTATTTTCATCAGTATCATCTGGACTTATTTCTGAATTACCTACAAAATCAGGATTTGTAGCGGAATCATTAAAATTAAAATCGGAACGACCTACTTCATTTATTTTCACTTTGTCCCGGTGTCTATTATGAACTCAGTGATCTTTGATGTCTAATATCTTCACCATTCGATTTCCCATTTTTTGTAGTATGATTCCAACAGAAGGTCTATAGTCATTCCCTTTGTAATAATGTACATTAGAAGTCGTGGACATCAGATGCTTTCTGAGAATTCGAGATTTGATTTGAATAGTTTTGCAGGACTTTCACGGGTACTTGTATGTTCTGCATTCAACAGACGCAATCTATGCATATGCAGCAATTCCTCCATTTTAATCAGTTGCTCTCTCATCTCAATCAGCTGTTGACGAATGGACAAACAACCAGATTCCATTTCACTCACTTTTTTTCGTGTTTTCGACAGTTTGCATTGTAACTCGGCTATCTCATTGTTGAAAACACGTGATACAGTTGACGCTTGAGTTGCTGAACTTGTAGTGAAGGTTTTCATTGGATGAGATTTAGTATTTTGAAAAGTTGAAAGACATATTGACTCCATTTTACTAGACAGCTTGGGAGAATTATAAGAATTCTGAGTAACATAAGTATTCGAACTTCTGCAAACAGACTCGATGTGTCCAACTTTACCACATTTATGACACTTAGCACCCCGAAAACGGCAAGTGCTTCGTAGATGTAACTTTCCACAGGATAAACACGGTTTAATGTTTTTGACCTCTCGCTGCATTCTATTACGTGTGGACGACAGTTTGTATTTCTTTCCATGAACACTTGTATTTTCGACTTTGGACAGCATGACATCAGATACTGACGTAGTGGGAGGAGAGTATTCATTGTTGACATCTTCATATGTAATACATAAATGTTTAGCAGTTTGAAAGGTACAAGAAGGAATCTGAATTAACTCTTTCTCTTACTTAGGAATATTGATTCCAGCAAGCAATTAGACGATCACGTAGTTGAGTATGCGGCTGATCACAAAAGTCGCACTTTGAAGCTTGTATCTGATGTTGAAAAGTGAAGTCTCTAATCTTCTGGCTGCGAGCACGAACCAGTTTGTTGAACTAAGCCCTCTCTCGTCTTTCAAAAGTAGTTATATGGAAGTGATCTATTAGAAGTTCACGGAGCTTATCATATGGCAGAGAAATTGGTTTATCAGGAAACGACAGAGTCTTCACTAGGCTATACGCATCTAGCCCCATAGCAGTAATGAAATGAGCTGGAATTCTGTCATCCTGAACATTTCTTGACATGCGCCATGAGTCGAAGCATTCAAGATAATCGGCGATTTTCCGAGGTGAACCATTTATAGGAAACTTTCCAAGGTTATTTAGTTCCATAGCGACGCCAAAATGTTGTAATATTTTGTAATAGTAGTATTAGTATTTCACGATGACAGAATTACAAGAATTTCAACCAAAACACAGAGAGAGTTGAATTCAGGAATTTGTATTTGGCGGAATTATTATTCAATTCATATAAGAAGTATATTAACAAGCAACACTAAGTGTTTAAACAATACAGAGATAGAAGTTGTCAATCACCACATAATTCCATGTTAGATATATTTATTTGATAAAGCACACAGTATTATTAATCTAATTAAAAGACGAAATTAAGATAAAATGTATTCACTCTGAAGCAATTTAGAGGATGGCGACTATCAGTGGAATTCACCAAATTACTTCTCAGATTCATCCTCAGATATCACCGAAGCATCACACTAAATGAGCCGACTTGTCAACGCAGGCTGAACATTCCGGCCAAATCAATCAACAGGGAAATCAAAAGTGAAGCGAAAATAAATGTATTCACTCTGGCTGGATGAGACTTACAACAGTTACCTTCTGAACGTACACGTTTCAGGATAAATAGTAAGCTGGAATGGGTAAGGATAAAAGGTATCGTGAGGTAACTTTGTGCATGGTACAGCAAACGCTACACAACAAACATTCCGGCTGTGTAAACAGAAAGTCAATAAAATACTTTTGTAATACATTTACGCATAATATATGATAGGATTAAAGCATTCTATTAGGCAGGGAATTCCAAATCAACTACCTGTGGAGATTCGCGTCGTATCTGACCGACTCCATTTTACCTATACAAGTATACTGAGATGAAAAAGCGTTGAAAAGTTGACTTATTATAACTTATATCCTCGTCCATTGGGACTTACTTACTTATGAAGTGGCTAGAGATCTCATCACTGAACACTTAAGCCCCTTTCAACTGCAAGTTTCTTCAAATGCCTCGAGATATTAGTGGTCACAGATGCTCCGCCTGTTCGTCTAGTGTATGTGATTTGGCACGTGCATGTAAATTTATACATTCAATTGGAGGTAATTAGAAAAGAAGATCTGTTAACCTTTGGATTGCTTCAGTGGGCAACTTGCTCTGTAGAGTGAGTTTAGTTGAGAATAATAATAATAATAATTTTTGTTTTATTCCAAGAACAGTACTAATGATACAGCAAGGAATTTTCAGCATTCGGTACAATATTGCATCTAATTTACTCAGAAACGACAAAAAAATAAACATTACATAATAATAATAATAAAACGTTGTTATAGCAGCTACATATCGCATTACTCTATGCAATACGGAGAAAAATAAGCATAAAGTATAAAATTGTAGTAATAACAACTAAAATAAAATAGCCAAGTTATAATTAAACGATAGAAAAGGTGACACCATAAAATTACAGAAAGATGAACAATGAAAGGGTCGATTCACTTTCCTAATTACATAGTAACTTGTGTGTTTCACGTCTAACAGTATCTTCATCACATAAAGTACGGGCTAAATAGGGTATTGTTGAATTTCTCTACTTAGTGGTACGAGCATATAACTTCTTCTCATATTGACTTCTCCTCCTACCTGATGAGAAACAAGGGAAAAGTTGTGAATGAAGGGGGTGCAGAGGGTATGATAGTGCAGCCTTTGCCCGTTTTGTACAGGAATTTATGTGTCTCTCGACTATAGTATTGGCGAGCTCACGCAGTGGCAGACCAAAATCCCTACTCACAGCATTTAATACTCTTCGTAATACGATATAGTCTTTTCTGAGAAGCCCAGGAAAGATTAATGGAGAGCAATAGAGTACAATAGGTAAAATACAGGAGTTTAAAAATTGCAAAACTAAAGGTTGGTTGATACCTGATTGTCTTAACTTTTTAATGTAGAAGGTAAGACGAAACATTTTCTTAGAGATAGATAAGATGTTGGATGACCATGAAAGGTCAGAGGAAAGAACTAATCCAAGGTATTTAATGATTGACTTGGTTTCAATTTCCGTGCCATCTATGCTACAGACATGATGCGAACTAAATAGTTCATGTAAGTCACGTCGATGCTTGAAAGTAAAGTCAACTGTCTGACATTTGGAAGGATTTAACATAAGACCATTTGACTTGGACCACATGTTGATGTCCAACAGAAAGCTATTAAGTTTAGAGCTGTCAGACTCGGAAGTGATAGGCAGTGAGTGATACAGTCAGATCATCTGCATATTTGACAAAGTTAGTTTCGTTTGAATGAGGCAGATCGTGTAGGAAGAAAGAAAAAAGAAAAGGAGAGAGGACAACACCTTGAGGAACACCGGATTTTGTAAGCGAGGTAGAAGAAGATTTGCCGTTATATACAGTATACTGCATTCTATCAGAAAAATAGGAATGCAACCAACTCTTTGCCCAGGATCCTGTTTGTGTCAACGAAAGTTATTTAATAAAAGGCCCCTAGGTACAGAGTCAAAAGCAGATGTGTAGTCTAAGAAAGCACTACGAACATATTTGGCACCTTTGTCTAAACAAGAAACAACATTGTGATATGGGACAACCGCAGCATCCAAGGTACTTCTACCATGTTTGTATGCAAATTGTTTAGGATCATTAAAAGGTTTCAATGAAGGTTCAAGACGAAGTAAAAGTAATTTTTCCATCAATTTTAAGAAAGGAGAAGTAATTGCAATAGGCCGAAATTTAATATCAGTACCAGAAGATGGTTTTGGTATAGGGATAATTTTAATGTTTTTCCATGCAAAAGGTAGAACGTTACCGGAAAAAGAAGCATTAAAAATGTTAGTAAGAGGGTAACACAAAATATCAGCACAATTCCTGAGGACAATGGCAGGTATGCCGTCAGGACCAAGGCTTTGAGAAGGCTTAAGAGACCGGAGACATTTAAGCACATCAAGGGTATTAAAACCACTAAAATTATTGTCAATATGATTTGTATCATTAGGAAGGATATCAACAGAAGAGCGTATGAAAGATTTATTAAGAGTGTCGACATTAAGAGATGGGACAGAAATACATCGCTTACCGTTAGTAATTTCTTTGAAAAGTTTCCACAAATTAGAAGGGGTTTTACATGACAAAAATCTTTGATTATATAAAACATTTAGTCTTTTCATTTCCAGTTTTATCAGAGTATTTAACTTTTTTACACCAGGCTTATCATTTGTTTTGAACAACAGTTCTTTATCTCTACGTAGCTTTTTGAGATATGGCGAAGAGAAGCGATCAAATCGAATGAATAATGTTTCTTTAGGACAACATATTTCGAAACAGAATTTAAGATAATCAGTAGTGTTTGTGATTGTTTCATCTAATGTTTGTTCTGTAAATAAGTCCCAGTTAGTGTCTTTCAACATGCATCTGAGCTTGTCTAGGTTGTCTTGTGAGTAGCATCTCCGTTGAACTTTACTGTAGAGGTGAGAGAGGACACCTTTGTGTGATTTGGAATATATTTTAGGCAGTACACGTATGATGCAGTGGTCAGAGTTAAGTAAGGGAGCACGTTTGCGAGCTTCATATATACCAACATCATTGATAAATACTAGATCCAGTGTTTTACCAAGACGGGTAGCAAAGTTAACAATATTGTCATGACCAAGTGATATAAGGAAGGGGTGATCGCATGAATTAAAATCACCAGTTACTATTGATAAAGAGTTCTCGAAGCAAGCTGCAGCAAAAGCGGTGAATTCATCAGCGAACATAGATAAATCCGATATGGTACAGCCAGGAGAGACATAAACATTAGAAATATAAATGAATTTGTATTTTGACAAGTGTTTCGGGCGACATCTCACAGTGATGCAATCAATGTAGTCATTCGAGAATTTGAAACAAACCTTGTTAGAAATGGACCATTTTGAGTGAATAAAAGTTGCAACATCTCCGCCACATTTTTTCTTGGAACAAACACGGTCTTGTCGGAATACACTGAAATAATTTAGAGATACTATATTGTCATCATATGAGTCATGGAGCCAGGTTTCTTGTAAAGTGACAATACCAGTATTGTGGTAAATTCCGGACGACAACAGGGACTGAAAATCCAGAATTTCGTTAGGCAGGGACCGGCAGTTGGTACTTATGATAACCGGAACAGTGGTGTGATGTATGGGTGTAGATTTTAAAGCACGTTGCCAACAACCATGGTGCTTTTTCTTGAGTTTATTGCAAATATGAAGGTTTTTGGTTTTAAAATGTTTTATAAAATCGCGAAAGTGAATAATACGATCAGAATGCATAGTTTCGTATGTAAACACTAACAAAATACGAGCAAATAGATGCAAAGTGTACATGGAATATGGTAGCCCAAAATGTTCAAACAGGCCGCTGGAAACATATTCCTCAGAGGAGCGCTTACTCTCCAATCGCGGCTTACTCAAATCTGCCTAATTCTCAAAAGGCTAGTTTTCTTTCCACCGTATCTAAATTTGTCTTCATATTCGATGTCATTTTATTTTTATAAATAGATTTTTGAGGATACCGATTGTCTCGTAGATATCTTTTAGGCGTGACGATTTTCTCATTGAGCCTTTCCTCTGAATAATGCCATAACCCGAACTTTATGAAGCTTATTGCACCAAAAGTTGTTGAAATTTAGGTGCTATCTACTGTAGGATTCTCTACGATGGATATATCTTAGCATAATAAAACAGGATTTGTAGCTGAGTTGGGTGATTCCGTTTTGGTAGTGTTCTCTCAGCTGGTTGATTTAATTTCGAAGCTCACGTTGTCCTGCTAAACAACATCTTCAACTCAAGCTTTAGTATGAAATGGACTTATTTGAATTCTCCATGACTGATGATTTAAATTGCATCCCCTGACAACCATTGTCGTGATTGGCTGTTAATTCACGTCGCTGGCTAATCAGCTTGAGTACCAGGCTTCCAGAAATTCCCTTGGATTTTTGGTGTTTCCTCTATTTAAGATTCCTCGAAAAATTACCACAGGGATCCTAGATGCCTGATACCCAAATGAATCAGCCTGAGATTAACAAACACATTACTGTAGACCAAATTTATCAACTCATAAAAAGTAAACCACATGACCAAAAAGTTCAAATTCCAAGTCAATAAAAGTGATCAATAGAGACGTGAATTAACAGCCAATCACGCCAATGGTTGTCAGGGGATACAATTTAGATCGATATCTTTGTATATTTCCAAGATTCGGACTACTAAGACTTTCGTTTCCTTCCTATTCCATGATGAACTAGGTGTCATTGCGTGTCTTGTTGAGGAGGTGCAGAAGGTAAAGAGCATTTTTCAAATGTTATTACAGATAACTAAAACGTATCATCGACATATCTCTCGTAAAACGCCATCTCGTCTATTGCGTGTTTCAAACTCCGCTGTACACGGTATCCGCTAAGATAGGACGCAACGGATCGCTTATTGCAACTGCGTCGGTCTGGCGATACATAACACTGCTAGACTTGGACTGTACATTCTTCACGCACATAAGCAAAAGACTTTTGATCTCTTCCTTCGGTAAAGGCAATCAGTCGGAATACTCAAACACAATCTCCATACTCTCCGCCTGATATCTACTCAGCTTATTACCCTTATTATTATTGTCACTATTTTAATCGTTTCGAATCAGTAAAACTTAAAACTCCTATGTGACATGTGCGACTTATTTTTATTTCCCCCGAAACTAATTAATGTTCAGTTTCCTTCCCTAACTCCAGGATACTCTTGTAACTTTTCTGTATTTACCAACAAGTCTACGGGTATCTCGAATTCTTTCCTTTCAACTCCTCTTATGTTCACTTGTCTGACAATACTGGCTGTTATGCTGATATTAAAATAGTCTTAGTCTTACACAAGATCCAATGGAATACTAAAAATGACATCATTATTCTCCTACTTAACTCGCTACTCATGCTTCATGGAACTAATCTGATTGTTGGTTTATTTCACTCAGCTACCTGTCACTGTCAAGCCCCTCTGTTTGTCTCCGACCTGGAGAAAATCTACTTGATAAAGTCTCACAGTGTTATACAGTAATATTCAATGATGACATTTCGAATCTGTGTCTGTGAATGTCTATGAAGAAAGAACATACACCTAAGAAACTTGTCAATATCTTGAAAGTCGTTTGTGAATAATGCGTCTTAGAATGAGAAGAGGCGGAATTACATCTCTACACTGTTATACCTACTCGAATAAATCTACCTACCATCAGGAGTATTTGTCAGGCTGTATTGATACAAGTGGTTGATGGACTAATGCAAATACCCGTCTTGCTTGCAGAAGGACTTTCCAACCTATAATCAATATGTACTCATTGAAATAAAAGACTTTTACATCCATGCGAAAAGCTGGTGTGTATTTATTAACAATATTAAACAAATGAAGCATGAAAGCGGCATCAGTTTTGCGCACATATTAATTAATCTTCCGGCGTGAATAGTCTAGTGAACTTTATTTCAACCTAAAATTCGCCAGATTGTCTCAAGCCATCCTTGCACATCTTGATCTTGTAAGAAAAGTTCAACAAAATGATTCGAACGTAATTCAACTGGTAGAAAACTGATTGATTTGCAACATAATACTGGGTCAATGATCAGCTGCTCGAAACATTCTATTGTGAATTGGAGTAACATTTTAGTTTGTGTAAAAATTGTTTGTTCACCTCTATTGGATAAATGAATTTCTCTCATAGAATCAGCTTGAACTTCAGGCGTTATTCTGCACGATATATATCGCGTAGTGTGTGTAAGATTTGATATTACTTGATTAAACAAACTATCATTAGTGTATAAACGTGCTCTTTGTTGTTTCAGTTTCAACAAACGCGCCAGCAAGATAACAGCCATATGTTTAGATGCCTGACTTGTATCTTGTGATAAGGCGTTCAATGTATGTGTGAACAGATCTTCTAATGAGAAACAATCAATGATACCATTTCTATTTGTTATGCCTTCTTCTTTGTTAGTATCACTGAAATTATCAGAATCAGGCAGATGACAACCATATGAAAGTGAAAAAAAGGCTTCCATATCATCAAGAGTAAATTTACTCGACATCGTAGCATACAAGCCTAACAGGCCAGCACGTAAATGTTCTACGTCAAACGGTTGACCATTAACATTGAAGTACGGAAGTAGGTAAGTCAGAAGGCCACTGTTAAACAAATCATAACGATGTTCACTGTGTACTATAACTTCTTGGAATATACCAATTATTGATCTGATAATCTGAAAGTGCAAAAAGCAGAGAAAATAGAGGCAAGTTTCGTCTAACAAAATCAATGGAGCTTAAATTGATCTCCTGAATAGGCATCTAGCTTGTTTCATGTGCTATGCGTGTTGCCCGTAGTCAAGATGAACCTTCCCAGGGAAATAAAAGAGGTGACTCCGTGTGAACCTCCCACTTCGATGCTGACTGATGCCTGTTGCTGTTGTTTTCACTTCTTGGATGTTTTCATTACCACTGTCTTCTCCATGTTCTCTCGAATTCCTGTCTTTGCTGACGATTCTACCGACTTGTCGGTTTCCGATCCTATATTTTCGAGTTTGTGCGATTCGAGACATCAGTCATCGTGAAAATCTGGAATTTCTAGGGTATATTTCTCTGTCCAACGTGTTCCCATCTTCTCACTCTCGATAGTCTCCTGAATCACACAGTCTACCACAATGAGGAAGGGTGTCGATGACAATTGTGATAGTAGCCTTTCTTACTCCTCTCTTCACTTCAAACGACTGTACTAACACCCTATTCCATTAACTGTCTTAAAAGTCAAGCTAGTTTTTGATGTGGTTGTGTTCTCTGAGCTGGATGATTGATTTGCGAAACTTTTATCACCCTACTAAGTGACATCTTCAGCGCATACTTCAAATTGAAGCGACATTTTAGATTTCTCCTAGAGTTTATCAAAATCATCCATCTGAGCTACAAATCTTCTCTATCATATCTAAATCTTACGAGCGGGATACGCTTCTCTCTGTTCGAAAGTGGGAAGACTTCGCCAAAAGGCAAGGATCCACCAGAGAACAATTATTCTTTCCTCATGAGTGCCTTCGTCATCAAATCCTACCAACCAGTGTGAGATACAAACCACCAGTCAACTGCCCAATGGAATGGAAATTGGCCGAACAATTTGGAAGACGAATGGTCAAATTAATGACAACAGACGCACATTATCGGATCAACAAATATCAACAAATAACAGATGTCCAAAAAGTAAAATTAGAGAAAACCCTCGATCAGGAACACCTGTCAACGCTGATCACTGCAATTACACTGTCAAGTAGAAAACACAGAGAACAAAGACGAAGAGTCCTCAAAACCAAACTAGCCAAGATTGGAAAACAACAACCAGACAATACGTCTATAGACTGCGTAGTCAACCTATCAAAACAACCTCTATCAAAAATGGAACAACAACTACTACAAAAAGGATTAAACTACAACACCGGAGATGCTTCGAAAACTGATTTCTTCGCTGCCTTTGAATCATTACTCAAATCATCAAACTTGAACAAGGAAACACAGGAAGAAATACGCCAAACAATTGTACCAATGGTCAAACAGAAAAAAACAACACACACAACTCAACTCTCAAGAACTAGGCTAGAAATTAGGAAGGACATCGTCATTCCACCAGCCGACAAAGGAAGAACAACAGTAGTCATGGACAGAGAAGAATACACCAGGAAAGCTGAAGAACTACTCAAAGACAAGGAGGTAATTCAACAACTCCCAACAAATCCCATACAAACAGTGGACAACCGAATCCAAAGGACCTTAAACAATCTCACCAAAACTGGTCAGATCACGAAACAAGACCAATTGCGACATATAATTTATCCAAAGAATTATACAGAAAACTAAAACACCTAACGGAATCTTGTGATCACTCCATCAACTCTGCTATCCAATTCCTAGAGAAAATCAGAGGCATCCAAATAGATGAACAAGAAATAATGGTATCCTTCGACGTCACAGCATTATATACCTCAATCGGATAAAAACTAGCAAAAGAAACCATGGAAAATTACTTAGCAACGACGAACAACTTCCACAACAGTCAAAAATGCAATACACAAGCTGAATGGAATGCATAAATCTATGCCTAACAACATACTTCCAATTCAACGACCAAATATATGAACAAGTCAAAGGAACACCCATGGGATCGCCAATATCAGGTTTGATTGCAGAAGCAGTGATACAAAGGTTCGAAAACATATTCCTATCAAAGATCAAACCCAAGATTTGGATACGCTGCATCGACGACACATTTGTAATAATCAAAAGAAACGAGTTAGATAAAACTCACAACTTAATAAACAACGTCTTCAACGACATCAAATTCACAAGAGAAGAGGAATCCGAGAACCAAATCCCATTTTTGGACGTCTTAGTCAGGCGAACAACTACAGGAGAATTAGAAACTCAAGTTTATAGGAAATCAACTCACACAGACCAAATCCTGAATTACAACAGCAACAACCCAATAACACTCAAAAGGAATTGCATACAAACACTATTCAAGAGGGCCAGCCAGGACTCATTGCAGCACTCCCACCTTAAGGAAAATTGAAGAAAGATATCTCATGCACGTCTTTCAAAAGAATGGATATCCACGGAATTTCATCAAGAGACATGTACCCCCAAGCCAACCTACCAAAGCAAAAGCCACCAAGGAAAGCACAAAGAAAATCGCCTTACCATATATAAAGGATGTTTCAGAAATCCCTACAAGACCCTTCAAACCTTTAGAAGTTGACGTCTTACACAAGCCAACAGAGTCATTTCACGCAATTCTATGTCAACCAAAAGACTCAGCAGCGAACGAAGATAAAACCAACATCATCTACAAAATAAACTGTAACAACTGCGAAATACACTACATTGCCCAAAGTGGACGTCTCCTTCGTCTTCGTATCCACGAACAGAAGCTAGTCGTCAAAGGACATGATATCCACTCCCTCATATCACTACACACAGACAACCACGGTCATCAGTTTGACTGGGACAACAACGTTCAAATATTGGACTGAGGAAACAACAAGAATGCTAGAGAATTTTTAGAAGCCAGCCTGGCATTTCAGAGAATCATCAATCAATAGACACATCGAGATAGACAAAATTTATCAACCGATAAGGAAGAAACTTCACACACAAAGGGTCAAAGTTCAAGCCAAAGAAACAATCAGTTCCAATAAAATTAGCTGCCTAGAAGGTGTGAAAACACACAAAAACAACCAATCACGTTCAAGGTCCAGTCAGCAGGAGAGATGATTAATAAACTCCTGGAAAAATCGAAAAGCTCACTTCACTGAATTGAAGTATGGGCTGAAGATGTCACCTAGAAGAATGATGAAAGCTTCGTAAATCAACCATCCAGCCCAAAGAACACAACCACATCAAAATCATCCACCTGAGCTACAAATCTTCTCTATCATGTCTATGTCAACCTAGTGCCCAGTTCTCATAATCATTTTCAATGATCATCTAGAAGACATCTATGCATAACGAAAATCGTTGTGAAGCAGAAAATTCTCCGAATAAAAGCCCAACGATAAACGAATTATTTTGAAAACAATATGATTTCAAATAGAAGAAATACTTAGTGGTAACCATGTTAAGTGATAGTGACATATATCATCACTTAAGTCTGTATCTTTGCCTTCTGTGGATTGATCATTTATGTTGAGTCGTTTTTAGGAAATTATGATATAAAACCAGGTGGCTATCCAAATGAATTCCAAACACTTGTGGTATATGGATAAAAGATAAGAGAGCAGTTAAACTGTACCAGCCACCATCAAAAAACCTTCTGGATGACCCTCAATGACTAGTCATAACACCTTTGGGAACATTACAACTGGCTGGTAAACTGGCCAATAAACTGTATTTCAAGGTGAACAGAGAGCTTAACCACGTGAGATAATCACCAGTTAAGCACAATCAACAATCCACTATTCACACAATAACATAAATCCAGATCAAGGGCATGCTGTGAATACAGTACATATGCACCACTCATGATTAATGATGTGACTGGTAGCTTGATGGGCATTTAGAGGGTCTTTGGACAGCTTCTTGTTAGCGGCTGATAAAAATTTAGCTAGTCACTCCACCCCGACCCCCACACACTCCCAAGTAATCTACCACACATCGTAATTTAAGTCATCGGTTGGATAAGAATGACATTAAGCAGTGAATTAAACTATCAAAGATGGTGATGATTTTAATCTTAAATACCAACACTTAGAAATCATTTATATATATATATATATATATATATATATATATATGTATATATAAATCAATTGATTTTTATTCACTTACCTCAAATGATGCTGGTGAAAGTGGGACCCTCTTATCATACGGATAGTGTTCAAAAATTTCCAAACAAAATGCTGCCGAAATACCTGGACGTCCAAAAATAAAATATCCCATATTGAGAGAATTATTTTTATCATTTTTAATACATTCGCATATTTCTACGATAGCATTCTTACGATGTTTTGGATAGAGAAGTCGATTAAATAACTCGTCAGTATTAATATGTGCTTTATCTACATTCGAATTTGATTCAGAAAAATTTCGATCTAGGCTTGATTCATTCGTTATATTTATCGTTGTCTGACTTCCGTTGAAGTATCTCCTATTCATCACTTGATTTCTATGTGATTGTTGTGGTGTACTAGAAATTAACAGGAAGTTGTCGTCGTCCAGTGAATGCTTTTCTCTCAATTCACTTTCGTCTTCACCAGAATTATTCTTCCGAGGAAATTCCATTATATTATTTATTTTTCTCCAAAGTGATAGTGACACGGTTAGTAGAATCAGATTTTTAAACTCGATCAAGTGTTCTCTTACTTATATATAGTAGAAAGGATGAACTAGTGAGTTGTCATCACAATTACTTATGTTACTTTATGACTGACTCATCAATGACCTATGCATTATCAAACTAGTGTTTTCCTGATTTATAATATGTAATCTGATTACTGTTCAGTCGATTCATTTTAAAAACAAAATTCAATTTAAATCAATCAATATGTCAGTCATTAGGCAAAAACTTGTCACGACATTATTACAGACAAGGTGTGCAAAGCCTTAACTATGTGTGTGTTGAGTCATGAATAGAACTCATCTAAAAAATGCCTTGCACTTAATAATAGACTCGAAGAAAGTGATATCGATTTCTGTTTCAGTGGCTGATGTATTCAAAATCAGAAGTCTTATCTTTTGAATATGTTAATTGACTAAAGATTATCATCCACTAAACATTTAAAAAGACTTATTAGTGAACAAGGAGTATTCTTTCCGACTACTTCTTCATCACGTTCTGCAGTTATATGTCCACAATAATTGAACAATTATTGTTATTAATTACATTAAAGTTTTTAAATAACATTCAGTCAATAATGTCGATGGGTTACAGTTCGATAGCATCTCAGTGAGTGATACTATACATAGCAAATGTAATTATTCCTCAGCTGTATATCAGATAAATTTAGACAAATAATAGAGAATAAATGGGTTTATAGGTCCCACAGAAGACCAGGATAGCAATACTGGATTGAGGTGGTTTGTTTGCACACACTAACCTCTGGATGTGGTTTAGGCGAACCGGGATTGTCTCTGCTGTTTGAAGTGTTCGGTATTTGGAGACTTTTCGGAATTCCACATTAGAACACTCCTACATCAGATCATTTCACCTAAACTGGCCACAAAGTTATCACTGAACAGTCTTTTCCTATCACCTTTCGATTACTCCATACATTTGTGACTTGGAGTGTCACAAAGACACATTCCAACACACTGTAGACTTCCATCAACAACCGCCTTCGCTACATACTGAAGATGAGATGGCCAGAAAGGATAAACCACAAGGAAATATGGCAACAAACTTAACAAGAACCTGTCACCCTACAGATATACCGAAGGAAATGGAAATCAATTAGCCATAGGTTGATGAGACCACTGGAGCAGACGAGATCATGAAGCAGGCTTTCAAGTGAAACTCGAAAGTGGGAACGATGAGTTGGGTGCAGGTCCGAGAGTGATATGAGTGAGTTTACGAGCAATCGTGGAGTCAGCTCAGAATGACTGCAGAGAGATACAGTGGGTCTCTAAGTTCAGCCGATACACTGTTGCAGTAGTAATTCCAAAGGCCTGTGATACGAAAATACCGTCGTCACTCATTTAGTCATTTAATCTTCAAATAGATCAATGTTACAGAATTAGGTTGACATACTATCCAATTTCCATCTTACCTATAGTAATGTATGTATGTATGTATAGTCGACAGCTATTCACTTCCACAAAACGGTATTGACTAATCAACTTAGACTAAATAAGAGAAACTAGAGAAAATAGAAAGTCATCATAGTGGTGACAACAAAGACTGTGTAGTACGGGGACGCTTGGTTCATATCATCATCCTGCCTAACGAACCCACTACTGGGCATCACCTATCATAATTATGATGTATATATATGAAAAGTTTATCTCCTGTCGTGTGTTTTCCTATGTTAACTGTGAAAGATTTCAGTTGAAATTCTTGTAGGTGATATAAAAGAAACTGTGATCAGTTTCCTTTGGAAAAATAAGTCATAGTTGAGATGTCTGATTTCACTTTTCTTCACTTATTCCTCAAACACGCAACATGATACATCGATGGATCAACAAGGCGAAGAGATATGCTTCAAATTAACACAATCCTGTATCTCTCACCTCTATCTCTCTCACAGTCAGTCAGTCATTCACTTACCCTTCTAATCTCACACACATTAGTGCTAAAAAGTACCTGCATGTGTTCATTCTCTTAACACCGGATTTATTTTTCATTTTGAACAACCTTTCTTTTTCATGGTGGAGCTTTTTGAGTTGAGAAGAGGAGAAGCGATCGAATTTTAAGAAGATTGTCTCTTTTGGACAACAAACGACAAGACAGATAATGTGTTATGTTGGCAATTGTGTTATCAAGAGCTTTTTCAGTAAATAGATCCCAGTTTGTGTCTTTTAACATGGACCTTAGATTCAGTATGTTGTCATGGGAATAACATCTGTGTTATGTTTTTTTTCCAAGGTATGAGAAGACCCTTTTGTGCTGCTTTCCATTTACTTTGGGCAATATTCTTATGATACAGTGATCAGAATTGAGTGGTGGGGCTCTTTTTCGAGCTTCCAATATTCTTGCGTCATTTGTAAACACAAGATCAAGAGTGTTATCCATTCTAGTCGGGAAGTTGACAATGTTATCTTGTCCAATAGAAATTAGGAAGCTGTGATCACTAGAATTGAAATCTCCAGTAACTATAGACAAGGAATTTCCGAAGGAGGTGGCAACAAGGGAGGTAAATTCATCCGCAAATAAAGAAAATTCTGTGGAATTGCATCCAGGAGCAATATACATGTTCGAGATGTAAATGTAGTTGTATTTTGACATATGTTTAGTTCCACACTTAACGGTGAGGCAGTCAATATTGTCACTAGAGAATTTGAAACATACATTATTAGATGTACACCATTGTGAATTGATGAAGATGGCGACACCGCCACCACGTTTCTTCCTGGAACTACACCGGTCTTGTCTGAATAATTTGAAGTCATTTAGATACACTAAATTGTCATCATATAGATCATGAAGCCATGTTTCTTGAAGTGATATGATCTCAGTATTATGATATATAATGGAAGACACAAGTGATTGAAGACAGTTAATTTTAGCTGGAAGGGAGTGACAATTAGTTCTCAAAATTCCTGGAACAGTCATGAATTGAATAGGGGTATTTTTTAAAGCTCTTTGCCACCCGGCATGATGCTTTTTTTGTGTTTTTTATGGAATTGCAGATTAGTAGGTTTTAAGGATAATAAATAGTCGCTAGAATAAATAATCCAATTAGAGGTCATAATTGAATAAGATTGAGTAATTTAAAATGAATTGGAAATGAGAAATGAGATGCAATACGATTTGTAATATTTAAGGTATTCGGTATTTGGTAGGCCGAAATTTAAGCAGGCCGCCAAGGTTAATAATGAAGTCAAAACAAAGCAAAAAAGCACACTGTGAAACTACACTTGAAATATAAAAATATGGCAGACAGTAAATCAGATAATCTGACTGTACCTCTCGGTAGTCATCTGAATGTTTCTTTGTTTGGTTTGAAGGAGAAATAACTTCACTATGTAGACATATATGCGGGCAGCATATAAACCATTATGTGGAGAAAGTGAACACAGCGAGGTTTTCATCCTGATGTCATGACCGTATGTGGTGTGGTTCAGATGTAAAGTGTTTGACTGGTTTCACCATTTCAACACGTCTATCCATCCATGAAAATTTGAAGGACCAAACAAACTCTGTAGTAGTATGATGATATGCTGTAACTCACCTGCTGTACCATTCCATCCATCTTGACTACTAGTCAATAAGGGATTACTCATGCATTCATTATTGAAAACTATTTGATTCAATTTCAGATTTTCCCGTCTACTCACTGGACTGAAGTGCTTGATCTCGGTGGGAACACTATCACTCATTGAAGAATGCAGGTATATCCACATGACGAGTCCCAAATTGCATGAAATGCTCATCCTGTAACCCACTGCTAGTCACCATCCACCAGGTGACTTCAAATTGTTGAAAACACGTTTGATATTGGTTGACTGGATGGAGCATATGAATTTCAGTTTCGGGCTCATGGTAGCGAAGTTGTATTTACCAGCTTGTGAAACACTTTGCGGCTGAGTCAGCGCGGTAGTATCGCATCCCTCAGTATTGAGACTGAATCACGATACTGATCAGCTGATTTCAATAATCACCACATGACGCTGTAAATTATTCACTGATATCTCATGAATACACCTGGCACAACCAGATAAAGAGACTGTGATCATGGGTATTACTCGCTACTACATTTGTAACATGAGCATAATTACCACTGAGATGAACGAAAATGTCAGGTAACGAATAAACTGAAACATATTGACGCCACATTATGTACTCAGTTTAATAAGGTTGACAATCAACCAACATAGAATTCTTCATGAAGAAGCTTCAGTTGAAATCGCTACTTCTCGAAGGAGCAAATAAATAAAGGAAGGACAGATACGTTGCTGAAGTGCATCACACTCAGACTGCAACTGGTAGTTCTTATCACTTCGACCCTCCACCCCCCCAGTCAACCAACTATCCCATCCTACATGCTTATTATCAGTTATTAGTGGTTTCACTACTAAAAAACTGCTATATTTTGGTTCACACAAGATTTCTCCCGATTGCCATATCTACTAGAACTCCACATTGTCATTGTTCCATTTATCTTCCTTATTTAACTATCTACTTCATCTCAACACTATTAAACACGCATTCTCAAGTAAATAATCTTCATTTTGGTGGAAAGATCGACTCATGCAATATTTCATCAGTCATCTATTCCACCACTTCTATGTCCTCACAATATCTGACATTTAATATACAAAAATTCAAAGATACCGAGATATATATATATGCTACATTTAGTTGATTACAGTACGGCATTTTATTTTTAAATTTATGTTAATACTACTTTGACTGAGAATGAATTCTATGTACGAATTCTTACAAAGCTTATAGTATATTCAGACTAAAGTTCTTTCAGAAACCCATAGAGGAAGCGCGAACAAGCTGTCATTCCAATGAAATATGCTCTAAATTCACCTGAGAATTCAAGATTGGGAAATTTTTTTGATAGTTGTGTTCAAGTTCGAACTCATGTTTGTTTTTCAAACTCAGGTGTTACACATAATTACATAAGTGCTATTCATTTTTATTGAATTGGAAACTTTAAAAAGAAAAACATCCTGACATTTGATGAAAGCAGTTATACCCAACGAAATACGATTAAATAGATCACGCATCTATGTGTTTAACTTCCGATAATTTTACTTCAATGATCTTTCATTTTTTATAAGCATAAACTATTTCGTAGAACTGAAGAAACAGTGTAAGTATTTGGCTAGGAGTAGATCTACAAAATGTCAGGAGATTCTTTGACTAGTTCGCAAGGACTTGCAGGTGTGGAGAAAGTATTGAGCGGAAAAATCCCTGGTTGATTGGATCCTAGTGGATGTATGCTATCCGAGTGTACGGATCCGTTAGGAGAAACAAAGATTGTGATACCCGTCCATGTTTTCCCATAATCTTTACTTGTACCTCGACAGACTGTAGTTTGGACGAAGTAAAGAATGAGTTCTATCACAAGTTGTCTAATTTGTTGCTTAAAGTAAAGCTGTCAGACATAGTCGTAGCAATTGACCCCAATGCTTACGTAGGCAAGTTGTACCATTCAGAAACGTATATTGGTAGTATCTATGGAGTCCCATGCTGGTGAACCACCAAAGGTGATCGTCTTCCACAGTTCTGTTCAGCTGATCACCAACATAATGAAATCAACGATGTACCCAAATAGCTTCTCTCTGTTTTCGACATAAAACTTTGCACATATCTGCGGCAGTTCAAGTCGCCACACTCCTCGTAGCACACAAAGGGTCGGTGGCACAGCGGTTAGGACTCTCGCCAACCATGCACATGGTCCTGGGTTCGAGCCCCCGCCGACACACACCTGCAAAATTTGGGCTACCGATATCCATGCTGAAAATTCCATACCTTTACCAAAAATACAGTATAGAATCAAGCTATAATCCAAATAAAACATTTATTCCCCTTATTCTTACACAAATTAAGCAGAATCTTGAGTAATTCATGGTGTAAATGAATCTCACTAAATGATGGGTTGATTTCAAGGTTTACTTATCACAGTGAGAACAAATGTGATAACCAGTTATGATGCTAGATCTTCTGTCACGAGGTCACAGCTTAACTACTGACCAGTGCCCACCTAACTGGTAAAACAGAACACGCGAGAGTCAGCGGTAAAACCAGGTTCATTTATTATGACAAAAGTGACTGTATTTATACAGCAAATAAGGTAGGCTGGAAATCAACCAATCCGGTTGAGAGTTGGAATTGTGCAAGCGTCCAATCAGAAGCAGGAACAATTGCATGTCAACGACTTGTTAATAACGCGATAATAACTTGACTGAGACATGATAATGACCTGGTAATTGCATGTGTTTTGCCTCTTCCTAACATAACCCTGGAATCATGGGCTCACATCAGGCTAATCTCGAAAGGGAAAATAACTCATGAATATATCTGAACAAATGTCATCGTCATTCAAATGCATCACTTCAGTTCACATTCCTGAGGACCATGAGTTTTCTTGAATGAATTTAAAGTAAAATATGTACTAAATTAAACATCAGACTGACTTTGGGAATAAAATTCACTCTACATCACCCTGTTATATTAATCACAGTAAATACACACAATGAAGGTTCGGGTGTGTGAAGGAATATATAGGTACCAACATGAAGGCAGACAAGTTTCACGACCTTGTTCATGCTCACAATCGTCACTATAAGATGACAACACTGTGTCAAGATAATGAGGGATTCATTTGTCAAAGTATGGGTGCTTCAAGTGAGGTGGTTAGAACAAGTGCATGATATGCTGAAGCGCCATCTACCTTGACGAGCAATACTAACTGAAATATGAATATAGTGAGAAAGAAAAGAGCTTCAGTGTCAGATGAAAATGTGATCTGAATCCAAAAAGTGTTTGACTGTTGACTTGAGTCATTGAAGTGCTAAGACTAAATGAATGATTGAAAGATTTTGATGATGTGACTCGAAATCATCTTCAGTAACTCACATCTCTCTCATTTCACTTCTCTTACAAGCAACATTTGGTTTAGCTTAATCATTCCGTCTCCACCTACATCTTTTTCCACTGTAGTCCCATTCCATCTCTGTCCTCTGCTACTGTGTGTGTATTTCTTCGTTGCGTGACAGCGAGAGCTGATCCACTTTTCTTTGCATACTTCTACGCCGACAACTCATCATCCGTGAGCATAAATTTATGTTTAGACAGTACATAGTTGTAAAGTACAACTAGTACAGTGAACGTTTTGACTTTTTGGTGTGTGTATGTGTACGGTAAATAATCACCTCCAAGCTAAAATAGTTTATTGAAGTCATTTGATCTCAATAAGAACTTCAAATAGGGAACGAATCTTCATGAAACATTGATAGACCTCTTTAGCTGAATACTCCTCATAGAGTGTTATTTATATAAGCCATGAGAAATACATAAGGAGATATATGTGACCAATAAATAAAGCACAGTTAACTCCCATCATGCAAACTGTAAGGTGATAATGTTTGACAGAAATTAGAAATGTCAGGAATTGCAAAGTGAACAATAATAGAGAAGATTTGTAGCTCAGGTGGATGATTTGCAATTAATAGTGTTCTCCGAGGAGCTGTTTGGTTCAGTTGCGAAGCTTTCGTCGTACTTCTGGACAACATCCCCTTTCAGCGAAAGTTTTAGCATAAAGTGAATTGATTTACATTTCGTCATGAGTGATATAACTGCGTCTCCCGGTAACCATCTTTACATATGTATTGACCATTTTCTATTGACCTGGATTTTAAACTTTCTGGTCACATGATTTACTTTTTATAAGTTGGTATATTTCGTCTATATTAAAGTGTTTATTAATTGAATATTCGTATGAGTACCAGGCTTCTAGGAATTCCCTGACTGCACTTTTGGTGTGTCCTGTCTAAGATTTTGACATTATCCTAATCGAATTGATGTCCATAATTGTCTATATGCATTGATATGAAACGGGAATATATATCGTGTCTTCTCACGGTTGATTTGTGTTCCTGGATTCTGATTCGAAGGGGAAGCCCAATTTGGCCGATGTAATGCCTGTTACAGTTCATACATGCAATTTATTTTGTAAATGGTAATAGCTTTATCTCCTTTTCTGTTGGATGTGTCTTTCGGTTTGCATAAGATCGAATTAAGCGATTTGACTGGCTTGTGTGCTGTATCTATGTCAAACAGTTTCAATATTCTAGTTGTTATTTCAGAGATATTTTTCATGTATGGTAGGATGAATTTCCTTGTAGTCTTTGATGGTGGTTCTTTGTTGGTGTTGTGATTCGATTTTAAACACTTTTTGATGAAATTTTGTGGATATCCATTCTTTTTTAAGACTGTTTCTAGGTATTTTTCTTCCATTCTTTTCAACTCTGGCGTGCTACAATGTGTTTGAATTCTTCTAAACAATGTCTGCACACAGTTTCTTTTGTGAGTAATTGGATTGTTGCTAGTATAGTTGAGTATTTGATCTGTGTGCGTTGACTTTCTATATACTTGTGTTCCTAAATTTCTTGTGTTAATTAAGACATCTAAAAATGGGATTTTGTTATCTAACTCTTCTTCTCTTGTGAATTTGATGTCTTGAAATATGTTGTTTATTAATTTATGCGTATATTCTAAATCATTTCTCTTAATTATTACAAATGTATCATCCATCAACGTAACGTACCTGTCCAGATTTTCGGTTTCATTATAGATAGAGCTACGAATTCCAATCTTTGCATGACGGTTTCAGCTATTAATCCTGATATGGGCGATGATCCCATTGGTGTTCCTTTTTTCCTGTTCCTATATTGGAGTATTGAATTGGAAGTATGTTGTTGTAAGGCATAATTTTATGAGTTCTATTCAAGTTGAACATCACTGTGTTTTTATGTTTTCATCACGATAGAGTTGCATGGTTGCATAGTTTCTGTTGCTAGTTTTGAACTAATTGAAGTATATAATGCTGTGACACCATTATTTCATTGTCTTCTGCTTGAATGTTATTTTTTTGATTTTCTCTAAAAATTGGATTGACGAATTGATAGAATGGTCACATGATTCTGTTAGGTAATTTATTTTTCTTGGAAAGTTCTTTAGATAGATTATTTTTTAGTGTTCCTGGAAGCGAAACAATAATATAAATAATTAAATAGAAAAGTAACAGTAACGGTAAGCAGACAATAGATGTTACCGTGGTAGGTTTGTGGCGTGTTCTACTGATGTGGTGAGAGCAGGCCGCTAGCCAAATTGGCAGACATTAATCTACGTCAAAAATTGAAGATACGCCTTGATGACAGGCACGAAACCTAGGTCCAAGACTTCCTTCCAATTGTCTTCAACAGTCTAAAAACACTAACTAAAATACAACTATTTTGTGCTCAATGTATCGATCGCCAACCATAAACTGGAGAAGTGATAATCGCGATAAATAATTTGAATAAACTGATTTCTTTTCCGGCCTAAAAACATACATATCTTTTTTCGTGAGAGAATAGGATTACAAAAGTATATTTTATTTGAGTATCATTCATCATTATGCTTTGAATAATGAACAGTTTCTTACTGTTGTGGTGAGAGCAGGCTGTTAACCGATTGGCAGACATTAATCTACGTCAATGTCTAGGTCACTAATATTGACCGTGAGAAAATATGAACAAGGCTGATTCAACAACCAATCACAGCAGACTTAACGTGAGCAAATACGGTTCGCAGATAGATGGTTTAACTTTCCGAGAAACCAGAAACAACCAATCAGAAGACTGCGTTTATCTGCTTGAATGAGCTACAATAATGTACATGAAAGATATATCTAAATACGTGCTGATTTCCGTAGTAAAACGATCTGTTGCCGACCCTTGTCTTCTGTTGTTACAGTACAACATGCAAGATCTCCCCACAGAATTCCCCTATTCAGAGATATCGAATTCCAGATAGAGAAACGTCATGTTACCAAGTCGCCTGTCTTCTACCCTTACAAATATAATGTGATCACCACCTCAAATTCACAAATAGTATAGGAATAGTACTCGTGTAAATATGAAAGTGCTAATCTGTAAATACTGTTTCAATGATAAAAATTAAAAACTCATGCTGAAATACGATTGGAGAAATAGAAAAAAATAGAGAAAGTGACAAGATCGCTTTACGCTTTGTGTATTTTTATTGAAAATATAAATAGAGAGATAGTGCAACAACAGAAGACAAGGGTCGGCAACAGATCGTTTTACTACGGAAATCAGCACGTATTTAGATATATCTTTCATGTACATTATTATAGCTCATTCAAGCAGATAAACGCAGTCTTCTGATTGGTTGTTTCTGGTTTCTCGGAAAGTTAAGCCATCTATCTGCAAATCGTATTTGCTCACGTTAAGTCTGCTGTGATTGGTTGTTGAATCAGCCTTGTTCATATTTTCTCACGGCCAATATTAGTGACCTAAACATTGACGTAGATTAATGTCTGCCAATTGGTTAACAGCCTGCTCTCACCACAACAGTAAGAAACTGTTCATTATTCAAAGCATAATGATGAATGATACTCAAATAAAATATACTTTTGTAATCCTATTCTCTCACGAAAAAAGATATGTATGTTTTTAGGCCGGAAAAGAAATCAGTTTATTCAAATTATTTATCGCGATTATCACTTCTCCAGTTTATGGTTGGCGATCGATACATTGAGCACAAAATAGTTGTATTTTAGTTAGTGTTTTTAGACTGTTGAAGACAATTGGAAGGAAGTCTTGGACCTAGGTTTCGTGCCTGTCATCAAGGCGTATCTTCAATTTTTGAAGGAACTCATGTTTTAAATGATATTTGAAAGAACTTCACCGAGAGAGGATACTGCCAAGGCATTTAAGCTTACGGGTTGTTTCCTTTTGAACTGTAATGCATACTTTGATGGTATACTAAGCAGCAGGCAACTGGTTTCATGAGTCTATTCTTTCGTTTGGTTCAGACTAAATTTTGGACAGTCAAGTTTACAATGTCTCATAGAGTGTGTTGGTGGCACAGTCGTTAAGATGCTCTCTGGCCACGCACATGCTACGGGGTTCGACTCCCGGCCAACGCGTTCCTCTACCTCTATAAGCCAGTAATAGAAGTGTCTTAGAGGAAAGGTTGGGCATCAGGATGGCTAGCAACCGCATCGTGTAAATATAACCACCACTACTACAGAAACTTCAAGCCTCTAGCTTTAAGCTTTATGTTCCACTGGGGACGTGAAGGAATTACAATAGTGCGTCGGTGGCACAGTGGTTAGGACTCTCGCCGACCATGCACATGGTCCGGGGTTCGAGCCCACGCCGGCGCATACCTGATATCTATGATCGGCCTGCAAAATTTGGGCTACCGATATCCATGCTGAAAATTCCATACTTGTACCAAAAATACGGTGTGGAATCAAGCTGTAAATCAAAAATAAAAAAATAAAAAAATAGATCTCATCTGAAACAAGGGGAGGACTTACGTGTGGTATTAATTACTACGTACTACCAAAATAAAAGAAATGTAGGGATGTTTCCCTGAGGAACATGAACAACATCTCGAAACAGTGAAGTTTTTTAGCCACTAGGTCGTATTTCCAACTTCTACCAACTGAATATATAAGAATACCAATGAATGGGATGGCAGTACTGAAAACATTTATTGATAAACAGTGGATTAGATGTAGATTAGAAGGCCGTATTGGAGTGAGACATTTCACCACAAAAGCTTACGGTTTAGAAAGTTAGTAGAATCAAGTAGAAATAGGTACCTGTTTGTATTTAGCTTTCTAATGTGTATTTAAAATGTATACCAAAGCGACTTTGAAAGTAGGGGAGTATTAATTTTTTCACTTTACATTTTTCTACTTACTCAAATGCCCTTTAATTTTTAATTAATGCCTATTTTAGCCTAGCTTATATCTACCATGTGGTATATGCATATTTATGTGCATTTTGTTCCTTTGTATACTAAGATGTTGTCAAGGTGATTACAATAACTACTTGGTTTAATTACCACCTACCAGAGTTATGCGTGGTCGTTAAAAATAAATGCTAAATAATTAAATTTCTTATGCTAGTATTGATATTTTGAGTGGTTTAATAAAAGTTTACTCTTTCAATACACACAATTGTTAGTGCCTTGTTCTGCTCTACGATGTTGCTGCATGACAAGTAATCCACAACAGGAAAATTACGGAAGCCTTCGAAGTGAGGACGAGAGTGAGGCAAAGCTGTCTGCTATTTCCAATGATTTCCCTGATTGCAGTAGACTGGATAATGCGACAGACAACGGGAAATGAGGAAACAGGTATAAAATGGACCAACACAAAAACACTTGCAGGATCTGGAATTCGCCGATGATATATGTCTGATTTCCCACAAACTGGAAGATATGCAAGTGAAAAGCAACAAGCTGGCAGAAGAAGCATCCAGAGAAGATAGGACTTCAAGTGAACATAGATAAAACAGAGGTGATGAAGATTCCTGGACAACACCAACAGCCACAGCAACAACAACAGACAACAATCAGCCACCATAAATGGGAGGAACCTGAAAGAAACAACCTCCTTTACCTAACTACCTACTTACATGGGAAGCATAGTTTCAACTACAGGCGGACTGAACTGACGAGGATATCAAAGCCAGAATCGGAAAAGCAAGACAAGCTTTCATTACTCTTAAGTCTGTGTGGAGGTCAACATCACTCACCATGACAATGAAAATAAGATCCGGATTTTCAACTCCAATGTGAAGTCAGTGCTACTATACGGATGAATCAGAGAATTGGCCACTGCGTCATAAAGAGCATCTCAAACAAACTACAGACCTTCATTAACAGTTGTATTCGCTCAATACTACTCAAGATCAGATGACTGGCCAGAAAAGATCAGCAACAGGGATCTCTGGCAATGAGCGAACCAACCAGGAACCGATTTTGAAACAAATAGGCAAGAAGAAATGGAGATGGATTGACCATACTCTGAGGAAACCATCAAGTGACATCACTAGACAAGCCATTGCTCTAGTGGAACCAGGCCGAAAGGGAAGCGGCGAGTTGGTCGTAAGTGCGAGGCTGGGGTGACTTGGAGGAGGTTATGTGAAGAGGAGATGAAAGCATGTGGGCAGACTTGAAGCGGAGTGAAAAAGTTGGCAGAAAACCGAAGGCAATGGAGATGCGCAGCTGAAGACCTATTTACCTCCACGAATTAAAGGATATAATAATAATTAATCTGCTGTAGAAGAACAACATTAGTAGAATCTTATTGAACGTTTCTATCGAATAATTGAGAAATACATAGATTCTTTAATGATGACGTGATGACAAATTCACAGAATAACGATCTATGGAATGCGAAAGCGCAACTTATTTTGAGGTGACCAGTCAAAATTCCACTTATTTACAACAGACGTACACAAGATAATCATAAAACCCACTAAACAGGATACATTTCCCTGGTATATGACTTGAAAATATCTCCCAATTATAATGATGAGGATCAGTTTTTAAGTTAAACCAGTTTTCTGTAAGTGTATTCATCAAGGTGACTGGAGGTGAGTTATTCGTGTGATCCATTTATCGTCGTTACATTATTTTTCATTCCTCTCCCAAAGCCGTCGATCCAGTGTGTATGGGTGCGAGAAAGGGGATCGACAAATCCATCTGAATGGTTGACTCGATGATGGATGAAATCCAGATCTGATAACTGATTTATATACATCCAAACCAAGTTCACTTTTAACAGTTTGAAATAATTTGGGCATTGGGTATATGATATTCATTATTATAAAGATTTTTTGTATTTCCCAATGAATGAATGAAAAACAAAACGATATTGTTTTTACTGACGTTTCGCTATTTAATGCTACTGCTAATAGCTTTATCAAAGTATTACTTAACCGGAATTTACAAAATCCACTCAGAATATATATAACAAAGAGTTAAGAGGTGAGAATATATACATAGGTCAAGTTAAATGCAAAATAACAATGAAGATCACTAAACTAAATAACAAAGGTAATAGTACACCTGTTATGATATCAAAATAAAGTTTACCAAATTGATCATCGTTCGTCAGTCTGGCGTCGTTTTTTTGTTGTCAAGTTGGCCAATTGGTAAAGATCACAAAATAAAGTGTAGATTGCTGGATTTGATCAGTGTATAAAATTATAAAATTAGTGTGTGTTTACAAAGTGAACTAGCTTATCACATTTGTGTTGATTTTGTCACTTCTTGGTGGAGGGGAGGGCGGTGTTGTAACCGGGTCAGATTCTGTTTCAGTCCACCATTCTTATTCAGACAATTTGGATTCCACTTGATATGAATTTCTTCTGATATAAGACGTTCTTTGTGATTTCTGAAATGCCTTGTCTGGATGATGATTTCAATATTGTCAAAATCAATTTTGTGGCCTGATTTCATAGCGTGTAGACTCCCTGTGGGTGATGATTTTTCAAGCTTTTGTAATTCAACCGAAGTGTGCTTGTCTAAGAAGACTTTAAACAACTAAAATCTTTGCTCTGATGAAGTGCGATGATCCGAAGTCTAAATATTTATTGGAGTGGGTGTTCTTCCTGAATATGGATATACCAAAATGTCCGTTTTCTCTTCTTTCTGTTCTCCCAATGTAACTGCTCCCACAGTTTCTGAGCACTGTTCACTAATTGTGGAACTTTCTGTCAACTGACAACATGTAAAATTTGCAAGTATGTTAAAACGTTCCTGTACTTGAACCTCGAAATTGATTTAGGCTGTAAGCAGCTGATGAGAAGCCAACGAAATAAGCAATGATGGTACCATGTTATTCTGCACAAACTACTGTTGTTCTCGCTTTATTCAAATTCATTAAGGGGAATAAATGCATGAAGAATATATTGTACTTTTATTCGTATTCTTTCGTCTTCTTCCAACTTCTACACGATTGAATCATTAGCACCTTCGAGTTACCCGCCAATGGCGACTAAGGTCAATGAACCAACGTTCAATGTTCACATTCATTTACAGATGTCTCACAGGACAAATAACGCCTCAAGGAACACAATTATGCTAAAACCATTCACTGTTTTAATAATAATAATAATCCTATAGTCAATTTATTCCCAACAATGATAATTATACAGAGTGGAATTTACTGCATTTGTACATATTGCAGCAATTTAACTTCTTTTATTATTATATGAATGCATTAGGTATTAACGTGCGTCAGTGGCACAGTGATAGAATGCTCGCCAGCCACGCCTCATGAGGTTCGGGGTTCCATAACCAGCTGACTCATTCCTTTACCTCGCTAAGCCAACAGTAGGACTGATAAAGAAGGAAGGTTGGGCATCCAGCTGGCTAGTAACCCCATCCTGTAAAAATAATCACCACTGCCATCGAAATTTCAAGCCTTTAGCTTGAAGCCCTATGTTCCAGTGGGAACGTGAAGGAATTAAAAAAATTGGGTAATAACAACAATAAAACAACCATAAATAATATATGTGATAAGAATTCATGTTATAATTTACTGTTGATTTACTGATCTAAGAGGCTTACAAGCTCTTATCTGACATTTGCCTCCTCACACAATATTCCTGCTAAATATCATATGGTTGGGAATCATCGGCAGTACACACCCTTCCTTCGGCATACCATTCAGATACTGCGTCGGTTGCACAGCGGTAGAATGCTCGCCGACCATGCTTGTTGATCCGGAGTTTGATCCCCGGCTGGCGCATTCCTTTACTTCGCTAAACCAGCAGTAAGACTAGCAAAAGGTGAAGGCTGGAAATGAGACTACCAGCCCCATCCTGTAAAAATAAACACTATTGATAACGACATTTCAAGCCTCTAGCTTGAAGCCCTATGTTCCAGTGGGAACGTGAAGGAATTAAAAAAAATTAGGTAATAACAACAATAAAACAACCATAAATAATATATGTGATACAAATTCATGTTATAACTTACTCTTGATTTACTGATCTAAGAGGCTTATTGTTTAGAACACATTGATTATAGCAATATTATTATTTAAAAGATAAATGGTTTTAGCATAGTCCTGTTGCTTAATGCGTTATTTGTCCTGTGAGACATCTCTAGTGATAAGTTCAGTATGGAGTGAACTTTTGGAATTCTGCATGAACTAAATAACAGTCTTCCCTGATGATACTAATTGAATTCACGTGTTTTCGGAGATTTTATTCCCTCTCATTCGCTGGGATTCAAAGTAACGTCGTCAGTTAGATTTCACATGGGTTTCACCCTAAATTCATTTTCCGAATCCAATCCGCTTACTCAGAATAAGCAGTAAAATTTGGATTTTCAACATCAGTGTTAAGTCAGTCAGTTCATATATATGGGTCAGTAACTTAGAGCGATCGTCGCGAACAGCATTTCCATCAGGCTGGATAAAAAGAATTAGGAACAACAAGATCGAGAATAAACGGACTGAGAACCTGTTGGTGAACACATATTCCAAATAAAGTGTAGATGGATGGGGAAGACCGTATGGTGAAATCACACATAATACAAGCCATCGCTGGAATGGAACTGGAATAGAAAGTGACGAGTTGAACGTGATTTCGAGAGGTGAAATGGAGGATGTCGTGTGAGGAGGAGATCAGAGCGCATGGGCAGTCACGGAGCCCAGATGACTGCGCTGAACAGGACAAATGGAGATGTACAACTGAAGGTTTATTTTTCATTCTGAAACCCAGAAAACAAAATAATCACGTTTGTTCCATACGCCCAATTTCCTTAATTAGTTTGAAAAAAGACAAAACAACAAGAGGAAGCATATTTCCAGGGGTAAAGAGAGCTCATTTTTGCTTTTAAATCATGGCTATTCTCCAGCAATTGAATGGCCTAAAACTGACATAAGCAATTATAAATATTAAATTTATAACGTACTTTAAAAGTTAACTCAACTCAGAGAGCATATTAGTGAGTGAGACAAGAAGCATATATACAAGATAGTTAATAATTTAACAATCAGATATTATTTACACATAAGAAAATTATGATGGGAGCTAAATGAGAAGAGAGACGGAGTGAATGAAGAGAAACGGTGAGTGAAAGTAACATTGTTTACCTTAACAACACAATTAAGTAAATTCGAAGATTAAAACAATGAGTTTAGCTCAATGAGGTATAGTTTTTAAAAACAATGTGACGCAACAGAATATAACGGAAACAAAACAAAGACATCTGGTTTCCAGGGTAGAGGAAGAGATTAGACACAGTAGTTTTGTAAATACGGAGATTAGGTTGAAGTTTTTCTTTTTATGGCAATTATTTTTATAAAGTGAAGGAACCAGGGTGTTTTTCTCCTTTATACTGATTATTCTGAAGGCTTCACTTCTTTTGAATGCTTGGCCGATGCTATTCAGGTGCATGTCATATACAGATTGTTATGGGAATATGCTCAGGAAATTCGTTGGAGACTTTCCTCTCATTTCTTCCTCACAGTGTTAAGAGAATGTTAAGCATAGCAAGGCTAATTTGTCTGGACACTAATTGGTAAGTAATCGGTGCCATGCATCTGAGCTTTTGTTCTGTGCAGATTGAATTCTCTCACAACGTTTAAGTAACTGGAAAATCCCAATTCAGTCATATGAAAGCAAAGAAGGCGTTCAGCGAAAAGACTCTTTTCGGTGAATTCATTCACTGAGCTGTACAATCGCATATATATACAGTTTTGTTTGTGTGTCTGTGTGTACATTAGATTTATAAAGTTTAGATAATTATGTAATGTAAGTATTATTTGGCTTGGAGACAAACGTTAAGATAGAAAATAAGATAGAATTGATTAAGTGAATTGGATGACGTAATACAGTTGAGTAGAATTCAGAGTAGGTCAGGTTGGCAACAGTGTTAATGGGTGATAGTGAATTCCCTCAGTCGAGCATGAAATGTGACCACCATTCTAGGTGGTTTGTCATCACAGTGCCCTGTGAATTGTTGTTACTGGATAGTTAGGGGCAACTGAGAGGGAGTCTTGGACTGCGTCGCATGCTTCTTGGCGCTTATAAGTCAGAGAGGCGCACCTTCAGTCTTAGAAGTACTCATGTCCCATATCATCACCGATGTGGTGGACTGGATTATGCGTCAGACTGTTGGGGCGAGGAGTGAGGAATAGTCTGGACGACCGACAAGAAGACACTAGAAGATATGGATTTCACGTGGGAATGATATATGTTTAATGTCACACAAATTGGAAGACTTGCAGGTGGGCAAAAACCAACAAACTGGCTGAAGAGGCTGGTAGCGAAAATTGAATTGCAGGTGAACACAGAGAAAAGGGAGGTGATGAAGATAACTAATCAACAGCAAGAACAACCAGCACCAATCACCATCAATGGGAAAGATTTAACAGAGGGTACTTCCTTCCTTCACTCATCTGGGAAGCATCGTTTCAACTATATGCATTCGTAACGAACGAAGATATCAACACCAGCGAGAATTGTATAGGCAAAAAATGCCTTCAACAGTCTGAAATTAGTTTGAAAATCTGATGCGTCCTCTCACTATAAACAGCAAGATTCAGAATTTCAGCACTAATGTTAAATCAATCAGTTTTTCTTTATTTGTCAAAAATTTGGTGAGGACATCAAAGAAGGCATTTTCAACGTGCTACAACAAACTTTCATCATCAGCTACCTTCACTACACACTGAAAATCAAATGTTCAGACTGAATGGGAAACAAGAAACTCTGGCGCGGAACAAACCTCCCAAGAACCTATTGTTCAACAAATATATCAAAAAAAGTGGAGGTGTACTGAGCATACGTTGAGACGACTGTCGGATGACAGACTTTCGACTATCGTCGTCATAGAAAACTATGAGCTATGTGTGCAAAGGTAACATGAAGGAGATCATGTGGGAAGAATATCAAAGACACTATGGGAAACCGTGGAGCCTCCTAAAAAGCACTGCATATATCAGGATGAAATGGAGACGTTCTGTCGGATTCCTTTTTTCTACTCAAAACCTCAGGGAACCATAAGAAATAAATCTTAAATGATTTTGAAGTGGCGCAATAAGATGATGTATACATTATATATATTATTACTATATAACGATTTATCAGGTTTCGATTAGAACACAGGGATTCAACAGAATACCATTTCATCCTGATCTCTGAAGTTCTCTCACGATGGCTTACCGATTTTCCAAAAGCTGTCATCTCCCCAGACGATATTCTCCCTATCACCGTCACAACTACCATAAAATGGTCATTCCCTCTTGGCGTTCCAATTCAGCGATGGCCTGCATTCTATGGGACATCATCCAACGGTCCCCACACCATGCAGCATAGCAAGCACAATATATTTATGCAAACACATTGTGTATTGTATAACGGTGTTCATTAGAAATATCTTATCATATAATTAATTAATCCATTAGCTAACAGAATTACAAAAAGAAGTGGAGATTAAAATAATCCCAGTAGATAAGAAATTAGCAATAGGTTTTATAGGTCTTTTATAGTCAAGTCATAATATATGTGATTAACTTTCACGTAGTACGTCTATCAGAAAGAGGAAAAAAACAGGGCGAAGCTAAACAAACGAGCACTATTCATTGGATATTTATAGAATTTAACTCAAATTCTCAAGTTGCTTAGAGGATTATAATTTAGCATATTCAAGCAGTTTTATCACTTGGATGGACTACTAAATTATAGGCACTGACAACGATATACCTCAAAATTTCTTCATTCAGTCAGCTGTGAGTATTGAATTTTAACTTTTTATGAATTAGCTAGCAATTTAGGAATTTTTGTAAATCGAATTGTATATTAGGTAATTCTCGTGCAAATGCAATATTCCTTTAATAATTTCACGTTATAATAATAGTAATAACAGTTTTAAATATAGGTGAATTTAAGCCAGAAAACCCATTATAATTCTTGTTTAACTACTTAAATAAGATATCCCTGATAGCTTCAGGTGTTTTCAAGGTGAGTTACAAGTACCGAATGGTTGTTTTCCTCTATCACATACTTCAAAACACTTAGTCCCTTTTATAAATTTTGATAGCGTTATTAGAAGACGGAGATTATCTGAAAAATGTGATGTATTCGCGCTATATATTTCGAACAATCTGATCACACATTTAGTTGTCAAGTCAATATATATATATATATATATATATATATAGAAAGGTTAAATTAAACAATGTGAGAGAAAACGGAATTAAGAATAATTAACACAAACGTTTGGTAATTCAATCAAATAAGGATTACCAACGTAGGTTAAGAGTAATGACAAACTGTTTTTTAACACACAAGGGGGGCTTAAGTTTATGAATAGCTATAGCCTCAGCGTATTTCAGTAAGCGCCCTGACCGTTTTTATAGATGACCCTAAAGGCTGAGTTGACATCAGTCTTATTGTCCATCTCGATTGGATGTTTATCTATAGATGAAGTTGGTTGTCGGACACCTGCATCTATTGGCTTGTCACAATTCATCTGTTTTTCTAACCATTTTGAGATATGCTCTCCCACCCTCATGTGCAAAGCGCGATTACTCCTCCCTATGTATGTCTGACCACACACACACATGAAAATTGGTAAATTATGTGGGATGTAATATAATCAGTTGTGCACTTTTGCGGTTTGAAGTGAAGCATATTTTTAGCTTTTTCCACAATTACAACCTGGGCTGCGTAGTAGGTTCTACGGATGATCGTACTCAACCCTTGTCTCAAAATCCTACTGTTTATTTCCCCGTTATATGGTATGGATTGTAGGTTTAGAGACTAGTTAACTTTTACACCTGTTTAAAAATTTTAAAGGATATCCGTTTTCAACAAGAGTATCCATCAATATTTCATTTTCTTTGTCTATAATATCAGCCGTGCAAATACGCTGAATCCTCTTAAATAGACACTTCACCAAGCCTCTCTTATACTGTTATGGACAGAAGCTATCACATACACCAATGGATGAGTACTGCAACTTTCTGAAAAATGTGGGTAAACTAATTTAGTATGACGCTATCTTCATTTAGTTAATTATTGACTAGATGACCATGATTTTCACTAATTCGAATAACATGATATTTCTGGGACGAAAAGCCATTCTGGACAGCCGTTTCGTCCTAGTTTGATACTCTTAATGAGTATGCAGACATAAAGGGTTGGAATCCTAGACCTTCTGATCACAAGGCTGGCCCGTAGACGACTCACCTGCTGGGACACATCGCAGTGGCCCATGAATTCAAAACTTGCCGATTCTTGACATGTCGCGCAAGTATAAATATGATAGTCAATAAATCTCCACAATAAAATATCAAGAAACCAATCCAATACTTGAATATCAATCTGACCCTATTCAGGTAGGTAGCTGCCTGAGTTCTAGTGGGAAGTCTTGATTAGTGCGCCAGGGCAGGTCGGGTACAAGGACAAATATTCACCGATGACATTCGCTAGTGCCCGTACTGTTATGTACTCGTCGCTAAATTATTGTTATGGACTGGTCGAGAAACTAATAGTCCTGACTCAAGAAGGCGGAAATCAGAAGACCACTAGGTTTGCGATGATACTTCTATTTTCCAAACACAAGGAGAATGCAAAAGTGGTATCACACCAAAATGGTAAGTCACACAAATTGTGAGAGCGAAAATATATATGAATGCTCAGACAAGGGTGTGAACAATCACTAGACAGTCTTAACATGAATGGCTAATTATAATGAAGTATCGATCCATATATACATAGCGAAATATAGCAGACATGTCAACAACCACCATATATGGATATATGTCACCAAGCAGCGGACTGTCAACAAACACTCATATTATATTATATATGATATAAGGAGAATATACATTGTTAAAGGAGACAGGTTCATCAAAGTGAAATGGTCACAGACTAAGCGAGCAACAGAAAGAGAGATCACCATACGCACACATACATATATATATGGATACATATCACGTACTTTATCATGGACTGGGAAAAGTTGGAATTCGTGTCAGTGACTTAGTGGTATAAAAGCTCACCTTCTAACCACACGGTCCTGAGTTCGAAGCCTTTCGGTGGGGGCGTACTGCTGTAGAGTCGCACTCTAGGCTTATGAAACAGTTGCGCAGTATTCTCTGCTGGTTTTTCAATGGTTTTCTAACCAATGAAATCCCTGTAAACCAACATCTGAATAGGATTGTTATCATTAAACAATACCAAAAGAATATGTGTATAAGCAAAGCACACAGAAGTTCTGAAAACAAATTTCCCATTTAATACAAGAAGCCATTATTCATTTTGGCTTCATATCATCATAAAAGAAGTTACATTTGTGCAAAATGTCTGTTACATTATAAATGAGATTATACAGCTTCAGTTATTATATATCATTCTTGGCATACAATTTTTCAATCTCTTATCTGCTTTACCTTGTCAATTTTATAGAAGAAATAAATCATCTCTAAAATAATACCCAAGAAATCATTAAATTTATGACAGCTGTTGTAATAGTATAATTCGCAGTAGTAATAATAATAACAATATTAATAATAATGCGATTAATTCCATTAATTCTGTTAAGTTGACGTTGAATTTAAACCACAAACTGAAGTATATACGTTATGTTATTAACATCATCAGAAATAGAATAGCACAGATGTTTCTTCAGTTAAAACGTCACCCTCGTCAACTCATAAGTCATATTTACAAGGCATTAGATAGTAAACCATAAGTGAATTAGTTTTAAAGGTGATATGATAGGAAACTTTGACAATGTGAAACATCTATGCTAAGAATCAACATGTCAAACAAACCGAGAATTTCAGTCCAATCTAATCAATCACCTGGAAATGCAAACTCTTAACCTAAACACAAATAATAATTGAGGTTGGTCCCTTGGTGTTATAGATAATGCTTTTCGATAGAGAAAGAAAGATCAGATTTGCAGTATAAAATGTGATATCATCATTCTATTTCACAGGTTCTCATCAGTTAACTGCAAACTTCCTGAAACTACAATGCCTTCAAGTAATGGCATTTCATACTTTATTGTTTGAAAGGTAATGGAGAAAACATCGATTTATACGCTATCAAACTATGAAAAAAAGGGAGAGTGAGAGAAGACAGAAAATAAAAAAAAACCTAATAAACATTGTTAGCTTGTACGTCAACAAAGCAACTCAAGAAGGTTAAAGTTCGTCGAATTGAAAACTTGCTTATTGAGCTGAGCTCACTAGTGCGTATGACTAATCAGTGTAGTGAAAGTGATATGGTTACCAAGAGAGTGAGGGACCGACTACATTCTCTTTCTGTGTGCATAATTTTGGTCTGAAACGTTTGATTGCAATTGCTTCAGCAAATTGCAAATAGATTCCCTGTCCTTTGTATGTTTAATGTTTTAAAGGATTTGGAAATCTCGACAAAATGATGCGTATCCACAAGGAGCCTGGAAATTGCACTTTGTGAATATCTGCTTCCTTTTAAGCATAAGTTTTTTTAGAATATCCTCCGAAAACCGGATAGAACCACTTCTTTCTGTCCTTCCAATATACTTGCTTCCACAGGTGCACGTAAATTTATAAATGCAGTTGGAGTTAACATCAGCATATCCATATCGATCAACATATCCAGTTTTAATTGGCTTATAGAGAATGTAGTGCCATATAGTATCGCCAGCTTAGCCGCCGGAAAGCATCTCTTAATTGCTCCTCTCATCCTCTTGTCAATCTCTTGTGATACTGCTTCTCCTTTCTTTGGGAGGCAAATGAACACTTTCTTCTTTTCCACAACTGTTGGCTACTTCGCTTTCTCAACTTTTTCTTTGCTGTACTTTAGGAGAAATCACTTTGGATACCCGTTTTCTTTTAAGAATGTTTCAACAGGGCTTAATACCATTTCCTTCACCCTTACGACATCAACCTTTTATTGTAATTCTTAAATTCATAATCCTCTCAAGTTTTTGTTTATATTTATTTATTTTTTATAAGTTTGAACATGAATTAGGCTGTGTTATAACTGTTAATGTTGTTCAAAACAAAATATTTAGAGCGAACAATTGTTTTCAATAAATTCTTCTTCAGGCTCTACAATTATAAATCCATTAATGTAAGCATACAATAGCCAGTAAAGGCGAATTAGAATCATATCAGAAAGTGTATTGTGGAACAAGTATAAGATGGGATGAAACAATAGTCATATAGTTTTTTAATATGCATGGTCAATAACAACATGGGACAGAATGAGATGAAATAATTTAATTTAATGATGTGTGTGTATATATATAAATATAGTTAACAGAAAATACAGGTTTCAAGAGTGAGTGTAATCAGGGTGTGTGAGGCAATATGAAAATAAACCAACGAATGGGGCGGTCTAGACTTAAGTTCAAGGTTGAAAATAACAACAATAAGAATGATTGTAAAATAATAACGATGATATGGTGTAAAATTAAAATTAAATGTACTATTGGTGAATGATTGTCAAATAATAATAATAATGAATATAATGAAGTGGAATGAACAGGATTTTGTAAATACGATAGTAAGTTAGAAAAGCACTATTTAAACCTAAGGTAATAAAATCATAAGAAAGGTCATGAAATCATAAAAGTCGAAAATGAACGTTTGTCAATGAAACAGAGGAATAGAAGAAGGAAAAGAAAAGAAAATTGTGAAAGGAATTTATAGTGTTAATGGAGGATTTGTTGGCTTTATTGTAGGCCAAGGTTAACATAGAGGTTGAACATACTTCTTCTGTATGCAGAGGGATGGTCTTCTGGTATTAATTGCAACTGCTTCAGCTACTGATAGAAGACGTAGTCGAGCTCCTCTAGATAAATTACTAGGAACGCGGTAAATAACTGAGAACGCTTGGTCAAGTTTTATCCGGTGTCCAGTATCTACCAAGTGGGCTAAGACTGCACTATTTATGCCTTTGGTTACTCCTTTACTCAACCATACAGGTACATGTTCACGTGCGCGCATGGATAAAGCCCTCTGAGTACGGCCAATATAACTAGCTCCACATGAGCAGTTGAATTCGTAGATGCACATTGATGAGGCCATCTTTGGTAATTTATCCTTTACTTGCTGTGTGAGTACTGGTTTAGTTGAGAAGTTTAGTACCAATTTAGCTGCGGGAAATGTTCTATCTATTGCTCTATTGAGTCGACACTTTAGAATGTCAGCTGCAATTTCCCCTTTGTAACTTAACTTAAGATACAAAGGTTTCTTGTCTACGGTATCCACCTTTACCCTGTCTATAGGTATTGACATATACTTTTTTAGGAAGCTCTGTGGATATCCATTTTCTTGCAGTGTGAGTTTTAGTTTATGCATTTCTTCCTTAATGCATTCCTCTGAGCATATTCGTTTTATTCTGTAGCTAAGACACTTAACTAAGTTTCTTTTATGCTGAATCGGTGTGAAACTATGGAAATGGGTGTACTGACCCGTCCAAGTTTTCTTTCTAAATAATTTCCTTTGTAGATATCCGTCTGTCTTCATGGTAAGTAGGACGTCTAGGAAAGGTAAACTGTTATTGTCTTCTTCTTCACATGTAAACTGAATAGTTGGGTGAACACTATTACCTTTTATTTTTCATATTGCCTCACACACCCTGATTACACTCACTCTTGAAACCTGTATTTTCTGTTAACTATATTTATATATATACACACACATCATTAAATTAAATTATTTCATCTCATTCTGTCCCATGTTGTTATTGACCATGCATATTAAAAAACTATATGACTATTGTTTCATCCCATCTTATACTTGTTCCACAATACACTTTCTGATATGATTCTAATTTGCCTTTACTGGCTGGCTATTGTATGCTTAAATTAATGGATTTATAATTGTAGAGCCTGAAGAAGAATTTATTGAAAACAATTGTTCGCTCTAAATATTTTGTTCTGAATAAATTATGGGAATATTTAATTTATTGTTAATTTTGTATTTCCCCTCACCATACTTTATCAAGAGAACATTAGATTCAAAACTATAATAACATGCTAAAATTTCCAAACTGAATCGAGAATACTGTTTGATACAAACTCACTGTTATTATTATTATTAATATTAATATTTAATGATCTCAATTCGTGGTTCGAATATTTTTGACTTTATATCGTAAACGTGGACAAATTCGTTTGGTTACTTTTGTTTTAATTTTTAATTTTATTTATATTTTGAGTAAATCAGATGCGATACTGTGACAAATGCTGAGAAGTCCATTCTGTGTTATAAGTACTGTTTTTGAAATAAAGTAGATTATTATTATTATTATTATTATAGTTATTAATTCTTCTTCAACCTTGTTAAGCGAACATAACTTCCTGGATCCGAATTACGGTGTCCTTACTAATCCCAGGTTGTAGCTTGTAGGGCATTAGAAGCAACCAAGACAGGGTTGGAGTCCAGGTTAGAACACATATCAACACTCACTGGGAAACAAGCACATCAAGTTGACCGCTACCAGACCAGAAAAAATGCAAATCCTCGATTCCACCGCTAGTTATCACTGAATAAGATCGACTGTTTAGTTGATCCCTTCCAGTTTACACAGTTCGAGAAGATGAAATCTTACGACAGTTTATCCAGACCATAATATGTGATCTACTTGTTGTCATAAATGGTAATCAAAAGAGCAAGCATATTTTCATACAGTTATAAACTTCTGATTGATTGAGATGAGCGGATGTTGTATACCAATCACATCAACCAGCAGTGCTTGCTAACCAGCTAGAGCGAGGTGATCTGGACACCAGATGACCATTTCGTTATTTTTGCAGAGCTTTGCTCATCAACGGTGGACCCGATTTGACTCAGCTGAGAGAGCAAACCACATGAGTAAACCAATAACACCATAAATTAAATTCATAATTTGCAGATCAATTTGCTATTTGCAATGTACACGGTTTGAAAAGATGAACTCTGCTTGAAACCATAAATAGTAATCAAGAAAATAGCTAGGTAGATATCGGACTGTTCGCACTGATATGGCTATGTCTCTTAGCTCATTGAATCCAGTTCCGAAGGAACAAAACAGGAATCCGGTATTTAGGTGACTTCTATTTGGCTAGCTACCAAACAACACTGGTTCATATGAGTGGTATGCAACTTTTCATCACAATCAATGAGCAGTAATAATAATAATAATAATTAGCTTTATTCCAAAACAGTACTTGTGACACAGAATGGAATTCTCAGCATTTACATACAGTATTGCACCCAGTTTGTATATTAACAATAAATAAAATTCTGCATAAATTAAGGGTAATCTCAGTTAGTTTTGACAACAACATATTGGCATGTCGGTAGCAAGCCAAAATTGAACAGAGTGTTTGAAGGTGTTAGAAAAGTAGATGCTAGCATATTTACTGGCGTAAGCGGTAACAAAAAAGGTCGAGATATACAGAGTGTGAAAGAACGAAGAAGAAGAATGTTTTAAATAGAGTTTGTAAGGATAAAAGAAACAAAACAGCACATAACAAAAAAAGAGAAAAGGAAAAGAAAGAAAGAAAACGTTGTAGCTGTAAATTATATGAGTTGGGAAGACGAGATCCAGTTGTTCTACTGACTATTTAATATGTCATAAGTTTCACGCCCAATGCTTTCTTTATTGCAAAAAAAACACGAGCTAAGTAGGGTCTGGTTTATGGTTTAATGTTCAGTTGATGTTTATAGATTTTAGACGTTATCTGCACTTGAACTGTATTTAAGACACGGATATTGGAATTCAGTATCTAGGTCACCCGAATACAGCTTGATCACATTGTAACAATCGAAGGCAAAATACGGAAGCGAAAGTATATTTTGCATTATTCAGACCGCTGTTTAATAAATCTACAGTATATATTTGTTAACTAATTCGGTAACTGAGCCCGTATTTTCGGTTCACACCAAACGGCATGAAATAGAATGATCAAATATACACAGTATTCTTTTGCCAATGTTGTATTAAACTGTGGGAAAGTAGTCTCTCTCTCTCTAACATCAAATAGAATGTTCAAATAGATGTATATCGTATTCTGTTGTTAGTGGCGCGTAATGAACTGTGGGAACATGTGAGAATAGCATTCCGTTGGCACACTCATTGTCTGTATCACACCATCACAACATAGTGGTAAGTTCATCTGAGTGATTATTATTATTATGATAATATAGATTATTTACACAAAATGTTTGCTGCTACGCCAACTAGAAGATCAATTAAAAACAAACTCTAGTGTACATTAAGCACGTAGGACGTTTAATTCTGATCCTAGGTGTTATAGTGGAGATATAGCGGATTACATATTCACTATGTTCAAATCTGAAACATATCCCTCATTTTTTTCACACATTTAAAATCAATAGTAGACGGAATTCAATCCACTTCTGAGTTGAAGGATAAAATGAAGGCGAGATGGTAGGTTAGGTACTAGCATATATTGGAAACTGACACACACTCTAATAAATACTTTGACTTTAATTCATCCCATCTAGAATAGGTAAAAATAGGTTTAGTTAAATGTCCGTATCTTCTTGTGTCGTGCTTATTAAAGACAGTGTCTCTCAAGGTGTTGTTCTCTTGCCCTATTCGTGTTTCTTTCTTATTATATGATTTGCCTCTTTAAGAAGAAATGAACTTCGTTAGACTCGTTGATTTTCTGACTGTCTCGTTGCCAGCTACCTCCTGATCTGACTGCACCAAACTGAATATCGAACACCAGGCAGTGGTCGAAGCTAAATGCTCTTAATTTAAATCCTTCCAAATGTCAGACACCTGATTTCAACTTCAGACTCAAACGTTCTGTACACAGACTTGTTTGTTCACATAATATTTGTAGCATAGAAGGCAATAAATTAGAAACTAATGGAAGCATTAAGTACCTTGCAATACTTCTATCCTATGACTGTTTTTGATCGTATTATATCTTGTTGATTGCTATGAAAATATTCCGACTAATCTTCTTCATCGCGGCGTTAGGACAATCAGATATCACTCAACCTCTACTTTTTGTAGTTTCTTAACTCTTGTATTATGTGAATTATTCTTTATTGCTTTCGCTTTGTCTTTCTTTGGCTACACAAAAAGGACTATATCATATTGGGTGGGGTATTAAAGGTTGTTAGTAGGGCAAGTAGTATCCCACTAAGCCAGTAATTGTCTAAATTCATGTTACCTGATTCTCAAAACCCTTTTTATTCACAAATCCCCCCCCTTCCATCTCATCATCATGTGAGACTAGAAGCCATTATGAAAAATTATACGCTCTGACAAACTAGTCCAAAATCTCAACGACATCCTATTTGGCCGGCCTTCTATGTGACAGATATGGAATAAATTGTGGAACTTACAACGTAGTATATAATTACCACAAAAATAAATGGCTCTTTCATCTTTTATTTGCAAATTTTGGTGACACTGCAACAACAGAAGACAATGGCCAGGCAACAGATCCTTTATTGAAGAAATCAACACATATTTGTGGATTTTCATGTATACTTTATAGATTATTGTTAGGAGATAAAAACAGTCTTCTGATTGATTGTTTTTCACAGAAAGTTAACCTTGCATCTCTTTGTGGTTGTTTCTTGAATGTTAGATCATCTATATGTTACCTGTATCCGCCTACGCAAAATCAGTCTTTCTTCTGCCATTATCAGTTTTCATTGATTAATCAGTCAGTAACCTGGGGCTCTAGTATAAAGTCGTGATCATTAAGGTACAGGAGGTTGAAGCTGAGGCAGTAAGTTGTCAAAGAAGACATTGCGAAATGGTTGCGCTATGTTTTGAATTAGCAGAAGTTAGGATTCATGGACTGGCCATTGGATTGGGGTCCAATCGTTCAATGGTCTACGACCTCACTAGCCTTGTAACCAGGAAGTTGTGGGTTCAAACCCTGTCGGTGGGTGTGTACTGATGAAGAGTCCCAAACTAGGTTGACGCAACAACTGGTTATCCAGTACTTCCTGCTGGTTTTTCCAATGGTTCTCCAATTGATGTCAGTTCATAATGAAATCCTTCATCAAATTATCAGTTTTGTTTGCCTAACCCATATAATGAGTGTTTTTAATGTTGAGTAAATTATATTCAGTAATGCACGAAATGCTGAGTACTGTTTGTGAATAAAGAAAATCATTTTTATTATCATTATTTCTAATTTTTATAATTATAATTGGAGTTGAAACTAATCTAGGCTGCCCAACTTTCTGATATCATGCTCAACATTATACACTATGCATTCTGTCTCCAAAAGTAATAATGGTCGATAGCAGTAAACTAATCAGAATATAACAGCTTCATGAAAAAAAAATGGACTTCATTTGAGTAGTCTACAAATAAGTCGCTTTTTCCCCACTGTTGTTGTGCGTATATATATTCACATATGTGTGTATGTGTGTGTGCGTCCGTACGTGCATGTGTTTGCTTGTTTGTTTGTATGAGTGAGTATATAGGCGATTAATCCTTCCAGCTAAAAGTGTAGATGTGAATGAACTCATTTTTAAAGCATTTTGATTGGTGATTTGATTGGCTGGATTTGTCGGTTGGTTAGTAAGTAGTCTTGTTGTTCACAAATAAGCAAGTTAAGTATACTTATTATACAAAATAGTATTAAGTATATGTCAATATGTACTAATCTAAACAATATAAGTTGAAAGGAAACTTACTCAGGTGAACAGAATAATGGGAAGAGAGATAGCAGCATTGTATTGACTCAATCTACTCCTAAAAATACGTTCATCGTTATTTTATACATTTATTACAAAGTAGTTGAGCTTAATTTGAATGAAACTCACATTTTGATCATTAATTTATATACCTGGATAGATTTTGTTTTAACCATTCATCGCGTCCTTGAACTGCTTGAAAAAAAATAAACGTGTTACTTCATAATCAGTTAAAAACACCGAAACTGCTGAGTTATTCTGTTTAACAAAATCAAACCATTACTAACTTTATTATTATTATTATTTTGATAACAATTTTATTGAATATCTTTCATTATCCTAATTACAATTATTTGGAATTAATTCATCAATTTTTTTTATTATTAAATTATGAATTATGGTGTATGTTTTGCACGGAATTCTAAATTTCCCACATCAACAAAAAGCTCAAACACTTTGTCCTCTACAATATTTGAATGCAAATCCAAATACTCCATCATGGTCACCGCATCCATCATTGACTATTCAACAGGCTAATTCATCAAATGCTTTGTCGAATCAGTGTATATTGAATTTTTTCAACGGTGGTGGTGGTGGAACGCCAACTGTAGCGGCGGCTAATGGAACTGTATTGGCGGACACAACAATAGATCCAGTTGTATTGCCTGAACAACAGCAACAACAACAATGGTCAAGAAATTCAAATATTGAATTTATTCAAAAATCTATATCACCAGTATGGAATGGGGAATATCATACTGGAGAGAATAATTTCCCAGTCTTATTGGAATTGCCTACAAGCATAAAGGTAAGTAGGAAGATGGATGTTTGTCTTGACATGTTTGACAAACCATAGAATGTTTATAGATTTTGTTTCACGTCTATGTTGTTTTTCATAAAGAAATCTTTCTTGAATGGTCTAGGCCCGATTATGCCACTGCTAGCATGTATTACGGCATTCATGAGTTTGTGCTACCACACCACCTTAACTAAATACTATAGCAGAAGATATGATTGCCCGATACTCATCGCATAATGTGTAAGCTACTCAACTCTTCTACTGGATAGGATGTTCCAGCGAGAGCTAATGACATGTATCTATCCTCTGCATTTGAAGATATTTTATCAGTGGGTTTCAAAAACAATTCTTAAAAATAATTTTTCCATCTTTTCAATATTTATAACCGTCAAACAGAGATTAGGTAGTTACGACCAAAACTGACTCGTTGTAGTTTGAACTCAGGAGACCAACCTTCGCATTCTCTTGTATAACTAAACAAACTTTCCATGAGACACTCACAGTTTAAAAAACTCTTCAAGGGAAAAGGAACGGTTATTCGCTTTAAAATTTTTTATGGCACTCTTCAAAAGTAATAACACTTCATAAATACAAAATTACCTCAACGATGCCATGAGGTGGCGATACAGATCAGATGAGTTCTTCAGTACCAAACAAGTACTGTAGAACAAGATTAGTTAACGAAAATTGAAATTTTCTATGGTTTGGTTTGTAAGGGTTAGATATGTTTTTACGAGTTGATCACGGATTGATATCAGTTAGAGAACCATTGAAAACCAGGGAGTACTGGACAGCTGCTGTTTCATCCTAGTTTGGGAATCATCGGCAGTACGCACCCACTGGGATTCGAACCCAGGACCTTCCGGTTACAAGGCAAGCTCGTATACCATTCAGCCACTGGGACTCGATTCAATGGCTCGTGAATTCTAACTTCTACCAATTCGTGATTTTAGCGCGACCCCAACCATTGTCGTTGGTGGGACATCCATCCACACACGTGACATCTAATTGGACCTCACTGGTCACGACTTCTCACTAGAACTGACTCCAGGAAACTCGATCCCTTAGCAAGTCACTAGCGAGCATCGTATACCAAGCTCGTATACCATTCAGCCACTGGGATCCGATTCAATGGCTCATGAATTCTAACTTCTGCCAATTCGTTGTAACCGGAAGGTCCTGGGTTCGAATCCCAGTGGGTGCGTACTGCCGATGATTCCCAAACTAGGATGAAACAGCAGCTGTCCAGTACTCCCTGGTTTTCAATGGTTCTCTAACTGATATCAATCCGTGATCAACTCGTAAAACATAACTTATCCTTACAAACCAAAACTATAGAAATTACAAAGTTATTTTGAAGTGAATAAACAAGTAACCGTATCGCAAATAGATCGTTCGGGAGGGATTCTTGTGACAACTATTCCGTCAAAATTTATATTATTATTTATTATTATTGTTCCCTTGGGTTCCTAGTGGAACATATGGTTTCAACTGCACGTCTCCACTTGCTTCAATCTTCTGCTGCTGTACTTTTCACCTCCATCCATATTAGTCCATACTCTTTCATTTCCTTCACACGATCTCCTCCAGGTCACCCTTGCACTGACTTCCCACTCTCCGTGTGCTTCCCTTTTGGCCTGGTTCCACTCGAGCAATGGCCTGACGCACGCGCGATGTCACCCACCGGCCTCCTCAGCCAGTGTCTAATCCATCCATCTCCACTTTCTCACGCATATTTGTTGGGCGATTGGTTTGTTCTTGTTTTGTTTGTTCCCATAGTTTCTTGTTAGAGATTCTTTCCGGCCCCATTACAATGAAATGTTCAAAATTTGCATTGTGAGATATCCATATTAACAGATTTGCTTTGGTAGTTCAACCCGGAATGAATCACTAATAAAGTTTATTTCAATCACTTTGCAAGAAATACTGGGTTACCATTATTATTAACTTTAAAATCAAATGTTATTGAGGAAATCAATTCACTTTAGACTTCTATTTTAAGTGGAATGCGTGATACCCCGGGGATCACATGTATTCACTGAAATCTCAAATAAAAAACACAACTATACTCATGTTACTCAACACAAACGTTATTAAGTAAATCGATTCATGAGGAAGACAAAGAAATATTTACGTGAAATTGCTTTCTAGTGATGAATCTTTTAGAATTAGCTTTATTTACTATGAGAGATCTTCTACAACTGTCAGACATTCTTCACGTAACAGCCAGCTGTGAGTATTTGACAGTTGTTTCCTCCTAATACAGTGACTACTTGCTGGTGCGAACCCATCACCCTAACAATGGTGACTGAACTCGAAGCCTTCGGGTTACAAGACCAAGTTCGTCAACCATTCATCGAAATTGGGCCAGAATTCATTAACTTGTGAATTTTAAATTTGTCAACAGCGCTACTTTCACAGTGTTTTCGATGAGCATCCGCTTCACTTTGACATGTCGGGAGTCAATAGTCACGCATTCCAACTGCACAGCTGCAGGAAATCCATTCACTAGTCTTCAGTCAGCTGGTGGTTGGTTGACATTCAGACTATAGGATTTGTATGAATTTTGATTCAACTATAATTGTTAGATTTCCATGAGTTGACATCGTTAGAATTCAGACGTTTCTGAATTCCAACCGGAATGTCTAAAGGGTTAATCACCTTGGTCTCGTAACCTGAAGGTTTTTTTAGGTTTGATCCTTGATGGGGTTGTGGGTTCGCACTGATGAAGTGTCCCACAGTTGGACTAAGCAACCTTTCTTCATTGTTCCCTGCTTTTCAATGATTACTCTAAATAATGTTGTTTCCTGACGAACGTATGTCAGTCGTAATTAATCTAAAATCCTTACATATTAATCCGATAATCTGGATTGGAGTTTTTGACAGTGTTTTAATATAATTGACAGATGCCTAAGCTTTTTTAAATTGCTTTTGGTCTGTTTTCATTAACTTGAAGATTATTCTAGACGATGTACAGCCATCCTAATGACTTTAGATATTAATTAAATTATGCAGTCCTTCGCATGCATCAAAATTACACAATGCCAAAAAAAAACTAATACCTTCATTGAAGGTTGTGCATTTCCCACCCGATTCTCAGCCATGCACACTTTGACTTCATAATCAATCTTACCTGAAGAATAAAATTTTTAAGGACAAAAATTTTCCTTAGGTGATCTTTGTGTATTTTTTCTGATCATAATAACGGAAAAAATCAGGGAATTGCTTGATACAAGGCTTTCTAATGATTGACAGAGGTACAACTCTGTGGAGTTCTACTTACCAATAAATATCTATATATTGCAAAAGCACTATGAATTTTAAAATATTTGAGAGAATTCAGAGCTCATATGGATGTTCTTTTTTGATGTTGTTCTGTACTTTTTGAGCGGTATATTTTATTAATTAAGAAGCCTATTTTGGTCTTCCTAGACAGCGTTTTCAGAGCCATCTTCACACTTACACTAAAATAAACTTTTTTATGCTTACTTTATTATTTACTGCTTTGATATCGAGTCGAGAGAAGTTAGAGAACCGCTGAAAAACGTGGGAGTAATAGACAGTTATTTCGTCCCAGTCTGGGACTCTTTAGAAGTACGCACCCACTGCCAGTGTTTGAACCCGAGAACTTCTGATTATAAAAGCAAGTTAGTACCTCAATGGGTGTGTAATGCCGAATAATTCCAAAACTAGAACTAAAAGGCTGTACGGTAGTTTGTTTAGGTCCTCCAACTGATGTCATCTCGTGGTCATACCCGTAGTCAATCGATTCCCAGCAAACTAACACTAGCAATATCACACAGTTATCGCAAGGTTACGGCAAAATATGTATACAATCTTAATAATACAGTTTTCTGTTTTGACCAGCATAACCATCGAAAATATCCTCACACTACCTGTTGTGGTTAATAATAAACAAGTGGGGTTACAACCTTGACACAAACAAAATCAAGAGAATACTTTATAATTTGGAGTGATCTTATATGAATAATATTTTGCATGTAACCCATTGTGAATTCCAGGAAGTTCAATATCAATTAAATTAAGTGGTAAAGAAACGATTAGGACAGAAATTTAATGAAATTTATTTTCTAATCAATTATATTTCAGTTTCTACTTCACTTAGTTTACTGCACCAAATAAAACAGCCGGCTGATAAACGCAATGTTTCTGTTCCGGCTCTTAAAATCTCAGGACCTAGTATAAATGACTACTTAACCATAAACTGTGCGTCGGTGGCGCAGCGGTTAGGATGCTCGCCGACCATGCTTATGGTCTGGGGTTCGATCCCTGGCCGGCGCACTCCTTTACCTCACTCAGCCAGAAGTAAAGCTGGTGAAGAGGAAAGGTTGGGCATAGGGCTAGCAACCTCATCCTGTAAAATTAAACACTGCTACAGAAACTTCAAGTCACTAGCTTGAAGCCCTATGTTCCACTGGGAACGTGAAGGAAAATAAATAATAACCATAAACTAATCTGACAACTACTCAGTCAAATTTTAAATTTTCGGTATAGTAATAAGTTTCATTGAAATATAGAAACACCCTTCACCAGTGGTGTTTATAAACGCCTCAATCTCAAAAATGGGTTTTTCTTTATAGTAAATGCTGGCTTATTTTCGGTTCGTTTACCTACCTATGAAACGGGAACATGTCAGATGAACACAGCTGAATCCACCTCACTAACCAATACCAATTCATCATATGACATTATGCAGTGACCAAGACCGACATGTTGCGGTCTGAACACAGGAAACTTGTCTTTGCATTCTCCTGTATGCCTGATCGAAACTTAAGTCACCCAAGGTAACAAAATACTCCAAAGGTAGTAAAACAATGGTCATTTGCTACAGGATTTCATCATGAGCTGACATCAGTTAGAGAACAACTGGAAAACTTGGTAGTACGGGACAGCTGTTTCGTTCTAGTTTAGGACTCTTCATTGAACGCACCCACTAGGCTTCGAACAATGGTCGTTTCCCTTAAAATCTGAAGTATTATTTAACAATAATAATAAATCAGGTAGTCAAAGTTACCTCAACAATGCCGTTGCGGCAACTACATAAATCGAATTCGTTCTCGTATACAAGATAAGTAATATACAACATAATTATTTAATGAAAATCTGCCTTAAAAAGTACTTGAGAATCAAGTTGAATATTCTCAAACAGAGTGGGATCAAAATTCTCTCATGAGGAATCTCAAACTAACGAATCCCAAAGACAGTCCAGTCTCAGAATAATCTTGATTCGCTTAATCAAAATGGAAGTTGTAAAACAAAACATAATCAATATCATCACTGTCACAATACCACAAAGAGAAGCATTCATATTAGATGTCAAACAGTAGCGAAGACAGATAATTAGGATTAAGTGAGAAGATGGTATTCAGACGTCAGAATAATGATAAACAGTCTAAGCGCTGAAAGGATAATAATTACAACATTATTTTGGGATGTATAAACAAGTGGCAGCATCGAAAGTAGATCGTTTAGGAGGGATTTTTCCTAACAGTTATTTTGAGACATATTCGATCGATGCAACTATGACCCTTTCAATTAATGGAAATAGATTACACAATAAGACAAATGACTGGTAACCTTAAAAATGAATTGTTAATGCCTTAGGGTAACTTCCTACTCTTTAATAACCATCTAAAGGATAAACGCCTATAATTTACAATCAATAAATTCATGCGTAACTTTGAAGTTGATTTCACGATGAACAGACATCAGAAATACACCGAAATCTAGGGACTTGGGGATTGAGACGAATAGTTTCACTTTCAGATTATTCATAAGTCAGCAGAAGACACCACTCCAACATGTTTTCGAATCAAAGGACTTTGGTTAAAGGACGAGTAACCTGAAAATTAGGAGTATCAAGATAATAAACTAACTGATATGTACTGTTGAATTATGTTCCCCAATTAACATTCAGTGACTGTCTAACAATTACGTGAGGTTGTTCTGAATGTGACTGTCATTCCAATTAATATATGTGTAAAACTTAGTCATTGTGGTAATATGTAATTCCATATTACTTTGTTTATTAGATGTATCACACAGCGAAACGGTATTATTAACTGAATCCTAAGGTTCCAAACACAATTTATTACTGTTCATAATCATATCAGTTATAATCACACGACTTCGAAACTTGAGTTTTATAGTTTTCTTTGTCCTCTCCTATTCGACGTAGGGGTAGTAGAATTTTCCAGATATCTAGGACAGATATTGAATCATTCCTATTACACGTGTTTACAGTTGATTCGATAAACAAAGCTCCTGTTATCAATTCTCCCTCCACCCTGTGACATTAGATTTTAAAACTGTCATCTTATCCATTCCTGTTGTACGGCTGTGTGTAATCACATGTAGTGCTATAGCTGAACTATTCCCTAGATTTCTTATCTATTCGGGTCAACTAATCTTGATTTTGCTAGGTTAGTGCTCCGTTATTCTCCGCTAGACTGACTGACCCTGTTCTATTAGTTTCACCTATGCATTTGACCTGACAATCATTACAGTAAGGGTATTAGATTAATTAAATTGTTTTGTTATATTGGTTCCACAGGAGCCTTAAACCGACAAAGCTTCCTTCTTACTGAATTTGTGGGTTTAGATGTTACTTTTATTCCTGCATTGTTAAGAATTCTCCATAGGGTTTCCAAGGTTCCCTCTTTGTATGGAAATACCACTGGTGATATAAATTCCCTATTATCAGTGTTGTCATTATCATGTTTAATATGCATGTCGTCATTAATATTATTATTACTATTATCACTGTCGCTACTATCATTATTGATTTTATTTTTACATTTCCCTACATATTTCCTGACTAATTTATGCGGGTAATTATTAAGTTTCACAGCTTCTCTTATATGCCTCACTTCCTGTCTTAGATTTTCCTTGTTACTACTTAGTTTTTGTGCTCTTTCACATAAACATTTCACCAATCCTATTTTTACTGGCAAAGGGTGGGATGATCGGGAATCCCAATATCTGTTTGAATGTGTGGGTTTCCTGTAAACCCTAGTGTGCTTAAATTCTCACCTACTTTTCTTTTTACACTGCAATCTAACATTGGAAGCTCCCCTTCTTGACTTTCCAATTCATAAGTGAATTGAAATGCCTCTATCATCGAGTTGATGTGTTCGAAAAATCTGTTTATATCTTGTGTTCTAAGTAAAGTGAATGTGTCATCTACATACCTCCAACATACTTTTGGGGTGGGTGTGAACGTTTCAATCACTATGTTTACCCATCTATCCATCAATATATCTGCCGCAGTTTGGGATTTTGATGACCCTGTGGCAACTCCTTCAGTTTGTCTGTATATTAACCCTTGAAATTTGAATACTTTGGAAATCAGGCATAGCTGCACTCCTAGCATTATGTACTCAAGTGGCACTTTCGTTCTAAGTTCGGGTTCTTAGTCAGAAGTGAGTTCGTTTCTGACTACTCGTATAGCAATGTCAAAACTGACCAATTTTTCCTCACTAACTAATTTTAAATTATCTAATCAATGTTTTAGTTCATAAGAATTTGTTAGTCTAGATTTCGAGTGGTTTTTAAGGGGGTTTAATACCATAGCTAAATATCTAGACAATTCTTAAGTAGGTAAATGTCTAAAATCAACTATAGGTCTAATAGGGTATCCCGACTTATGAACTTTAACACCATCATACACCTTACTGGGGTTATTAAATTTTCAGGATTAAGTCAAGCCATTTAGACTCACCTAGAAACGGCTTTATTCGGTGTATACGCCCTCTGTGGGTTCCTCAACCTTATTCATAACGATGTCTATTATTTTTATCAGTTTTCTTATATAGTCCTGTTTGTATGTGTGTACTTACCTTCTCTAAGTAATCTGATTTGTCTTATATTACTGTTGCATCTCCCTTGTCTGATTTAGGGATTACTATATCCTTGTTATTCTTAAGGTGTTTTACGGCTTCTATGTCTAGTTTCGTCAGGTTAGGCTTTCCTCTTTTTATCGTTTTAATGTCAGTGCACATTGTGCCTATACTTCATCGGTTGTCATTTTACTTATCCCATATAGTGCTACTTCTATTTTAGGGATGACATCCTCAGGTTTTAGCTTGTCTATCACTACATTGAAATTTAGTCCTTTTTTTAATACACTTATTTCTGCGGGACTTAACACATGCGTTGAGAGATTGATAACCCACTTTATTTTATTGATCGCAGTTGATTTAAGATTTCTGACCTCGTCGTTCTCAGGTGGAGATTTCTCCTTGACCTTTTTAATCTGAACATTCTTTGACTTTTTGAATGCTGCTGATTTGGCATTGCCAAAGAACAGACTGTATTATAAGATCGTAATCTTCGTTGGTAACACTTCCCATTAGTCTTTGCTTTAACTAATCGTCTTCATTACTAATATGATACAACTTTTTTAACAATTCTGTGGATCTCTTCTTTCAGGCACAACTTTAGTCACCTTTCTATTCTGCTTCTAACTTTGTCTTTCGAAATTGGAGTTCATAGACGTAGGTATTTAGGAATGATTTCACTTTCTTTAGGCATCAAATGTTGCAGAAAACAATGATTCTCACATTTTGCATTAGTTACTTTGTATGTCTTTGATTTGTTCTGAGTATGACCACTGAAGAAATTATTCAAACCAGAATTGTTCACTCTAATTAACTTTGGTCTCAATAAATTATGAGAATATTGAAGTTACTAAATTAATATTTTTGATGTCATGAATGGGTTCAATACAAACACAGTTTTTACCTTTCACAACATATCAAGTCAATCAGTTCTTTCATCTTACCCTTTTTTTTTAATGACAACCTTATTTCATTATTTCTTTGCTTTTCAATATTGACCGAAATAAACATTTATATATGGATAAGTTGAACACAGAAAAAGAAAAACAACACATATAAAGTTTGACTTTTGCCATTGTCTTGTTTCTAGGTGTAAAGCGAAGATAAACTCGGGAAACTAATGTAAAAAAGAAAAAACCTCACTGTCTCCATCTCCCTCTCTCACTTGTATATGCAAACACACAAAAACACATTTGAAAAAAAAACACAATGAGGTAACTTTCCACCAAGTCATACCAACTTGTTGACTGACGTTGGCTACATACAACTCAGTAGGGTTGATTTGTGTGTTTTCCTACTTTCTGCTTACCTTACTGATGATAACACCTTGATTTCGATGGTAGAAATAAGTTAGAATAAGTATTGCTAGTAGTGTGAAACGACAGTCAATGTGGTAAATTTGTGACAGTGAACTGATTATTCTGCGTAACACTAATTTTCTTTTTTCACTTAATGTTGTTGTTATCAGAAATAGTGACAATAAATGTAATTCAGTGAGTGAAAACAGGAAATTAAAGACTAGAACAATTGAATTTATAATAAATGTTGAAAAATGTTGCGAAAAAATTGAGGATGACAATTGAAAAAAAAATACAGTAATTAGAAATAGTTTAAATTTGTGATGACAGTTAAACAACCAGAGAATCTGAGGCAACAGCCCAATGGAATGGATTTGTTAGTTTTGATGGAACACTGTAGCTAAATCCAGCCACGTGACTATCATACCATTATTATTATTATTCTCATGAGCTCCGAGTTGAATGTAAGAATTCAAGAAAACATCTCCAGTTCACCCTGTTCTCTGAAGTTGTCTTTAGCTGGCTGCATTACACTACGCATAGGCTGTCATCTCCTCCATGTTACACATTGGTCTCCTCAGCATGTGTTTGATTCGCCTCCAATTTCTTTTCGAATATCTGTTGATCAGTTGGTTATTGACTGGTACACCGTTTACCAGAGTTTCTTCTTCCTGATCAACCGGCCGTCTGATCTTCAGTATGTGGAGCCAGAGAAGTTGTCTGTTAATAGATCGTTGTAGCAGCCAATTGGCATTGCTCTTCATGACTCACGCATCAATTGTCTGAACTATAAAGAAGAAATGAGTGACTTAACATTCGTCGTGAAAATCCTATTTTTTTGTTGTTTGCGATGAGTCAATGGGGGAGATTTTCAAACTGAATTCAGAGTTATGAAGATCTACCTTGCCCTACTGATTCTAATTTTCACATCATTTTCCGTGTGGTAGCCCACAGTTGAAATAGCTCTGCCCTGGCAAGTTAAGTGGAGTGACATTTTTCAAATTTCACCTGTTGAAAGTGACTGGTGTTTTTTTTGCTGTTGGTTGGTTAGTTTTCTTCGTCATCGCCAACTTCTCTATGTCTACTTAAAATCCTGTCAACGCTGCCTGCTTCTACTGCACGTTGTTTCTTTTCACTTCTGAGGCTTTGAACTTATGTGACAATGTACACAAATCGTCTTTGAAATGCAGATCGCCTTCATTCCTCTCATCGGTTCGCCGTCTTCTCACTTCCTACAATCAGCCACATAATCCAGTCTACCACAGTTACGACTATTAGTTTGGTTGTAGTAGGCAGACAGCCTTGTCTTACTCCTGTCTTCACTTTAGATGCTTTTCTCAGTTTTCCGTTGTGGATCACTTCATATGTTCTATTGAAATAATATAGCTGTTGAGTGTGATTGATGAAGATCTGGGTCATTCCATAGTGTTGAAGTGATTTCCGAATTATTTCACGGGTGGCAGTGCCGAAGACTTTTACAAAGTGGATGAATTTGAGGTAAAGGTTTAAACATCTATTATGCTTAGAGTTATAGTATGACCAACACAAGATTTTTTTTTCCTGAATTGAGCTTGTTCCAGCCGGCGTTCCGCATCTAGTACATTGAAATCAGTCAGAAAATGGAGGTGATAAGCAATTACTCAGGGAAGCAGAATGTTTGAAGGTACATTATCGAAACATAAGATGGAGTTGCCGTGACTAAGATGGAAATCTAGACTCTAGAAATTGGTCAAGCTGCGGGAAACTTTACCCTCTTGGAATATATGAACGCAGAGAAGACATATGATCACATACAGGTGAAAGGATGCCTTATTTTCCTTCTTTTAGAGTTCTAAATGGTTGCCGGCCGGCGCACCCCTTTACCTCGCTGAGCCAGTAATGGGACTGGTAAAGAGGGAAGGTTGGGCATGAGGCTAGTTAGCAACCCTATCCCGTAAAAATAAACACCACTGATACCGAAAATTCAAGGCTGTAGCTTGAAGTAGCCCTATTTTCCACTGGGAACGTAAAGGAATGAAAAAGAATGAAGTAAAGGACTTCAGTATTGATGTATTGTGGGATGTGTTTTCTTTTCCTCATTCTTTTGTGAGCATAACTGTCTTCTAGTAAACCAGGAGATGTTTGGAAAAGTGTGGGCATACCGTCGCTCACTGTAGAGTATAGGTACATCCAGATGACGTGTCTCAAGCAGGATGAAATACACATGTCATAACTTCCATTCTCAGTCACTATTCATTACACTCCTTAAGTAAAGCCATCGTGCTATTCATTAGGATATTTCAAGTTGAGGTGAATGTGTATTCAAATATAGCTGTGTTGTAGGTGATTTTATCCACGCTTGAGCTGGCTGGTGACCACACACGCGACGATAGACATCAATCAATAGTACCAAAGTTATGTAAACTTAATTCTACTTGTATTTAAGTGTTTATCATTGATTAATGCTACTTTAGAAATATTTAAATTACAATGGAATATGTGAAAAAAGAACAAAAGTAAATGACAATCAGTGATTTAATTTCCCTTAAGCAAATAGTTGGTATGTATGCTCAGGAGAAGACAGTAACCAAAGAGAAAATTGGAGACTATTGTAGAGAAATAATGTTGGGATATGCTTGTGAGTGCGTAGGCACTTGTGTATCGCATAAAGATCATGTAATGCAGCATAACGTTTCAGTAAGGGAACAAGAAAGAAGCAATAAAAAGTTCTCTCAAGTCTGAAACACAGAAATATCAAATTTACGTAACATCACGAGACTGATAGCAATGTGGTTGTTGTGTCGTTGAGTACTACGTGATTTACAACTTTTAACTGTCATTTCTAAAGCTACTTCTGAGTAATTATATTAATTATGTCACCCCCTATTACTTAATAATAGACTACTATACATGTTTGGTAAATGCAAATACGACTACACAGCCACTGAAGATGATTCCTTCGATGAAGAAATTTTTCTTTTCTGAAGTGTCTTTTATTTTCTTCATGACTCAATGAGGTTTTTACTATTAGATGGTTAGAGTCAATGGGAGTGGGGCCTTGGACACCCAGGCTTCGTGCGTATTTGCACTCATCAGTCATGAAGGCGTATCTGTCTGTCTTGAATGAACTCATGTTTCTTCTGAGATTTGAACGCATATCACCCATCGCTGCAGTTAGAGACGTTATCATGGAAGTATTCGGGCTTGTCATTGACCTCCTATGGGACTTTATTGAGTACTCTGATAGGACGAACCCTAAGTTCAAGGCATCCTACCGACTGGCGGAAGCCAATGAATATCAACAATTTACAGTGTACCGTGATGTCAATCCACTTAGTATAATTACCACATTACAGAAAACATTGACTGATAGAATTCAGTATAAATCAAAAAATGGCTAGACGCATGACACTAGTTACATTATACCTAGTGTTCAGAAAAACTAAGGACTTATTTTTGTTTGTACACTAGGTACTATGTAATTAGTGTAATGTGTCTAATCTTGTCTTTGGTGCAGACTGAATTCTATCAGTGAAGTTTAAAAAGTTGCCACCATGATACATGGCTAGCCATGAAGGTTCACTGCGAATTGTTAGTATTAGATGGTTGGAGGCAGTCAGCAGACACTCGACTAGTGTCCACGCTAAAATGTGCAATACAGTCCAATAGGAGGTCAGTCGCGAGCCCCAATAGCTCAGTGGTAACGTCTCTGACTGCAGCAGTGAGTGACATGGATTCGAATCTCAAAAGGTACATGAGTTCCTTCGAGGTTGCAGATACGCCTTGCTGACGAGAGCCAGCTAGCACGAAACCTAGGTATCCAAGGCTTCCTGCAGATTGCCGCCAACCATCTAATAAGGGCATATTGCCTAAATGAGTATTTGCTACTCACATTCATTAAGATAATTCATCACGTTTGATTGTGCATTGTATTTACAGCTGATGTATTAGCATTGGTTTTCTAATTTCTTGATTTCCTATCTGGTTAAATCACGACGATCGTTGTCGAAGTTTTGATTTTCCAATGTTTTGATAACATTTCGAAACTAAACGGCGTTGTACTAATCAGGAGGAAGTAAAAAGGGACATAAAATGAATTTACTGAATTCTAAACACGAGAAATTTCTTCATTTGTTGAACTATTTTCAGACATTTTCTCTACGGTTATGTCTTCTTTTGTGGTGGTGCTTTAGCAGTAGAATGCTCGTCAAACAAACGTTGGGTGACCCGAGATTCAATCCCTAACCTCGCTTAGCTGGAAGAGTGTCCGGTAGAGGGGGACGATTCGACATGCATGAAGTTTGTAGTCCCACCACATAAAAAAGAATCATTCCCCCTTAAACAAAGAATATACTCCCACGTTTTTATTATTTTTTTATCCCTTTACGTTACCTCTTGAAGTTTCGCTAACAGTGATGTTTAATTTTACGGGATGTAGTTGCTAGCCTCATGACGGCCTTCCATCTTTATCGGGATTACCGCCGGCCAGACGAGGTGAAGGAGTACGTCGGCCGGGGTTCGAACTCCGGACCACATATGGCGTGGTTGGCGGGCATTCTATCACTGTGCCACCGATGCAAATAAGTTTTCATATTCCCCATAATATAGGCCCCATGTCTGATAACCATGGACGACGACATGTAGGTGGCAGTCACAATGCCTTTATGACTAAAGAGTCTCACATGTATCCCAGCTTCAGGGAATTATGATGCAATTCTTGTTTGCTGAGTGGTCGTTATGTAAATTTTATTGAATAGCATCGATCAACTCCTGAATCCAAAAGAGCTACATCAATTATGGTCTAAGTCATATGGACTAAAATACTAAATATCTGAAAAATACTGTTACCTGTAGAGTAGACTGCTGGTGAAGAGTCCCAGACAGGACTGACTAAACAGCTGTTCAGTACTCTCAAGTTTACCAGTGGTTCTCTAACCAATGTCAACTCATGATGGAACCATGTAACCAATCAAATCCCTGCAAACCAACACTTGAATCATCGTATTTCATTTTTATATTAGTACTTCAATCATCTTTTACATAAATTTAATTTGAATAAGCAATTAAGAAGACAATTTTCGCGAGATGATGGCATCGTTTCGTAGTTTCTTTACAACCGCTTTACAACTTACATAGTTAGAAATAATAAAATAAAGATCATGACAATTACTCAGTTAAATAAAAACCAAAAGTACATACTAATGACCAATCATATTTAGATAGGTCATGTTGTCCATGGTAGGCAAAGATTGAAGTCTATTGTTTTTTGTACACACAGTTTAGGCTGTATGTGATTAATCCAAAGTGCTTCCATCACCATCTTCAATAACCAACCTTGAATTAGAGTTATGTGATGAAATAATTGTGGAAAAGTCAATAATATTGACTTTGTGACCTGACATTAATAAGTGTTTTGCAATGGATGATGCTGGATTTCTTTCTATTCAGATTAATCGCGTTGGGATTTTCGATATGATTCAGTAGCCATTTTCGAACATGTTGTTTTCGACGACATTGTAACAATCTGTTGGTTCTACCTATATAGGTGTCACCGCAGCTGCAGATGAACTTGTAGATACAGTTTGAAGTAGAATCCACAGAATTTCGTCCTTTAATCGTTGGTACAGGGATCAAAAATGTTCGGCAAATGAGTAAAAGAGATGTGGTGGCGTAGAATGTGCGGTTGATGGCTGACCGAAATCTTTGAGCTAGCTGTCAACTGCATAATCTGGTCGCCCTTGAATGGAAGGTTAATGAAGATAGCTTTCTTCGGTACAGAAGCTGTCTTTTCGAGATGTGGTTTTTCTTAACTGTGACAAGTGATAAGGTTTTCCGGATAACCATCACCTAATAAAACTGAATGTATATGTTGAAAGTCCTCCATTAATGTGTCACTCGTGCATATTTTTCGGGCCCTTGAGAACAAACATTTATACTGGATAGTAACAAAACTGGTAAAATGAAGATATTGTCCACTTCAATTTGTTTTCTTAATGCCTTATTCAAACTTATCAAAAGGACTAATTGTTTTAATTAATTCACTTGATACTGAGTACTGAATACAACAGTTGAATTTTGAAGTCAGATCAGTAAATGACATCATTTGGACCTATGAAATGATGACATGATGTCAGTACTTGAACTAATTTAGAATAGATGAAATTACACAAATCCCATACAAAAATTAGTCAACCACTCCCTACTGACTGCCTACAGGATGATGTTGCCTGTTGCCTGAAATTCTAATACGAATTAGTAACTAGGAGAGCCTATCAAGTCGCGCAAGTACTGTAATGCAATAATTGTGTGAAAAATCCCTTTTGAACAATTTAATTACAATACTGACACTTATTTGGATATTCCAGTCCCATTTAACCCTTGTTAATTAAAGTTGACCACTGAAGATATATGTCACATCAAGAAATAATGTCTTCACCACTGTACTCTTAGATCTGTAACAGTCAATTAAAAGGCATAGCAACTTAAACGATTTGAGCTTTTCTGCAAAGTTAATTATTTAAAAGTCAGTGACTTAGTTAGTTAATTAGTTAAGAGAACATTATAACGGAGCAACTGTTTGGTAAATCCCCACTGTGAATGATCTACTTACAATAATCATAATCATTTGGATGTTTTAACTAACTTTGAAAATATCCTCCATTTCCCTCCCAGACTGTACATCATTGTTCAAACATTTGCATATCATATGTTTACTTAATCCTCACTGTTTGTCCTCTTACCTGCCTTATATCCAATTTTAATGCTTCTCTTTATCGTTGTGTGATGACGATATCGATAATGTGTTATTTTAACGAATGAGATTTCGTTTGATTGAGTGAAGGTGATCCAGGCCCCAGAATTTCTTAAGAAGTTGTTTTGATGTATCAATTTTGGTTATAGAATTTTGATCCTACCATGTTGAAGGAAATGCTTCTGATACTCAGGTACTTTTTAAGGTTGGCTTTGTTAAATTAATTCAGTTGTATGGTGATTGTTTGTTGTCAAGATACTATAATATCAGTATAGCTGCCTAACGGCACTTTTGATGTAATTTCGCATTCTGTTATGTAGTTAATTATAAACAGCCCGGTAGATTTTCTTTCAAAAAACAGTATTTCTGCTGTCATTAGAGCATTTTATAGTTGACAGTAACGGAAAAAGTTTTTCGTCAATTATACAGTAGAACGTGTAGATTGTCTACCTGCGTTCACATCACAACACAATTCGGTTTTAATCGTTACAAATTGTTAGTGATGAATACTGGCTGGCTGCGAGATTAAATACCACGAATTGGTGAAACTCAGAATTCATGAGGCATTGAGAGGAACGTTTCGCATGACGTATGCAACTAGGTAACTCATAAGATATTTATCTACTTTAAATTATCTTGTGGATGTAGAAGAAATGTTAATTTACTTTCAGGATGTCTGCTGTGAGGCTAACCCAGTTATTATAAGCGACAGAGGATAGAAGACTCTTCTTCATCTACTTTTTCAGATTTTCCCCACTCATCAATGAACTTTACTTGCAGCTTAAACGATTCATTATTTTCTCATAAATTCTCACATTCATCTTTTAATAATACGGTTATTCATATTGCATTCAGCCTCTTTTGGTGAAATATTTACACAAAGAAGTACGTAGACAATTAGACATTAGCAAAACTTGTGACTGGAGGTGACTACCTCGCTGAGTTGCTAGTCTCACATCCAACTCCGTTATCTTAACCAGAATCGCTATCAGCTAGGCGAGATATAGGTGGGTGTCGACTGGAAATCGAACCCGATACCATAATTTTACCAAAATAAGGGGTCTACTTTTAAAAGGTTTCTGATTATTTAGATTCAAGTCTATCCCATTTAGCCGTTGTTAAATAAATTTGACCACTGAAGCTGTCTGCCGTATCATGAAATAATGTTTTCACCACTGAATTCCTAAGGCTGTGATAGTAACCTACGGGGTGTAGCAACTTAAAGTGTTGCACTTTTACGCAAAGCCATACCTTGAAAACTCAGTCAGCTAGTCAGTTAGTTGAGAATACACGGTAACAGAAAAATCGTTTGGAAAATTTCTCATGAATGGTCTAAACGTGGTGAGAGCAGGCTGCTAGCCAATTGGTAGACGTTAATTTACGTCTATGTCTATGTCGCTAATATTGGCCGTGAGAAAATATGAACAAGACTGATTCAACAACCAATCACAGCAAACTTAACGTGGGCAATGATGATTCGCAGATATATGGCTTAACTTTCTGAGTAACCAGTCACAAGTAGTAGAGAATAACCTTGGGGAAGAAACAACCAATCTGAAGACTGTGTTTGTCTGCGTGAATAAGCTATAATAATGTACATGATATATATATTAATACGTGCTGATTTCCGTAATAAACGATCTGTTGCCTGGCCCTTATCTTCTGTTGTTACATAATTACACTATTGATACTCACTTGTTTATCTCGTCGACTTTTGTATTTTTTTTATTCTCTCACGTTCCCAATGGAAAATAGGGCTTCAAGCTAGAGGATTGGAGTTTCTGTAGCAGTGGTGATTATTTTTACAGGATGGGATTTCTAGCCTCATGCTCAACCTTTCCTCTTCACCACTCATATTACTGGCTTAGCGAGGTAAAGGAGTGCGTCCGTGGCCGAGGATGGAACCGCAAACCACATGAGGCGTGGTTGGCGAAAATTCTACCGCTGTGCTACCGACGCACAGCTTTGTAATTATTATCCCTCATTTTGTTCCTAGACTGTTTATCAGTGTTCTGACATTCTCATCCTTACTACTTGTCTCTCTTTGTGTTTTATCTCTAATTTCAATGCTTCTCTTTATCGCTGTTTGATTGTTAGATTGACAATGTGTTGTTTTGCAACTTCGACTTTATTTGAGTAAGTGTAGGTGGTTCTAATCTTTGACTGCAGGCTAGAATTGTCTGGCGGGTAATTCTCACTGACTTCGTTATGATGCCAACTTGATTCTCTGTTACTTCTTACAGTTGAGCTGTAGTCAAATAACTTTATGCATCAGAGATTCGGAGCGTCATGTGAGCACCTCAAACAAGCTACAGACCTTCATCAACAGCTGTCTTCGCTCAATACTTCACTCAAGATCAGATGGCCACAAAAGATCAGCAGCAGCATAGAGTTTTGGGGGTGAACCAACCAGGAATCGATTCTGCAGCTAATAAGCAGGAAGAAATTGAGGTGGATTGGTCATATTCTGAGAAAAACATCAAGTGACATCACACGCTAGGCTATCACTTGAATTTGAATGGGAAGCGGCGAGTTGGTCGTCAGTGCGAAGGTGGAGTGACATGGAGGAGGAGCTCATGTGAAGAGGAGATGAAAGGATGAGTGCAGACGTGGAGTCAAGTAAAATCGTTGGCAGGGAACCGAACGTAATAGAGATATACACCTGAAGCCCTGTGTTCCTGTGGGAACTAAAGGAAACAATAATAATAGTAACAATGGTAATAATAATATTAATGGAAACATATCAGAGGGGTTTAGCTGCCTAAAGGCATTGTAGAGGTACTTTTACGTTTCCGATGATATGATCGCTCAGTACCACCTTGGAAGTTTATGACTATGAGTCACTAAAGGTAGTTTTAGTCAGGTATTGTTTAGAACATGAAGATCGGTCGCCTGAGTTCAAATGACAACATTTCGATTTTGGTCGTTACACATACATTGAGTTATCTGAAACACGTTTCGTCTGATAAGTAAAACTGTTTTTTAAGCTGGTAGAACAAATTACTATTTATTTTTATTTTATTTTTTATTACAGCTTGACTCCACACCGTATTTTTGGTACAAGTATGGAATTTTCAGCGTGGATATCGGTAGCCCAAAATTCGCAGGCCAACCATAGATATCAGGTGTGCGTCGGCGTGGGGTCGAACCTCGGACCATGTCCATGGTCGGCGAGAGTCCCAACCACTGTGCCACCGACGCAGGCAAACCCATTCAAATATGTAGATACTTTTCAGAAGTTTTTTTTAGTGTTTGTTCAATGTGAATGAAAAAGAAATCCATGCTTTTCCTGTGTTACCTCACCACACTCATCAACACACTATCTACCCTGAGTTAAAAATTAAATCTTCATAGGAAGGAAAGAAAAAGAGGCTTAAATATATTTGAAATTCAACACTCAGAAAGCCTGTTTTTGCTTTTTGAAAATCGAATAGATTTTTTGAAGACAAAAAGAAAATTAGCAAAACAGCAAACAACTTATCATCATCTTTTCAATAAAAAATAATCCATCTTTGATTTTAAGTTGTTACGTTTTGCTACAAACTCTCTAGATAGGATAAAAAACAAAGATTTGTAATTTTAATATATATATATATATATAGAATTGACTGTTTTTAATTTAGTGTTTCACTACTTGAATATGTTTCATTTATTGTCACAATTCAAATGGGACAGAGCAGTTAAAAGGTAAAACTGGGTGAACAGAAAAATAAATCAAAAAAAGAAGAAAAAAATAGGTACAGATATATCATCACTGAGATTGAAAATGTTTCGATTGTAAGGTCAGTGTGGGTGGAATCGGTGAATTTTTTTCTAAAGGGCGTGGAAATCATCTTTCGTAGTTTTATATAACCCTTATTATTATTATTATATCCTTTAATTCCTAAAGGAACATAGGGCTACAGCTGCGCGTCTCCATTGCCTTCTGTTTACTGACAACTTTTTCACTCCACTCCAAGTCTGACCACATGCTTTCATCTCCTCTTCACATAACCTCCTCCAAGTCACCCCAGCCTCGCACTGACGACCAACTCGCCGCTTCCCTTTCGGCCTGGTTCCACTCGAGCAATGGCTTGTCTAGTGATGTCGCTTGATGGTCTCCTCAGAGTATGGCCAATCTATCTCCATTACTTCCTGCCTATTTGTTGCACAATCAGTTCCTTCTGGGTAGGTTCGCTCCCAGAGATCTTTGTTGCTGATCTTTTCTAGCCAGTCATCTGATCTTGAGTAGTATTGAGCGAATAAAACTGCTAATAAAGGTCTGTAGTTTGTTTGAGATGCTCTTTATGACGCGCCAAGTCTCTGATCCGTATAGCGAGCAGCACTGACTTTACATTGGAGTTGAAGATCCGGATCTTATTTTTGATGCTAAGTAGGGAGGGCTGTTGACCTCCACACAGACTTAAGGGTAATGAAAGCCTGTCTTGCTTTTCCAATTCTGGCTTCGATATCCTCGTCAGTTCAGTCCACCTGTAGTTGAAACGATGGTTCCCATGTAAGTAGGTAGTTAGGTAAAGGAGGTTGTTTCTTTCAGGTTCCTCCCATTTATGCTGGCTGATTGTTGTCTGTTGTTGTTACTGTTGGTGTTGGCCAGGAATCTTCATCGCCTCTGTTTTCTCTATGTTCACCTGAAGTCCTATCTTCTCTGGATGCTTCTTCTGCCAGCTTGTTGCTTTTCACTTGCATATCTTTCAGTTTGGGGGAAATCAGACACATATCATCGGCGAATTCCAGATCCTCCAAGTGTTTTTGTGTTGGTCCATTTTATACCTGTTTCCTCATTTCCCGTTGTCTGTCGCATTATCCAGTCTACTGCAATCAGGAAGATCATTGGCGATAAATAATCAACTCATCTTCAAAAGCATCACTTGTCATTTGCTTGGGAATCAAAACGATTTTTTACGAGTTGCTTGTAATATGATAATGTGATTATACTTCCAAGCAAAAATGAGTATAAATTTCAAAAAGATTATTCCAAAATGTTTGATACATTTATTCCCCTTAGTGAATTTGAACAAAGCAAGAACTACAGTTTTAGCAAAGTAAAGTGGTACCATCTTTCATTTCGTTGTCTACTCGTCAGCTGCTTACAGAACAAAGACATTATTAAATATATCTACAAAAACAACTTCAACATACTTGCACAGAGTTCATTTTAAACAAAAATCAATCGAAAAATTCATACATTTGGTTCCCTTGATAAATTTTAATAAAGAAAGGAAGACGAAATTTGCAGTATAAAATGATATCATTCTATTTCACAGGTTCTCATCAGCTGCAGACTACCTGAAATTACGACAGTTTTAGAGATGATAATAACATACTTTAATAGAAGCTTCGCGGCAGCAAAACTTATAACAGTATACAGCACTACTCCTTCTTTAATCCACTCAAAACTGGATAAATACCCTGCTGATGTCACCTCCAACTGAGTTTATGAATTCACGTGCACTTGCGGGAGCAAGTACATTGGAAGGACAGAAAGAAGGGCTTCTATCCGGTTTTCTGAACATATTTACAAAAACCTGTGCCTGAAAGGAAGCAGATATTCCCAGAGTGCAATCACCAGACACACCGTTGATACGGGACATCTCGTAGAGATTTCTAAGTCCTTCAAAATATTAAATAGACAAAGGACAGGAAATTTACTACGATTTGCCGGAGTTATCGCAATCAAACGATTCAAACCAGACTTATGCATACAGAAAGAGAGTGTGATTAACCTCTCACTCCCTTGGTGACAGAATTTTGATTTTGATTAGTCATCTAGTTCAGTGATCTCAATTCACTGAACAAATCTTAATCTCATAAACTGTAACCGCTTTTGTTTTTTGAGTTGCTATGTGAACCTACAAGCAAACACTGTTCTGTTAATCAATTTTTCTGTTTTCTGTCTTACCCCTCCCCCCTCTTTTCAACTGTAAAAGCGTATAAATTGGTGATGAAATCTTAAACTAATAAATTGTAATGCTTTCATTTTGGATGCGTCAATTTTATAGTATCTCTTCTCTAACACCACTCGAACATTAAAGTATGTTATTATCATCTATAAAACCATTGTAATTTCAGGTAGTCTGCAGTTGATGAGAACCTGTGATATAGAATGATATCATTCTATACTTCAAATTTTGCCTTCCTTTCTTTATCGAAAAAGCAATCGATCAGTATATGCATACAGTAATAATGTATTATATATATATATATATATATATATATATATATATATATATAATATTAAACACTATTCCGAACAACAATAATAATCATACTCAGTGGAAACTTTTCAGCATTATGCATTCAGATGAAAGAGAGAGATGAAAATATCCCGTTACCAGATAGGGCAAAGAAAGACTGATAACTGTTTCTTCCTGAACACACACAAATCAGGTTTCAGGCGTTTGATGGAGTTGGCTTCAGCAAACTTGAGGAGAATTGAACTCTTTCGCCTATTGATAATTTTGAACAACTTTTCGAAGTCCACCTCATGACCCATGTCAAGGAGATGACTGACGATGTCACTGTTGAAAGCATTTGTTCCCTTTAGACGTAAGCTTTTTGGTACATGTTCAGAATATTGTAGATATGCCCTTCTTCTTTCTGTCCTTCCAATGTAACTACTACTTCCGCAGGTACATGTAAATGTGTGTATTCAGTTGGAGTTGTTAACATGAGAAAGATATCTATCGATTTTTGATGGCGCCAGAGAAGAGCAAGTTTTTCGATAGAGATGGGGACGAGCTTAGCTGCAGGATAGGCTATGGCTAGTGATGTACTTAGCCTTCTGTTGATCATCGCTGTTTGATAGTATCTAGGAGGGAAATCGAAAACAACTCATATTTCGTTCATGTCTGTCTGACATGGAATGATGGGTGGTATCACTTTTGTGAATACTAAAACAATGCACTTGACGTTTTGTGTTTGTTCCATACATTAGTATGATAGGTAACTGAAAATGTTACAGTAAGTTAAGTGCTTTAAATCGTGAATTTTTCATGGGTTCTAGCCCAAGACCACCCTGATGGGTGAGTATTGCTGTAAAGTCCCAAACTTGGGTGAAACTGCTGTCCAGTATTCCTTGCTGATTTTTAATGGTTCTCTAACTGATGTCATCTCATTATCTCTAAAAACTTTATTCTTGGAAATTAAACTGATCCACGCTAGTGACTGTCTAGAGGACGACGTTTCGTGAAGTTCTAAGGAAAAGTCGTGGTCAGTGGCGTACATTAGGTCGGGAGTGAGGAGAAATATTCCCCGATAACACTGGCTGGTGGTCACGCCAAAATCACGAACTGATATAAACCAGAATTTGTGGGCCACAATAGCTGAATGGTCTACGAGCTTTCCTTGGAACCATAAGATCCTAGTCTCGAATTTGATGAAGAGTGCTGAACTAGGATGAAAAATTTATCCAGTACTCCCTGATGGTTTTCCAATGGTTTTATAACTGATGTGATGTAAGCTGGTGATCAAACTCATAAAACAAATCAGTTCCCACCCTCTTGAAAGTTGTGAAGTATTTACCTAAGAAAAGTAGAAATTGTGGTTTATCCTATTTAAGAAATAAGAAAAACTGCAACCTTCTAAACTTCTTTCTGCCCTTCAGTTAACATGAGACGATCGAAAATAATTCTGATGAAGTTGTACGCATAAAAACATTCAGTATCTGACAGACTGACTTAGTTCTAAGTTGCTTTCTGTACGAAAAGCTTTCCCGATTGGACAGATTTAAAACTCATTTAACAGTTTTACTTAAATAATACCAGTTACTATAAACTGTCCAAGTAATTAACATTAGGAAAAAAAGTCAGAGAAATATAATTATTAATGCCTTATATTATTCATACAAGGTTTTGCGCCAGATTTCAAGTGATTTCGATGGCAGGAATACATCAATCCTTGTTAAATAAATTTTGGCTCCAATTCTTCCGGTGACATTTTTCGTGATTTCCTTATGAATAGGTAAAAAAATGCGTAGATTTATCAGAAATAGCTAAAACTCTAAAAATTGGTAGGGTGGATACAGAGGCTGTTTTTTTAAAATTTTTTTTCCATTCCTTTACGGTCCCCCTCCCCTACTGAAACACAGGGATTCAAGCTAGAGCTTAGAGAATTTGGTAGCTGTGGCGTTATTCTTTTCTACGGTGTGAGGTTTATAGCCTCTCACCAAACCTTCCCTCTTTACCGAAGTTAGTAGCCGCTTAGAGTGGTTTAGACGTGCTTCAGCTGGGGATCCAGTCCCCTACCTTCAGGCAGTGAATCTAAGCTCTTTGACAATTTGGCTACTTTGGTGGGCACTTGTGACTGGCGATTTCTAACTTCATTAATTATTTGTCCTAGATGAGCATCATTATCACCTTGTAATTGTGAACCCCACAAATCGGACAACCCACAGCTCAGCTTTATAAAATACATCCAGCAACCATCAGTAAGCCGGTGACTTATATTTCGATTATAGGATTTATGAAGATTTTCGATTGATATTTGATTTTCAAGTATTCGTATTTTGTAGGGATTTTGTTCGATTGATTTGAGGATTTCATCATGAGCCATCATCAGTCAGAGAACCATTGGAAAACCTGCAGGCAGTAATGGGCAGCTGTTTTGTCGTAGTTTCAGATTCTTCATCATTACGTATCCACCACCATAGTTCGAAACTAGGACTTCTGGTTACAAGGCTAGGGAGCTTGTAGACCACCGAGCCTTTGGGACCCGATCCAGTGACAAGTCCATGAATTGTAACTTCTGCCAATTCATGACATAGCGCGACCACTTCTCACTGTCTTTTTCGATGAGTTACTGTCTCACCTTCAACCTGCTGTATCCCACTTACTGGTCGCAGCTTCCCACTAGAACCTCAGGTGGTAGGACCAGTCGCTAATGAGCATCAGATGAATTTTCAAGTATTGGTTTTTGTAGGGATTTAGTTTGATTGGTTGAAGGATTTCATCAATCCGGTGGGTGCCTACTGATGAAGAGTCCCAACCTAGGACGAAGCGGTTGTCCAGTACTCTCAGCTGGTTTTTCAATGGTTCTCTAACTGATTTCAGCTAAATTCTCTTCATGAACCAACATTTTGTAGAGAAATCAGTGGAAACCAGCTGGATAGATGTTGCATCCTACATAAGTTAAGATTGAATCAGTAATCATAAATGTGTGAATAACATTAGTTTTTGGATGTATAGTTAACAGCAATGAGAAGAGATAGCTTCGCACATCTTTGTAAATGTCTAAATAAGCATAAGCGGGTATAGACTTATAATTTTTGTAAAATAAACACACAACTAAATTTGAACAAGAAAGGTCAAATTTTAACACGAAAGACCTAATTCCAGTAAAGACACGCTATTAACAAAGGGAAATAAAAGTGGATTATTTGAATTTGATAAAAACTTGATTTAATTAACACACAGTTTCATATTTCATTTATACATTAATTAAAATTTATGTAAAATATTTATTTATCTATACGATGTTACTAAAATTTGGTGAACATTTTTATTTGACATTTTTTTTCTTGCTCAGAGTTAATTTAAACAACACTAATCCCCTTTTTTTTGAATTCATTTAATTAACGAAAATGTCATTGATTTACTGACCTTGAAAATAGATGAGTTAAGGTCAAAATATAATGAAAGTATCACATTAAAACAAAAAAGCATTGGGAAATTATTTATGTTACTTCTTGATGTCGATGTAACGCATTAATAATAGGAAGAGTATTTTGATTCCGTGATTATATTAATGGTGGTCGTTATTATTATTATTATTTTTGGTTTGAATAATGACATTTATTCGCGAGTCAATAAATTATACATAACATAAATCATGTTTTTGTAAATAACATATAACCTATAAAATCGGCAAAAGTGAACATAAAATGTGAAGTTTACACAATCTATTCCGATATATATATATATATATATATATATATATATATGTGAAAGTCATCAGTAAAACATTGTTTAATCCTAATTCATAACACAAGTTGCTACTCTTTTGAAGGGAGAATATGGAAACCGGTGACTTTATGGTTCTGCCTTCTACAATTTATCTCAGTGCGTGTTATCAAAAAGAAGGAAATTTTTGATTTTTATGTCCCAAAACAGAGAAAACTATTCTCTATTCTTCATGCCTGTTGTTACTGAAAACGTGTGGAACTTCTCACAGACTATTGTCATTTCATCGTGTGTATCTCATAATCTATTGTTAGTAATTGACCTAACAATTAAACTTGAGGTGACATTTAAATTAGTAGGAGTTGAGAAGAAAATGTTTTTCGTGAACCTGCTATTACTATGCTATTTGGACCAGAAACTTACGTGTGGCCAATATTTGATAATCAGGTAGCTAGTATACAGAAGAATAATATCAGTATTTATTCAAGTGCTGGTTTGTAGGGGTTTTGATTGGCTTAAGGATTTCATCATGAGCTGATATGAGTTAGAGAACCATTGGAAAACCTGGGAGTACTGAATAGCTGTTTCGTCCTAGTTTGGGACTCTTCATCAGTTCCTTGGGTTCCGAATGAATTCAACAGAACATATCCATTTCACCCCGTTTGTAGCAGTCCTCTTCGGTCGCCTCGATGATTGACCATATGATTTCATCTCCTCTTCACACGATCGCCGCAGTCCAACTCTTCGTTTCCCGTTTATCTTTCACTCCAGTGATAGCGAGCAGTGCGCGTGGTGTCACTCAGTGGTCTCCTCAGAGTGTGTCCAATCCCTCTCCATTTTCTTCAGCAACGAGTGGTTCGTTCCTTTGGTTTCTTCTTGTTAATTCGTCCTTCTCGTGACGAGTTTTTCACGTTTCTCACTCACATAGAACAAATGGGTCACTCAATACTTCTGTTCAAAATCCGGCTTTTGTTGTTAATCCTGAATGAAGTCGATTTTCAAACTGATTTCAGAAAGATTGAGATCTGCCTTCCTTTTCTGATTGTTGTCTTGATATCCTCATGTGCGCCTCCTGTCTACATATGAAAGGATGGTGGTTACATAAGTGAATGAAGTCATAGTGATTGGTGGTTTTTGTTGTATTTAGTTGGACGTTTATCTTCATCACTTCTGTCTTCCCTATTTTCTCTTGAAGTGCTTGCTGCCTTTGCTGCCAGCCACTTCTGAAAAACTAACCGATTCAAGTCTGTTAGTCTTCCAGTTTATGTGACAGTAGAATTTAATCGTCCTCGATGTCCACGTTCCCAGTGGAACATAGGGTTATAGGCTTACAAGCTTTGAAGTTTCGGTAGCAGGAGTGTTTTTTTTATGGTGTGGAGTTGCTAGCCCCACGCCGAACCTTCCCTCTTAAGCGCTGTTGTTACTGGCTTAGTGAGGTGAAACAGTGAGTCATTGGAGATCGAACCTCAGGCCACATTCGTTATTGGAGAACATTATACCGTTTAGCCACCGACGCGCATATATATATATATATATATATATATATAATAACATCGGAAACTACAAGAGATCAATCAGGACTTCAATAATTGAGTAGGTAGAGCAACCTCGTGAAAGCGAACAATGGCTAATGAAACTTCAAGGCTTCAGGCATGAATCCTTATATTCGAATAAGAATTCAAAGTAACGTAATAAGACCTATTTTGTGGCAGAAAAAGTGACCTTATTATTCCAGTTAATTGGTCGACCAATACGCTACCTAATTTCACCTCCAAACATAGTGTATCATTTTTTAATTCAATTTAAGATTTCTCCGTCGACTGATTGAACCGAAGTGCTCGGTCTCAGGTCGGTTTTTTGTGTGAATGCTTTGACGATGTTTGGGGATGTGATTAGAATTTAAATGGTGTTTGGTGACTAGCAGCAGAATCCAGGATGAGCATTTTGTCCTATTTGGGACTCGTCATTTGGATGTACCTGCATTCCGCAATGAGTGGTGGCGTTCCCATCAAGCCTTGTACCTAGTGCCCATAGTTTCAAACGCCAGGGCCTTATCTACCAGACTACTTTGGCCACGGTCCAATCAGTCAACGGGAAAATCTAAAATTGAATTAAATAATTATTATGATCCGCTGCACAAGAGGTAGCTCTCGTGGCCCAAGTGGTCTAGTGGATAAGGCTTTGGTTTTTTAAACTATGGGCACTGGGTTCAAGCCCAGGTGGGAACATCATCAGTCACTGTGGAGTGCAGGTACATCCGGAAGTCGAGTCCCAAATAGGGGGAAATGCACATCCTTTGTTCCACTGCTAGTCAACACCCACCAATTAACTTCTATTAGTGTATCATGTTAACTCCATTTTGTAATGTTCTAATCATTACATTTCCAAATCATAATCAATGCTCTCGCTCATTTCTAAACAACTACTAAGCTTCCGCTTCAATATTTTGTGAAATGTCTAGATTATGACTGCTGTCACCATGATTAAGTCACTTTTACAATATATATATATATATATATATATATATATATATATATATATATATATATATATAACTATTGCTTCAGAATAGGATATTCCCGTCCTAATATTGGAATGTTTACTTCCTAGACCAGGTAGAGGATTTATTGATCATGTTCTAGTCTCCTGACAGATTCTGGAACACAAGCATACTCACAAGCGTCCAACAATCTACATATTTCTTGACCTATAAGTGGCATTAGATTCCGTCTACCGAGAAGTAATGTAACAGTGTTTGTTCTTGAAGGAAGTGCTGAGAAAATATGTATCACACTAATGAAGGCAGAATATTCGAACTCACACAGCCAGGTAGAAGCTCATGGAGAGTTTTTGTCTAAAGTGATTACAATCACTGATGTCCATTGTCACCATTTCTGTTTAATTTCATCATAGATGTACTAACAGACTGAACCCTAACTGACTTCAGTGACTCAGAAATTGACTTGTGACCACCAGGGAATAATCTTGGGTACTTAGAAAGTACGGATGATATAATTGTCCTAGGTGAAGGCTGTGATAAATTGCAGTCTTCTGAAAACCTAGGGTAGAAATCTTTGAATGTTTGACATGATATTATCTCCTGTAAAATGTAAGATGATGCCACAGGACTGAACTATATCTACTCCTAATTTACAGATACGGAGTGAAATGGTCGGGCCTGCTGACTGCTTCACTTGTTTGCATTCGCCTCAGTAGACTGATTACTTACGAAATCTCAGCACAGATGAAGAAGCCATGTATGGCATTCACCAACCTACGGCATCTCTGGAGCAGATATGAGATCTGGCTATCGTCCAAACAACCTCCATACTATGCCGCAGTAGTCCTCTCCGTCCTTTTTTTGTCTGTGAGACATGGTCACTGAAAGTGGAAGACGTGTGAAGGCTAGCTGCTGTTGACCTCAAGTGTCTGCGTTCCATCTCCCATGTTTACTGGTTTAAGAACCAGTGGCTGGAGACAACTGGTGTTGTGGCTCGAAATCGTTCTCAATGTCTCAAATTCACTCAATCTTAGAGGTTTGTCATATCTAATAAAACCCTATTGATTTTCCGTGTTAGTATTCCTCCTTCCTCACATTCCTGCTTATTATCGTTCTTTCGAGTAACTTCTTTTCTCTCCCTTGCCTTACTTTGTATGCTACATGGAGTGTGGAAAGTCAAACTAGTGAACTTCTGCACAAAGTTCTGTCGTGAAACCAGTCAACAACTGTATACTTCCACGTTTTTTTTATCGTTAAATGTCTTAGGCTGCCTATGAAAAACATTTCTAGCCGTTATTTATATCAGCACAATATGGAATTTTGTCAAGAATTGCACTTACCTGACTAATAAAGCAAAGATAATCAGTTGATTTAATTACTGGTTCATATGTTGCCCTACTTTTTGATTGCTTGAGGCTATTCGCTTTACTACGACTAATAATACTACACATATTCATTTTGTGTCCAAAATTCAAATAGTATGAGAAAAAGTAAAATTTGCCCTCTAACGTATTTATGATAACAACATTTTAAGGTAAGAATAACCAGTAGAGATTCACATTATCTGTTCACTGGGCTGTTAACGGTGTCATGTGCCTATTTCTTAGATTAGTTACTGACTAAATTTAGCCAGATTTGCAAATTAGGTCAAAAAGCTCGAAGCACTAGCGGTAAACTGTTAATTACCATTAGACGGTTTGAGGCTATCGGATGGAAGCCTTATCTGGGTTTCTTGAGTTTTAGCACTCGTCAGCACGGTTTACCTGGGACATTCAAGGAAACCATAATCCACTGAAGATTTGCCTGTCTTAGAGCTTCGAGTATACGTTTCCGACTTGTTTAGATATGCACGAAATCTGGGTGCAGCGCTCCCTGTCTACCGACTTCAGTCCTCTAATAATAATAATAACAATAATAATAGTGATGATAATGATAAATTCATGTCATGATGTGTGAGTGTCAAAGTGTGTTCGTGGATGCACTCCCTTATGGACTATCTATTTACAATATTGCTAATCATTTAAACGTTTTCTTGGCATGTATAACCCTATCCTATGCTTATTATCACCAGTGATATTCCTAATTGTGGTGGACTGACTGGATTATGAGTCAGACAGTGGGAAACGAGCAGACAGGAATATCCTGGACTGACCAAAGTGAAGAACCTAGAGGACCTGGATTTCGCGTGTGCATGATTTATGTTTGATGTCACACGCACAAGATCGAGGACTTACAAGCGAAAACCGACAAACTGGTATAAGAAGCAGACAGCGAAGACGGGACTCCAAGTGAACACAGACAAGGTTACGAAAATAACCGGGCAACAACAACAACAACATCCAGCGCAAATCACCACCAACCGGAGGGGTTCGAAAGAGGTTAGTTACTTCATTCACTCACTTATCTAGCATTCAGCATTGTTTCAACTACAGGAAGTCGAAACGGACGAGGATGTCAAATCGAGCGACAGTCGGGAAGGCGAGCGAGAAACACATTCATCACCAACGTGAAACCAATCTGGAAATCTTCGTCACACAATTCACCATCAACAACAACAAAATTCCGTCGGATTTTCAATACAAACGTGGTCAAGTTAGTCAGCTCTTCTATACGGATGAGAAACTTGGCGGGCGGGTCACAAAGAATATTTCCAACAGCCTGTTGAAGACCAGACCTTAACCAATTAACAACTGTCTTCGCTGGATCTATACTGAAGATCAGATCAGATGGTCGGGCCGGGCCGGAAAGAATCACCAACAAGAAACTATGGGAACGAACAAACAAGCAAAACAAGAACCAATCGCCAGCCAACAAATATGCAGGAGAAAGTGGAGATGGAAGGATTGGACACTCGCTTGCTGAGGAGGCACAGCGCTGGGTGACATCGCGCGCGCGTCAGGCCATTGCTCGAGTGGAACCAGGCCGAAAAGGAAGCAGGCGGCGAGTGGGACGTCAGTGCAAGGTTGGGTGACATGGAGGAGATCGTGTGAAGAGGAGCTGGTTGAAAGAGTATGGACTAACATGGATGGATGGATGGATGGAGGTGAAAAGTACAGCAGAAGGAAGACAGAAGTGGCAAGTGGAGACGTGCAGTTGAAGCTCTATGTTCCACTAGGAACCCAAGGAAACAATAATAATATCCCTATCTTAACGTTTGGATGTCACTTGTTAACTTCGTCCCTATTACGTGCCTTCACTGCTGTTTAATCTGTTATTTTATAACTTCTATTTGTTTTTCTGTGATGACATTGATAACGTATTGTTTTACGGCTGCAGTTTTGTCTCAGTGAACCTTGGCTATTCTGACCTTGAACTGTCATTATGAATTTTTTGGTGTGTGATTCTTGCTGACAGAGTTTTCACCTCCATCTTACTAGGAACATTCTACTTGATTTTCGCGTACTTTTCGCCTACGGTTGATTTTTATTAGTTTGATCTGCTTGATGTCATTCTGGAGGCGATTTTGAGTTTAAGACTGTATTGCAAAGAACTGTGCGTTCGCCATCATTGGAACATTTTCTGACTGTCTTATAACTCAATGAAGTTATGATCAGCTCTACATCAGAACGCATAGATTGGTTTCCGCGTTCAGACCACGAAATGTTAGCTTCCGTTGTTATAGAAGTGAAGCTTTACTCAACAATGTAAGCCTAACTAAAATTTTCTTGTAGTACTTTTGTAGCATAGGTATTCGTATAAGGCATACTACAAAGGGAGATCTTAACCAAAATATATTTCCTACAACTTCTTATTCAAGCTCTGCCTTCGCAAAGTCAGTGTTTTACAAAATACACATTTTTTACAATGAAATGCTCCGAAATTTGTGACTAGACTTTAGTGTGATCTAGATTTATGGTTATAAAAGTGTCTGTGAGATTATATAACTTGGTGCTTTTCACTTTCACTTGCAGCAAATATCCGCAACGTATTAAAATAATGCCAATAACTATACACCTCATCCAACAGTTGTACGACAGTGCTGAGTACCAAGTAATCTCCAACGGGAAACCCACGGAATCCTTCGTAGTGAAGACGGGAGTAAGACAACCTAGCTGCCTACTATCTCCAGTGATTTTCCTAATTGCTGTAGATTGGATAGTGCGACAGACAACAAGCAACAAAGAAACAGGCATAAAATGGACCTACACAGAAAACTTGGAGGATCTGGACTTCGCGGATGATATATGTGTCTGATATCCCTCCCACAAATTGAGAAATATGCAAATGAAAAGCAACAATTTGGCGATAAAAGAAGCATTACAGATAGGACAAAAATAAGTGAACATAGAGAAAATAGAGGTGATATACATTCTTGGCCAACAGCAACAGCAACAGAAACAATCACAACGACAACATCAACAACAGATGACAATCAGCACCGGTGGGAGAAATGCGAAAGAAGCAACCTCTTTAACCTACCCACCTGGCAAGCATCGTCTCAACTAGAGGCGGAACTGACAAGGATATCGAAGCGCGGATAATAAAAGCAAGGCAAGCTTTCACTACTCTCAAGTCTGTGTGGAGGTCAACAGCACTAAGCATGAAAAATAAGATCCGGATTTTCAACTCCAATGTGAAGTCAGTGCTACTCACCACACGGATCAGAGCTTCGGTGAGTTATGAAGAGCACCTCAAACAAACTACACACCTTCATCGACATCTGTCTTCGCTCAACACTACTCAAGAGTCCTACCATCAAGACGAACACCATGAACACATTGAACATGATGCTGCGAACAGCAGCCAAGGCTCTTATGCATTAGGAGTCAGTCACTTCCAGGATAGTCACTCATTTCACAGTTAATCTTAGAAATGTCAATGAAGTGAAGACAACAGCATGAGTGATTTTGTCATACATTTTTGATTGGATACTAGCCAGTAACTAGTGTAATGAATCTAGTTCTATCTTCGGTGCAAACTGAATTCTATCAGTCAAGCTTGCATTACGGCCATCATGCTTGGTGCCTCGCCATCACAATGCACTGTGAATTGTTGGTATTAGATGGTTGAAGGTGATCGCCAGGAAGCCTTGCACATCTAGGTCTCGTGTTAGTTGGGACTCACCAGTCAGTAAGGCGTATCTGCCACCTCGAAGGAACTCATATCCTTTCTGAGATTCCAGCCCGCATCAGCCAGTGCTGCAGTCACAGCCGTTACCAACAATTCAGAGTGCACCCTGATGACAAGCCACCTAGCAAGGTGGCCACATTGCAAGCTTGGCTGATAGAATTCAGTCTGCATGAAGATAGAACTAGATACAATACACTAGCTACAGTTCTACAGGAGGTCAATGGCTAGTCTGAATAGCTCTGAATGCAACACTGGGTGACGTGGGTTCGAACCCCTGAAGGGATATGAGTTCCTTCGAGGTTGCAGATACGCTTTGTTGACAAATACCAACTAGCACGAAACTTAGATGTCCAAGGCTTCCTGCCGATCGCTTTCAATCATCTAATACCAACAATGTTCACATACAACCTGCAGAAAAGCATAATCAAAAAAGTATGATTCTTGACATTTCAGAACTAACTACGCAACCTGAATACTCCACAATCGACAACAAACATTCATAAGATAATTCATTATTTTTAACGACTTATTTTTCAATTTTGGTTTATGTAGGAAGAAATGGTTTTAAGATTGCGTATTTTTAAAAAATTAAAACCACTAGATACCACATGGTTTGTTCGTTGTCCTGTAATCAGTATCTTTCCGGTTAAACAGCTTTAATTCCCTTCCATTTTGTAAATAACATAAAGAAAGATACGTTGTGTTATGGTTATTTATAGGTTTATCGTAATTATATGCTTCATTTCCCGCAAAAGAACAAAATTAATTGATTACACAATTGATCAGAATAAAAGTTTCTAAATTTGAATTTTTATTTTAATCAAAATTGGTTGATTCATGAAAAGAAAGAAATTCTGAAAACCGATATCGAATTTATGCTAATCTTGCGTAAAACTACTTTAAATAAAACAGAATGACTTTTAGGTAGCAGTAATGAGTTAAACAATGTAATCGCTAAATTGAAAAGGTACTCTAGAAGTAGCAGTAGTTTCAAACTCTTAGAAATAGAAGAAAACATTATCTTTCTTTGATCTGCTGCCATAGACCACTAATAATATTATCCTATTCGGTACCGGGTAGAACACATGGATTCACTGTGTTCTCTGCAGTCGTCTTTCGTTGGCTCCACGATTGACCATTAGCTTCTGTCTCCTTCTGATACGATCTCCTCTACCTCACCTTTAAACTGACACTCAACTCAATGTTTCCCATTTATGTTCCTTCCAACTATTTGTCTAGAGGGAGCGAGGTTCCACAACACTATCCTCAGGATGTGGCTTATGCGTCTGTACTTACTCTGGAGTATTAGGTAGGCGATGAGTACTCAGCTGGTTTGTTGATAGAATCTCTTACTGTCAGCTCTTTCGGGTCTGTCATTTGAAATTCATTATGGAACTTATGGACTTTACATTAGTACTGAGAATCTGAGTGGAACAGATTCTCGAGTGATAAAGGTCTGTTTTGTCTCTCCATTTTCGGTTTTGACACCGTCATCCATGCTTTCGCCTGTTGTTGAAAACGTGCTGTCTAGATAAGTGCAGAACGTCACAACTTTCAAACTTCTCCCGTTTGTAGTGATTCATTGTGTTGGTGGTGATTTGTTGGTTGTTTTCATCATCTCCGTCTTCTGTATGTTCGCTTCAATTTCTGACTTTGCTGTCAGCCTCTTTTGACAACCTGTTGGTTTTTGCCTATAGGTCTTCTAACTTATGCGTCATCCCTAACACTTCTACGCTTTATCTTCACCTTTTTTGGCAACTTGGTCAGCCCGCGTCATTGTCTCTCCCCGATTCCAGAGAACAACAAATTTGGTTTTGGATTTTTTAGTTGTGCTTTTAAGATTTTCTGGCAACTACATTGATTTTTTCAGACTAGGGAAGTTAGCCCCACGCCCAACCTTCCCACTTTTCCTAGGCTAAGAACTGACCAAAAAACTAGTGAACTAGAAAATTAGTCGAGGTTATCATATAGTGAAATGTCAGAATAAGTATAAACTCGAAGTCATTCACTTTCTATGTAGCACTGCAGAGATTATTATGATTATTCCCTTGAGTTCCAAGCAGAATATTGGGCTTCAGCAACACATCTACACTTTGTCCCATTCTCTGCTGTCCTTTTCTTTTGGGTCCACGGTTTGCCCTGTATCTCTCATCTCCTCCTCACACGATCTCCATTTAGCCGTCTCACCGACGACTCACTCGTCTCTTTCCATTAGGATTCCATTAGAGGGCCTGCAGAGTGATGTCATTTGAGATGATGTGTAGTAAATAGTGGTATACTCAAACGATAAGTCTGAAGCTTGTCTCCTCTAGTTATTTCATCTCATTCGGAAGGTGGTTTTTACAGCACAATATGCGTAAACGGATACATCTCTATTCCGTTGAGTTTTGCATGTTTTCTCCACCTACAAGCATTTTACCAATATTCAGCTGCCATACTATTTCATTTAGAAAAATTAATGGAGTAGAGGCTTCTATCTATCAAATAAAATACTAACTGACGCATCAGCCGAAGACATCTATCCCTGATATCATTAGGATAGGTCTTTTCTGCTCATATGAAAGCTGTATTTTCTAGGAAAACAACGACATCACAATATTGCAGACTAATAATAATAATTACTATTCCTTTGCGTTCCAAGTGAAACATAGCTCTCCAATAATACATATCCACTTTTTTGTGTTTTGCGCAATCATCTTCAGCTGAGTCTAACATTGGTCAAACTCTTTCATCTCTTTCTTACACGATCTCCTCCATGTCACCTTCGTACCAACGAGCCAGTCGTCGCTTCCCATTTGGATTCCACTCGACTGCCTGGCATGCGAAGCCATTCGGTGGCCTCAGCAATGTATGCCCGATCCATCTCCACCTTCTCCTACATACTTTTGTTGAGCGATCGGCTCTTGCTTGTTGGTTTCTTCCCATAGTCTTTTGTTGCTTATTCTTTCTGGCCAGTATGGAGCCAGAGAAGGAGGCAGCTGTTGATGAAAGTCTACAACCTCTTGGAAATCCTTTTTGTGACATGCAGTGCAAGTTTCTGATCCATATAGAAGAACCGACTCCACACTGGCGTTGAAAATGCGAATCTTGTCCCTTATGCTGAGTGCGGACAGGTCTTTTCTGGTCCTATGAAAGCAGTATTTTCAAGGAAATAAACGACAACATAGCATTACAAACTAATACTAATGTAACAACAGAAGACAAGGGCCAGGCAACAGATCGTTTTATTATGAAAATCAACACGTATTTATACATATTTCACATACATTATTATAGACAAGCGCAGTCATCTGATTGGTTGTTTATCAGAAGTTAGGCAGACAAACGCAGGCTTCTGATTGGTTGTTTCGGGATTCCTTGACAAATAGAGTTCTCGATCTGCGAATCATATTTTGCCACGTTAACTTTGCTGTGATTGGTTGTTGACTCAGCCTTGTTCATATTTTCTCACGGCCTATATTAACGTAGCTTAGTGTCAACCAATCGGCTAGCAGCCTGCTCTCACCACACTAATACTTAAATGTGTTTTGAATCTACCCTTCCTTGACTTTTCCAAGCCAGTAGCATGAATGGAGAAAAATAAAGGTTGAATGTGTAGCCAGTAACCCTTCTTCGCAAAAGCAACACCACTGATTCCGTGAAGTCAAATCTCTGAAACCCTATGCTCCAGCTGAAACTTAAGGAATTGACAGAAGTGAAATTATTCAGTCGTTTAACCATGATAGAACGAATCGTTGCATTAGTCACATGATCATATTATTGATATCCGAGAGAAAAGCATTGTAGAAGTTAATTGGTGCGTGGTGACTAGCAGTGGAATCCAGGATGCATGCTTCGTTGTATTCGCGGCTCGTCTTCTGGATGTACCTGCATTCCGCAGTGAGTGATGATGCTCCCACCACAGAGGCTCGAACCCAGTGCCAATAGTTTTAAACGCCAAAGCGTTATCCACTAGACCACTTGGGCTATGACAGTCACCTGTTGTGCAGTGGGTCATATTAATTATTTAACTGAATTTTAGATTTTCCCGTTGACTGATTGGACCGAAGTGCTTGGGTTTCAGGTTGACATTTCGGCTTCTTGTGCACATACATCGTCAAAGCATCTACATTATCCTCATTGTTCTACAAAAGGCCAGATAAGAGTTATCAAAAACGAGCGTCTTGCAGCATGCTTGTACTTCCAGCTGCAAACCTTTGGACATCATTCTTTAGCGTCATTTTGAAGAGAAAGGTGAAACTTTATCATAGTGTATTTTGGAAACCAGAATCTTCAATGCTCACAGGATATTATCTGCTTGTATACTAGTCATATTAACTGGTAAGGCTTCCTATTCAAGACCGGACAAACGTTTCGCTCATTTGGGATTGGTCGATATCCTCAGCGTTCTACCCTGTTAGAAAGGATAGAATTCTTCATCACTGATTACTTTTATAGGTGACTGAAAACCAAACGTGAAAATCATTAAACTTCTTGTTCTATACTATCCAGAGAAATCTTATTTTTCTTTATCTTAATGCTTGTATTAATTTTGAGACACTCACTACTATGACTTGTAACCAAATGTAGGCGTAGGTACTGAATTATTTTATTGGAGATTTATGAGGCAAATGAAATCATAAATTATTTTATCCCCAAGGGTAACATTAATGACATTGAAATAAGAACTGGTTTCGTTTTTAAAAAGTTGTAAATAAATTATTTTATTACTGTGACTAACATGCAAGTAATGTAATCAAATGAGGTCATTGACTTAATTTTTCTTCCTGGTATGCAATAAATAAGGAAATATTCCATTTCAGTGATTAGTTAACCTTACGAAAACTAATTAACAGGCACGGGAAGTGTATACAGTATAAGGCATTATAATGTTGTCCTTATTAGTTGGTTGAGGACTATCGGAAGGAAGCCCATCTTGACCCTAAGTTTCTTACTTCTTGGCGTACACCAGTCACCAGGGTATATCCACAGTCTTCAAGGAACTCACTTTCCTCTTGAGATTCAATCAGTGCTGCAGTCTTAGAGGTATTCGCGTTCTTGCCTAACTTCCTTTAGGACTATATTGCTTACTTTGATTGGACACTGATCAGTAAATAACTATTTCATGCGTGTAGTCCCCTAAATTGATGCCTAGTGATTACTATCAGTCAAGTGATTAATGTTCAAAGCTCAGGAGCGATGTGAATCCCTTCAAAATTGCATCCAATTCTTCCTGAATGATGAGTGACGACAAGCATGAAATCTATGTAAGGCTTAGCTTTATTGCATTTCCATCTAAGCATCTAATAACAAAAGCTCAGAGGTGACGTGATGGATAGCCACGTGACCTGGTAGCTACATTACAAAATTGACTGTAAGAATTCAGTTTGCACCAAGCAAAGAACCAGACATATGACACTAGTTACTGTCTAGTATCCAGTCAAATGAATAGATCTTGTTACGTAAAAGTCACTCTCTACTGACTCAATTTTAAAGACAACTAGACACCAAATATGTTTTTATATAAAGTAACATTCAATAATGAACTGTAGAATAAGCAGTCTTAATGGTATGTCTTCTTATGTCAAATTTTTTATATTCGCTTGTAACTTTAAGAACACAACATTCAACGAACAGACTTCTGTCAACAAATTTATCTTCCCTAGTTGGTTCGCAAGGATTGGATTTGTTTCTGCGAGTTGATCACGGACTGTTATCAGTTAGAGAACCATTGAAAACAAGCATTGGGGTACTGGACAGACAGCTGTTTCATCCAAGTTTGGGAGTCATTGTCAGTACGCATTCACCACAGTGGGGTTCGAACCCAGGACCTTTCGGTTTCAAATTAAGCTCGTATACCATCCAGCCACTGGGCCCCGATTCAATTGAATCGAATCGAGAAGTCATGACCAGTGAGATCCATCCAGTCAAGTGTGAGGTTGGATTTCCCACCGATGACATTGGTTGGTGCCATTCGCGCTAAATGCATCAGGAATTGGTAGAAGTGAGAATTCATGGGCTGGCTATTAAATTGGGTTCCAGTGGCTGAATGGTATACGGACTTGCCTTGAAATTTTAATGTCCTGGTTCGAACCTCGGTGGTGGATGCGTACTGCTAATGACTTCCAAACCAGGATGAAACAGCTGGCTGTTCAGTACTCCCTGGTTAGTTTTCAATGGTTCTCTAACTGATATCAATCCGTGATCAACTCGTAAAAATGAATTTCTCACCAAACCATATAATTGCATATATATATGCGTTCTAAGAAATAATATCACTTGAGGAAACTCAAACAGTGGTGTGAATACTTAAAATATTAATTGTATGAAATACAACGAAAATGTTTCTGATTATAATCTTCGTTAAATATCAACTGATAAAACAAATAAATCATATTTTGAAGAGTTCAGAGAATATATGAGTGTTCTCCTTATCATGGTCTTACTAGATGGCTAGGTAAAATGTTGATACCAATTAAAGGCAAGTGAGTAAGTATCCCGTTAGTGATACGTTTCAGCTTATTGAGGATAGTAAAGATTTCAATACCTCAGACAAAGTCATATTCTCATTAGATGTGACTTCGTTATTAATTAATTTACACCTCACAGAAACTGTTTGTTGTTATACGATAATTTCGGGGCTCACATAGTTTGAACATAGTGTTGTCAGTATCCCTGTTGAGATTTATTTATGGTAGGATCCCCTGCCAATGATTTCACAATAAGTCCACTGCTAGCTGACTGTTTTATTTTAACAGCTTCAAAACACTCAAGTTGGTCAAACTTCCGATCGTTGTGAAATCCACAGAAGAGTGGTGGATGACACTGTCGTTATCTGCGATAAGGACACGAAACTTCACGTTAATTTGCCACCATATAACAACTGCAACCCATCCTTTTAAGTAAGAAAGGGATCTGATTTAGGCATTCTTTTTCTTGACGTGTTTCAAACTAGATGGATCTCATAAAAGATTCATTGACCGTTAGCGTACATGGGATTGTCAACTAGCTAGTGTTTATTGTTAGGAGCATATTTCCAGTAAAAGAAATGTGATCCATTTCCTCTGTAATAGAATGATAGTTATTTGCAGCTCTGGTTGCAGTGACACAGAACTTTCTTCGCCAAAAGCCAAGTCTTCTGGAGAAAGTTAACCAAACTGATTTATTCAAAATACACGAAAAGTTAAAATCTTGAAATGGTCACTAACTCGGTTCAAATGCTAACCATATTCATTTATTTGGAATTTGAAGGTCCTCGAACTTCCTATCTTTTGTAAAATCTTCTCCCTATATAAGTCTGTAAGACGTTTTTTGCAGCGGAACTCCGATTGATCTTTATCAACCAGACGTTTTTTTCTCTCTTTGTATGAAGGATGAACTGCGTTGTTTGTCCTCCTTCATGTACATCTAACACCTCCTGCAAAGCAAAACGCGTTGGCCATAACTAGGGAACACATTCCACACGGATATGAAAACATATTCCAGCATGGAAGAAGTGAAGGGTGTGCGGAACTCTATTCTAGAACACTTGATTGACTTCTGCCACTCCACCAACCCTGACCATGACTTTAAGGTCATCTACCGAATTCCTGCTAACCTGTCACGTTTTCTGCGTTCTAAACTTCTAAACAGAGCAGATCCCTTAGCCATTTATGAATTCAAACCAGACCTCTTTTACAAAGAAAGTCTATGCTCTCCCAATTTCTACTCTGGCTGTAGATGGATAAGCATTTATCGATTTATTTAACACTTTTAATTTTACATATTTAGTGAATCTGTTTACCTTCCCCTCATTAGTACTATTACTGTTATTGTTATTAATCTGGGTTTGAACCGTTTCTGGTATTTTGTTTTACTTGTCCCACTTGTCATTCTAAATGAAAAATTTCTTTGTAAGTTTAAATTCTATCTTATCCAACTTCAAGTAATATTTATTTAACGTGTTTTCTATTTGCCTACTAATCCTGTAATTTTAAATCTAAACGCTCTTTGTTTTACCGCTCGGTATTTAACGACGGCTGTAATCACAAACATTTTGACTGAATATCATATCGGTTATATTCTAAGTATTCACACCAGTGCCTAAACTTCCTCACGCATATATATGCTGTCATTCTATTTGATGATAAATTCTCTGAAAAGAGTCTCTTTGTTGAATACTGTGTTATTATTGTTTCCTTGGGTTCCTAGTGGAACATAGAGCTTCAACTCCACGTCTTCACTTGCCACTTCTGTCTTCCTTCTGCTGTACTTTTCACCTCCATCCATCCATGTTAGTCCATACTCTTTCAACTCCTCTTCACACCATCTCCTCCATGTCACCCACCCTTGCACTGACGTCTCACTCACCGCGTGCTTCCCTTTCGGCCTGGTTCCACTCGAGAAATGGCCTGACGCGCGCGCGATGTCACCCAGCGCTGTGCCTCCCCAGTGAGCGAGTGTCCAATCCTTCCATCTCCACTTTCTCACGCATATTTGTTGGTTGGCGACTGGTTTGTTCTTGTTTTGTTAGTTAGTTTGTTTGTTTGTTCCCATAGTTTATTAATGGTAATTCTTTCCGGCCCGGCCTGGCCATCTGATCTTCAGTATAGATCTAGCTGAGACAGTTGTTGTTTGATGAAGGTCTGGTCTTCAACAGGCTGTTGTAAATATTCTTTGTGACCCGGCCGCCCACCAAGTTTCTGATCCGTATAGAAGAGCTGACTAACTTGACCAGGTTTGTATTGAAAATCCGACGGAATTTTGTTGTTGTTGATGCTGAATTGTGTGACGAAGATTTCCAGATTGGTTTCACGTTGGTGATGAATGTGTTTCTTGCTGGCCATCCCGATTCTCGCTCGATTTGACATCCTCGTCCGTTTCGACTTCCTGTAGTTGAGACAATGCTGAATGCTAGATAAGTGAGTGAATGAAGTAACTAACCTCTTTCGAACCCCTCCGGTTGATGGTGATTTGCGCTGTATGGTTCCTAATATTAGATTGGTCTAAATGACAGCTCGGTACCACTTTGCAGCTTTGATCTGATCAAATCCTAAAATCAGTCACTGGAAAAAAAGCGGATGTAGGGCATATTCACTAGGTAGCGATTAGTCTTTTAACATACTTTTTTAAAATTTCAAATAACACTTTACCCTATTTTTTATGCAGAATAATTCGACCGTTGTACAAAACCTTTCGAAAGTATTTACTACCTAGTAAACCCTTAGAGAATAAAGAGTATTTAGCATTTTTATTCCATTCAGTTTCATCTTTTTGAATCAAACACTTTTGCTAGTCTTATGACGCATATTAAGTGAATTCTTGCACCTCGAAGTTCGCCTACAAATGCTTTTCACATTTTGTCTGACCGATTTACTATAGGGATAGAATTTGTTACATCAAAACATATTCAATTAAAGTTCCTCTGACAACTCTTAGTCGTCCCATATCATGTTGATTTCTAAGAAAATATCTCTTTTAACATTCTACATTAAGAAGGTAAGACAATTAGGTATCAATCAACTTATAATTCGATAATTTTTAAACCCTGTTGATCTTTATTCCTCCCCATTCCTCTTTCCTGAGGCATTCAAAAAGGAATTGGAAGACATTTCGAGGGTTATTATAAGCTAACAGTAGGTCATGCGGTGTGATACTAAGTAACCTGTTACCATCGAAGGTTGACAGATATTTGAACTCATTCGAGAAGTGGTGAAAAGCCACATAGTCTAACTCTCATCAACCCCTTTATTCACAAAAAGTCACTGAACAAAATTATACACTCTCACAACCAAATACAAAAACAACAACCATGACCTATTTGACCTGCATTCTCTGTGGTGCAGAAAGTGTAATTTACAAAATAAATGTATCTTTCATCTTCTTCTATTTGTCACTTGTAGTGAACCTATTTCAATTATCTTATAATTGTGGTTTTTAGTATTATTACTTTATACCTTTTGTAAATTTTTGACTTTGCTATTGGTATTAATGCGTCGGTGGCAGAGCGGTCAAGGCGCTCACCGACCATGCACATAGTCCAGGGTCCGATCCCCAGCCGATGCACACCTGATATCAATGGTCGGCTTACTAAATTTTAGGGGAGAATTCAACAATAGCGTCCCAAGGGGTGCGAACGCACGAGTGACTTTCAGCTGACCAATCATAAAAACAAGGGACGTTCGCACAAAAAATGACGTATATTTACAAGAAAATGCATGAAAACACGTTTTTGTACATGTATTCACCAAGGTGACTGAAGATGAGCTATTTTTGTGAACCATTCATCTCTTCTATGCTGCAGTCATCCTCAAAGCTCTTGGTTGAATTACTATTGTTTTCAGTAAGAGAATTGACGATAACTTACCAGGAAACTGTGGATAAGAAAACATTAAAATAAATTACATCAACTCTAAATTAATCTCTAGTCGTAACCTTAACCTTAATCCTAACTGTAAACCTAACCCTAATCCTCATTATGACTCTGATCCCAACCCGAACATCAATACTTACCTTAACCCTAATCCTAACCTTAACGAGCTATTAACACATTGTCGAAACAGTACTTTAAAACGTGATCTGAGTGAAATTTACTGCTTATTTGGTGAATAGTGTTGATATTTCAGCAGTGATAATAACAGGTGCCGTTAACCAACAACTAGCTTGCGTTGAAGATTATTGGAGCTTTCACACTCATGGGACGCTATTGTTAAAATTCGCCAATTTGGGCTACCGATATCACGTGCTGAAAATTCCATAGTTCTACCAAAATACTGAGTGGAGTCACGCTATAATCAAGAATTTCGAAAATTATCAATTTTGTTTTACCTATACCCTCTAATGTGCATCGGTGGCTTAGCGGTTAGGACGCTCGCCTACCATGGACATGGTCCAAGGTTCGATACCCGGCCGACACACTCCTCCTTTACCTCGATGAGCCAGAAATAATGCTGGTAAAGAGGAAAGGTTGGTCATGAGGCTAGCAACCCCATCCTGTAAAATTAAGAACACTGCTACAGAAACTTCAAGCCACTAGCTTGAAGCCCTATGTTCCACTGGGGAACATGAAGGAAAAAAATACCCTCTAATGCCTTTTGTTGCTGGTGCAGTATTGTATCATCAAATGCTGATGATTCCACACACAGTATCAAAGGTACTGTTTTGGAATAAAGCAAATCATTGCTACTATTAATATCAGTATTATTATTAATAAACATTAGAAAAGGTTCATAATGCCATAGGATTTCAGTCACGTGTTCTTTCAGTGCATTAAGTACTCAGCAGTAACGACACAAGTGGAGACATGCAATGGAGACAAGTGGAGACGTACAGTTGAAACCCTATGTTCCACTTGGAACCCAAGGGAACAATAATAAATAAAAATTACACAAGTATGTTATCAGCCACACGATGTTTAATTACCTGAGTATATATATGTTCGTTCATACAGAAATAACTTATTTGATTTTTTCTTCTTATTTACAGAATGATTCCGATCAGCCTAATCAGTCCAATGGTGCCAAGTCGAATCAAGGTCCTGCTGATACTGTCACAAGTACCACGAAGAGTTTAACAGAAGATGGTAAGTTATGAATTATGCTTAACGTACATTTAATGACCAATCCATTAATAATAATAATAATTTACTTAATTCCAAAAACAGTACTTAGAATACAGAATGAAATTCTCAGCATTTGTCACAACACCCTGCATCTCACTTACTTTAAATAGAAATAAAATTAAAAATTAAAACAAAAGTAACCAGAGGAATTTGTCCACGTTTACGATATAAAGTCAAAAATATTCGAAGTTCGAATTTAGAATATTAAATATAATAATAATAATAATAATAATAATAATAATAACAGTGAGTTTGTTTCAAACAGTGTTGTCGATTCAGTTTGGAAATTTTAGCATGTTATTATAGAGTTTTGAATCTAATGTTCTGTTGATATAGTATGTAGAGGGAAAGTACGAAATTAACAGTTCCAACACAGCGTAATTATGTTCACACTTATGAAAAAAATAAACAAATAAAAACAAAAATTTGAGAGGATTATAGATACAAGAAGAAGAATAACAGTGAAGGTTGATGTTGTAAGGGTGGAGGAAATGGTTTATTTAGTAGTGCAAAGAAGGTTAGTTAGTTCATGCCTGACACTATTTTCATCACATAAAGTACGTGCCACCAAATATGGTATAGTGGAACTTTTATACTTAGACGTACGCGCATAAAGTCTTCTGAAAAGACTTCTTGTTTTACCTGAGGAGACACATGGTTGGAGCTGGGAGTGCTGGTGTGGATGCTCACAGTCTGACAAAATTCCTTCAACAAATTTGTTGCATGACATCAAGTTCCAATCAGTGACAATGTCAACGATATGGCCAAATGGGATACCACTCGTCTTATCGACAGTCTTCAGAGTTCTACGAAGTATGACAGAGTCTTGCTTAAGCAATCCAGGTAAGAATAAGCAGGGGTGAACAGTAAAGTAGAATAGGTAAAATACGCGAGTTGACAAACTGTAAGGGGAGGGGTTGAGTTATGCCTGAGTGCCTTAACTTCTTAATGTAAAAGGTCAGACGAAATATTCTTTTAGAAATCACTCAGACATGGGAAGACCAGGATAGGTCAGAAGAAAGAATTAATCCAAGATACTTAAATTCACACTTGATTTCTATATCAACTATCATCACTTTTGTAACGGTCATAGGAATTAACAGCTTCATTTAACTTTCTTTTACATTGGAAACTGAAATTAACAGCCTGAGATTTGGAAGGATTTAGTTTAAGGCCGTTAGACGAAGACCATTTGCTGTGACACAGCTTGAGCAAAATACATAAATTTAAATAAGTTTTCCATGAAAATCATATGTATAAACTAGACATTTGCTAACTACAACATTTTGGTGAAGAATGACTGACTCATCAGGATTGTTTTCGCCTGCTGAAACAAAGAGTAATATATATATATATATATATATATATATATATATTGACAAACCAGCCTGAAAGTATTGATGGAATTCAGATAGATAGCGACAAATGATCTGACACTTGTATTCAACTGATAATACAGTTTGACAGCCCACTTCATCAATATAAAGTCATAAAGGCTGCTTATTTGTCAGTTGGTTATTATTAGTTGTCTTCTAACTAAAACCAAGGATTTTCGACCGATTGTTTTGCCTGATCAGAAGAAATTAAAACCAATAGTTACAGTAAGTTAAAGGCGAAAGATATGGAGCTTGGTTTTAGAAAGAGCTCGTTTTCAGCTGAAGAAGATATACACTTAAATCTATAAATACAGTTGCAATCTATGAACTGGTATAATGAAACAAGGAATATGGCTGATGAGAACTCGTGCCATGGGATTTCATACAGGATTAGAAGGAAATACTGGGGAATGTATAATATCAGCTACGTTTTGCATATATATATGTATATATGGCCTTCGTGGATGATTTATGTCTAATGTCGCATAAACTCGAAGACCTACAGGAGGAAACCGACAGTTTACCAGAAGAAGCAGGCAGTGAGGACAGAACTTCGAGTGAATACAGAGAATACAGAGGTGATGCAGATGACCAAGAAACAAAAACAACAAACACTAATCGTTATCAACGGAATGAATTTGAGAGAATTCACTTAATTCCTTTATCTATGCAGATTATTCAAACTATAGGTAGTAGGAACGGTTCAGGATTACAAAACCAGCATATCAGATATTCATTTGAAGGTTTCCTTCACTAACTCAGTGTGAACAATAAAAGTCAAATTTTCAACACGGATTTCAAGTCCCTCAGTTCCTCTGTGTGCAGACTCTTATCAAGAGCTGCCCACTTCAATGGTTTCTTACTGAAGAACAGATGGCCGACCGGTCGGAGATAATTGGTGATCTAAAAACTATTACTCAACAAATGCAGCTAAGGAAATGGTGATAGATCTGACAAACACTCAGGAGACCGCCGGATGACACAATCCTCCGGGCCATCGCTCAACTGCACCCAGAATGTAAAGCAACAGGTTAGTCGTGTATTCAGGGATAAGATGGAGGAAATCGTGTGAGGAGACGGAAGCCTCTGGAGAATCTTGGAGCCAGCTAAGGACGACTCGAGGGAACTGAATGAAAAGGAGATGCTCCGTTGAATCCCTGTGTTCAAATTGGAACTCAAGGGGAAAATAATACGCATATATTTAAACTGAAGTTTTTCTTAAGCTTCGTCCTTTTTTAGAGTTTGGTTCCACTAATCTGAAAATGTTATGCTTTTTCTTTTTTCTCCTCATTCTATTACATTATCATACAAGTGGACAGAAAAGCCCATTTTGGAAGTGTCATTAAAAAATAAATTGCCATAGATGACTTAAGTTAATTAATTTTTCAGTGGTCAATTCTGTATTAAATGATATAATGATTGTAAGCTAATGTGTTATTTATGCATTTAACAAAAAACGCTTTCATTCCTTCACGCCTTTCAATAACGCCCAAAATTTAAAGCATTTTGTGAGCTTCCGTTTTAGATTTTATGCATCATGAATTTAGAATAATGCAGAGTTATATGAATGCATGCTTTTTCTGAAAATTTAGTGTATTACAATAATCTGATGTGAGAAGTAATCACAGAAGTAGAAATTAACCCTTTCCATTTTATTATTTTAGTCGATCTGTATAGTATTGTCATTCAGTAGTTTAAGATTCTAAATTAAAGTTATCCTATTGAATAATTGGCGACGTTTTCATCGGAAAGTAACCAAATCGATAAGGTGAGCTAGTAGACCATTCAGCCACTTGAACACTATCTAATGACCAGTCTATGAATTCTAACTTCTGCCAATTCACGACATAGCGTGACCGCTAGTCATTGTCTTAGGCGAGTATTTGTCCTCAAACCTGACCTGCTGCACCCTACTGTCATTTCGCAATGTATTCTTCGATGAATTGCCGCCTCATCTTCAGGTAGTGACCTCGGGTTTTAGTGGGAAGCCGTGGCCAGCAGGGTACAGCAGGTCAGGTGAGAGAAAAAACACTCGCCAAAGACATTGGCTAGCGGTCGCGTTGTGTCATGAATCGGCAGAAGTTAGAATTCATGGACTGGTCATTAGATCGTGTCCCAGTGGCTGGATAGTCTACGAGCTCGCCTTGTGATCAGAAGGTCCTAGGTTCGGACCCTTGGGGTGAGTGCGCACTGCCAGAGAGTCCCAAACTGGGACGGAGAAAACAGCTGTCCAGAACTCCCTACAGGTATTCCAGTAGTTCTTCAAGTGATGCCAGCTCATTATGAAATCCTCTATCCAATCAAACAAAATCCCTACAAAACTAATACCTGAAAATCGATAAGGGTTCATTTACTTCTATAATATCAAGTGTGATCAGTCCTGTGACCAATCAAATCCCTGCAAACCGACACTTGATAATTATTCTGACGCTCATTAGCAACTGGCCCTATGCAGGAAGTAACTGGGACCCTGGTGAGAAGTCGTAACCATTGGGGTCCGATACGTTAGGCAAGAGAAGAGTTACCCGCCTGTTATATTCGCTGGTGGTTGCGCTAAGTACATGTCAGAAAAGCTGGCTGAAGCTGGAACGTATGGACCATCGGATCAGTTCCAAGTGACTGAATAGTCTGCAACCTCGCCTTGCAACCAGCAGGTCCTGAATTCCAACTCCACTGTGTGCGCACTGATAAAGAGTCCTACGCTAGGAAGAAACGCAGAAACTATTATTCTTCCAGAAAATATCATCTTGTATGGCACTTAAGTGCTTCCAAGAGGTTTGGTCATGAATTGGTGTCAGTTAAGGAACAAATAAGTACCGGACATCTGGTTCATCCCAGTCGGAGAGTGTTCAGCATCACGCACCCGTGACTTAATTGAGGGTAGGAGGTAGAACCTTCAGGTTCAAAAGGCGAGGTCGCTGACCATTAGGCCATTGACAGGAAATTCAGTGGTCCATAAATTCTAACTTCTTCCAACTCTCTCAAAGTCTCTGACCCGACGCATGGGGAGGAGTTGTCTTTATCATTTATTGCTAAAGGGACCAATACTTGCAGGACGAAATAGCTGTTCAGTACTCTCTGCTGCTTTTTCAATGGTTCTTTAACTGATATCAATCCATGATGGAACAAGATTAAAATTTTATTGCAAACAAAACTTTAATTCAGGGAACAGTGTTAACAAAACAATCATAATAATGTTTTGAGCTTTAGTAACTGTATTCAGTAACTGTATTACTATTTCACGGTGTGATTTACTACAGTTAGAAAAACAACAGAATAGAGACAAATATCTTTTAAGCCATAGCATATTGACTGCATTTTATGTCCACAGATAACCAAAAAACGCAAGTTGGTATTACATTTCATCTGTAGTCCTCTTCATTAATCGGTATAACTTGTTGGTTCGTAGGGATTATAATTTCTAACTGATTAAAAATGCCCATTAAAATTTTCAAAAGAATGGATGCTGAACAAAGAGTACTCTTTTCGATAAATTCATCATTAGGCTCTACATTTATATATATGTTATAGTGAATGAATGAGTTAATGTTATGAAAGACATTAATGTTTAAATAACATCAAATCAATAATATTGATATTCAAGGGTTCAGGTTTGTAGAGATTTGATTGGTTACAGGATTTTCATTATGAGCTGATATTAGTCAGAGAACCATTGGAAAACCTGGGAGTACTGGACAGCTGTTTCGTCCTAGTTTGGAATTCGTGGGCCATTGAATCGGGTCCCAGTGGCTTAATGGTATACGAGCTCGCCTTGTAACCGGAAGGTCCTGGGTTCGAATCCCTGTGGTGGGTGCGTACTGCTGAAGAGTCCCAAACTAGGACGGAGGAAACAGCTGTCCAGTACTCCCAGGTTTTCCAATGGTTCTCTAACTAATGTCAGCTCATGATGAAAATCCTCGAAATAATATTGACAGTTTACAGCTGAATCGCATCAACATAAAGTAAGCTGAATGTCAGAAGAATTAGGAAAGATAATATTACAAATTCATGAATTTATAGTTTCTACTGAAGGCCAGGGAAATAGTAGGGGCTGCACTTGCTTCTTTTGGACACAGAGCGCTGGTTGTTTGAGGAGAATTGCAATAGCCTCTGCTGTTTGGAGCCTGCGGTACTTCGATGTTATAATATCTGTTATTTTTATTTTTAATTTTTCCATTAGGTATTTCGTTAATTTAATTGTCATGCTCTTTAATTAAGTGAATAATCCCATCGAAATGATGTTAGACAGAAATAATCGATCAACTTTAATTTTATATTAATTCAGAAGTAGTGAATGCAACAGACGAACTCCTAATAACGCATTAAGATTAATCTGAATAAAGTAGATAACTTTCAAAGGCATGTTACGATAAATTTTGTGTGCTTTATCCACGAAGTAAGAGAGAATAGATCTGCGGATGGGCCTTGTTTATGGACCTTTGCTTTACCACTATGCAGGATAGTGTTTGTAGATTTGACGAAAAATATGTTCAATTTTACGCCCTATATTACTGGCTTCACGCGAGCAGTCAGATTGATAGATGCACTTAGAAGGGGTCAAGTTAGGTAGTTTATCTTAAGCTACTAAACGTAAAATACGGGTGGTTGGTAAGACACAGTTTACTTCAGATGCACTGAATGCTTTTATACACCTCATTCCTTAGGTGCTGTGTTATTATTTCACTGGTGTTACCACTGAGGGATTCAAATTGTAAGAACAAGGCTCATCTTCATAACAGTTGGTACTTTGGCTTACTTTGGATTAAGATTTGTAATTTAGTCGTTGATAATGTTGAATACCACATTAAGACATTCATCAGAGCAGACTGATCTTGGTTTATGGGCCGAAGACTTCATTAGATTACCTTTCTATATCAAGGCTAGGAAACTCATTTAAACAAATAAATGGTAAAATTTCGTTTTATATAGAAAGCGGAGAATTAGAGAGAAATTAAGTAAAAAAAAAGTCATCATCTTGTAATCATAAAAGTCCTTTTTTCTAGCTTAACGATGAAATATCATAAATATTAAATATTAAAGGCGTTTAATTTTTATGAATCTTCTCAAGAAATCGATTGACTAATTTTGATAATTGCAATGTCTACAAAAAAGCTTTTTACCAGTCATTTTCATGCAAAAAAAGCTTTATGGAAGTCATAAAAGCCATAGGAGAGTGATCAATTGGTTCTTTGCCTATATGCGCACTTCATTTTAAATGTATCAAAGTACCAGTTAGAATAACTATAACATTTGTTTTCAAAGCGATCGACTGACAAACACTTGGCTGTGGTTTAACAAACACTGGAGATTCGAGAAAAGCCTTTTTCTTAAACTTATCTTCTGTTTAGATACCTTAACAACAGGGACACTGATTTGTGATGAATTGTTAGATTTGAATTTAATGGCTCACTATTACCACTTACTATCATTATTCTCTAAGGTTCCAAAAGGAATATATGGTTTCAATAAGACACTTATATTTCACTCAATTCTCTGCAGTCTCTACATTTGCCTCAATGATTACTCAGAGTCTTTCATTTCCTCATGGCTCGATCTTCTCCGTATCAAACTCAGACCCATGTCCAACTTGTTGTTACCCGTTGGAATATCATTCGTGGACCTGAAACATGATGTCACCCAGTGGTCACTTTGGTGTATGTCCAAACCACCTCCATTTCATTCCTCCGATTTACTCAGTGACAGATTGTTGGGGGGGGGGTTGCTCTAAGAGTTCCTTGTTACTTATGCTCTGATCAGAGTCCTTAAAGTGAAAGAGCTCTTAAGAACTCAAAAAAAACCTATAGGGAGTTTTGTAGTTATTAGTGAACCTTTTTGGCCGTTCGTGATCACTGAGAGAATCGTGGACTGGTGGCTGATTAGACATAAAGGTTGCATAAAGTTAACAATTTGAACAGTTTCTGCTTCATCTCATCATTAGACTGCCTGAAATATATTGCGATGTCAACTGTTTATATTTTAAAGGTCTCCATTATCTTGCTTGATAGATTTGCAATATATAATTGTTGGAATATAGGTAGATATCGAGGTTCGGAGTTTTTTTTTTATCTTGTTACAATAACAATAATAATGATATGCTTTATTCAAAAACAACACCTATGATACATTGTGGAATTCTCAACACTACGTACAACACCCCCACCTAATTTACTCATCAATAAAATGCATTAAACCACATTGGTTGACAAAATCGATAATAGTAACCCTTTCGGCATTAACAGTAACAATGAACTCAAAAATGTACAAAATAAACAAAATGCAAATAATAATAGTAAACTAAATTTTAGGATAGTAGAAAGTGTCATCAATTAGGAGAACATCAAAGAGCAACTTGTTCCGTTATTTACATAGTAAGTTATAACTTTCACGTTTAACTCCTTCTCCGCCACACAGAACACGGGTATCACTGACATTTATTACTTAGTTGTGAGAGCATATATTCCTTTATAGTAACATCTAGTGCTACCTGATGAGATAGAAGGAGAGAGTTTTGAGTGAAGAGATTGTAGACAGTCAGACAATAAGGCTTTCACCCACTTCTCGAATGAATTCAGATGTCTGTCTACAACAATAGTAATGACGTGACTTAGTGGGGCAACAGTTGCCCTACTGGCAACATCTAATACCTTTAAAAATAAGACAGTCCTCTACGATTAGCTCAGGAAAGACTAAGGGATGGGGTGAACAAAAAGGAATAATATTTAAGATGGAAGATTTAACAAACCTTGAAAGTTTGAGTAATCCCTAATTATCTTAACGTTTTAATGTAGAAGGTTTCACGAAACATTTTCCTAGACAAGATATGGGACAAGCAAGAATGGTTAGAAGAGAGAACTATTCTACAAGAAATATAAATGCTTGAAAAATGTAGTTGATTCATGTTCAAGTGAATTTCATTCAAATATGTAATCTGCAGTAATAAAAGGACAAACATGCATAATAGTGTTTTTGCTGGCAACATGGAATCTCATACAGCCGTTTCTCTTTATTAGTTTAAATAAATAAAGAACGCGCATATTTGCAGGATGATTCGAGCTCGTTTTATTTCGTGAATTCTCTTCAACTGCATACATCCTAAATAGACCAATCATGTGTTACAAAATGGTGTCTGAACATACTTCTTACAATTATTCCAGTATAGAAAGTATAAGCGGCATAATTTCAAAGATGATGTGAGCAGACAACTATTTAGTGTTGAAAGAGTAACTAATTATATGGTAACTAGACAAAAGTGGTTAAGTTCTGAATTCGCTTGGAAACAATGATGGACTAGAGACAAAATACAAGATGGAACAACAGGATGAATTTATACATATTACGGTGGAGAGTTCAGAAGGGTGGCGGTGAATATGGAAGTAAAATTATAAAATAGGTAAAATAATTTAATTCAGTAGATTTGGAACCTTAAAAGTGAATTCAACTCAATGACTGAAAACCAAAATGAACATTGAGTGAACTGTTACACAACACAACAAAGCACACAAATACACGAACACAACAATTATGGTTACTAGGGTAGTGAGAGATTAGTTACACTCTCTTTCCGTATGCATAGGTTGGGTCGAAGTCTATTTTTTTATTACAGCTTGATTCCATACCGTATTTTTGGTACAAGTATGGAATTTTCAGCATGTGATATCGGTAGCCCAAAATTCGCAGGCCGACCATAGATATCAGGTGTGCGTCGGAAGAGGATCGAACCTCGGACGAGAGTCCTAACCACTGTGCCACCAGCGCACAGTGAAGTGGTCAACCACCACCGATCACTTCACTCTCTGAGTATCTTTAAGCTAGGAGTGCGTCAATGTAGCCGAGTCCTGTAGGACCATCTTACGTTTAAAAGCAGCGGCGAATGGCATGCCAAACATTTGAAGATTGCTGCTCAAGGTGTTCAGAACACTCTGCTGGATTTTGTCAGCGTCTTCACCAAGGAGGACTATGTCATCTGCATATTCATATGACACTTAACTGGAGACAAAAAGACAACCAGTTAAAAAAAAGTAAGAAGCCACTTCCTGATGAAGCAAAACATGATAACAATACGACATTTATTTGATGGACATTCAGTTACATAGTCCTATTTTGCTGGCAACTTAATCAATACATATATATGTATTCGAAATCGACTCCATCACTTCATGCGATATTTTGTCAGTCAAACTTTACTTGTTCATGACCGTTGGACAGGGGTAAAATCTTCGAAATATGGAATGAAGACTCAATATGATAAAACACTTCACTTCTCCAAAGAAACCGGAAGACATAATACTGTTAAAAGCAACTGAAGCCTTCAACACATTTGGCAGAGTATTTCCGTCATGTAATAAATATAGGTATTTCAAGTCCTTCAAAGATCTAGCATGTATATAGATGATTCAAGTCGGAATACGGGACGTGAACACTCCCATTATCTTCACAAAAATAAGTGCTAAATTTATTCCTTTAGTATTCAAGTGATGGTTTGTAGGGATTTGATTGGTTTCAGGATTTCATCATGAGTTGACACTAGTAAGAGAACCATTGGAAAACCTGGGAGTACTGGACAGCTGTTAAGTGTCTGGCAAATGTACTTGAGAACACTTAAATGCCTTTCAGACGGAGATTTCCGAGGATATTCTTGGAAAATATAGTAGATGCTCTCTTCGCAGTCCTTCATATGTACTTGCCTGCCACGAGTGCTGGTGAATTGGTTGGAGTTGACATACGGAACAGGATACTTACCTACTTTTGACTGGGGGTAACAAGCATACTGAAGTTTGATAATAATATTCTACAATCAGTTGTTACCATAAGAACGTCTTTTCTCTAGGAGTTTTGGTTTACCGATGTTGTTTTAAAATGACATATTTTCATTTTTCACATTCGGAGACATATGTCCAATGACCAGGAAAAATTGAACATACTAAAAACAAAAATATAAAGTACTTTTGGTCATTGAAACCTATATAAACTGCAGGCTTAGGAAATGTTTTCTTTTAAATTTTTGTTGTGCTTTGTAGTTGCTATAGAGATTGGACTGATTTTCTGCGGTAGGGTCGCCAGCTGTATGCCCAGCCTTCCTTATTTCCCGGTTTTCACAACCACTAGAAAACTAGGGCACTCGTAATCTAGACAAGGTTGGGCTTGGAAGTGAGAATTGATATGAGAATGAGACTTGTGCAGTATGGTGGAGTATAATCCCATTATGGTTAAAATTTATTTCGATAAAGTCTCCCAATGTTATACAGTGATGTCTACTGATGACGTTTCGAGCACAATTTATTGCAGTATCGATCATCATTTGGCTATGCATTCTTCAAAACCATTTTATTCATATTCCATCACAGCTGACTGATAACAGTCAGAGAACCAATGAAAGCCAGTAAGTACCAGACAACTGTTTCGTCCGGCTTCTTTGAGACTCTTCATCAGTGCAAATCCATCTCCAAGGGATAGAACCTAGGACCTTCAGATTACAAGGAGAAGTAGTTTACTATTCAGATAATGAGACTGATTTCCATTGCGAAGAAATTCCAAATTCATCATTTTAGCGCAATCTCAAGTAAATGTCACCGACGAGTATTTATTCCCACAGTCAACCTGGTGGATACCATTGATCACGCCTTCTTACTATGAGTCTAAGTAACTTAGTCATGCAGCCAATTACTAGCAAACAGTCAGATTAATTGTCAAAGGAGTTTCATTCCTGTACATTCCCAGTGAAACACAAGGCTTCAAGCTAGAGATTTGAAGTTTCGGTAGCAGTCATGTTTATTTTTACAGGGTGGGTTTGCTAGCTTCATGTCCAACCTTCCCTCTTTACAGGCCTTACTGTTATCTAGGAGAGGTTTTGGAGTGCGCTGGCTGAAGATCAAAGTCTGGACCATGTGCATGGTTGGCTAGAGTACCACCGCTGAACCACCAACATGGTTCGAGTTTGAAAAAAAACCATTGAAAATCATCAGAGAGTATTGATTTTTTAAATGTATTGTGTTCAGTCACTTGAGATCTTAATAAGTTAACGATAAAGCTAATAAATGGCGCAGTTTTATAATTTTCGATAATGATACCACATTTATTCTTAGATACAATGAACAACTTTCAGTTTACAGTTATTTTTCATGTCTAATTTAGTTAGTTTTTTTCTATAGTTGGTTTGTAAGTGTTAGTTTTATTTTTACGAGCTGATGACAAACCAACTATGAAAAATTATTCTGATGCTCGCTAGTGACTTGCTAGAGGATGGAGTTTCTTAAAGTTCTATTGAGCAGTCGTGACCAGTGAGGTCCAATTAGATGTCACATGTGTGGATGGATTTCCCCCGACGACATTGGTGGAGTCGTGCTAGATCACGAATTGGTAGAAGTTAGAATTCATGAGCCACTAAACCGTTTACCAGTGGCTGAATGGCTTGCCTTGTAACCATGAGGTCCTGATTTCAAACCCCAGTGGGTGCGCTCTGCTAGCGAATCTCAAACCAGGATGAAACAGCTGGCTTTCCAGTACTCCCTGGCTGGTTTTCAATGGTTCTCTAACTGATATCAATCCGTCATCAACCCGTAAAAAATAATTTAATTAGAGAACCATTGAAAACCAGGGAGTACTGGACAGCTGCTGTTTCATCCTAGTTTGGGAATCATCGGCAGTACGCACCCACTGGGATTCGAACCCGGGACCTTCCGGTTACAAGGCAAGCTCGTATACCATTCAGCCACTGGGACCCAATTCAATGGCTCGTGAACTCTAACTTCTACTAATTCGTGATTTAGCGCGACCCCAACCATTGTCGTTGGTGGGACATCCATCCACACACGTGACATCTAATTGGACCTCACTGGTCACGACTTCTCACTAGAACTCAGGAAACTGCAACCTGTAGCAAGTCACTAGCGAGCATCAGATTAACTTTCTATAGTTTGGTTTTGTAAGGATTAGTTATGTTTTACGGGTTGATCACGGATTGATATCAGTTAGAGAACCATTGAAAACCAGGGAGTACTGGACAGCTGCTGTTTCATCCTAGTTTGGGAATCATCGGCAGTACGCACCCACTGGGATTCGAACCCGGGACCTTCCGGTTACAAGGCAAGCTCGTATACCATTCAGCCACTGGGACCCAATTCAATGGCTCGTGAACTCTAACTTCTACTAATTCGTGATTTAGCGCGACCCCAACCATTGTCGTTGGTGGGACATCCATCCACACACGTGACATCTGAGTTCTAGTGAGAAGTCGTGACCAGTGAGGTCCAATTAGATGTCACGTGTGTGGATGGATGTCCCACCAACGACAATGGTTGGGGTCGCGCTAAATCACGAATTAGTAGAAGTTAGAGTTCACGAGCCATTGAATTGGGTCCCAGTGGCTGAATGGTATACGAGCTTGCCTTGTAACCGGAAGGTCCCGGGTTCGAATCCCAGTGGGTGCGTACTGCCGATGATTCCCAAACTAGGATGAAACAGCAGCTGTCCAGTACTCCCTGGTTTTCAATGGTTCTCTAACTGATATCAATCCGTGATCAACCCGTAAAACATAACTAATCCTTACAAAACCAAACTATAGAAATTTAATTAGAGTTAAATATCTTACCATTCCATAGTTGAGAGTTTCTAACCGATTCTGATGTCCTACTGTCTTTTTCTCTCTCATTTGAGTCCCCGAGATAATAAACACATAAAAGGAAATACCCACAAAAAAGTATAAATGACAGTTTGTGAATGAAACTCATGAGAAATTCCTGTAGTTTTTCTCTGTTTTAGAATAGGTATAAAACATTTTCAATCATGATCACTCAGTGATCAATTATTGAACTTTTTTTAACATATCTTTTCCTTCGTTATGGTAAATTTGATGGAGTAACACGGGAACGTGTTCTGCTGCCTCATTGTCACCTTGTCCTTGTCACGTTTATACACTATAAAAACACCCATTCAGTCACAGAAAAGAAAAGGCCTTCACACTCGATTATAACATAAAAGCTCATTATAATCAAGTGACAAGTAAGTGAAGTTCTCCACAAGACATGAAAAGTTATCAAAACGTCTATGACAGTTTGTTTCAACTTGTTTGTCTTAAAGTTATTACTCTGAGCTATGCTAATGACAACGTTATGCGCGGTGACTAATATTTTTACAGGATATGAAAATTCTACAAAAATGTCCAATCAAAGTATCCAGTACAGTCCTGCTGGAGGTCAATCGCGAGCCCGAATACCTCAGTGGTAAAGTCTCTGACTGCAGCACTGAGGGACGCGGGTTTGAATCCCAGAAGGAACATGAGCTCCTTAGAGGTTGCAGATACGCCTTTCTGATTGGTGAGTGCCAACTAGCACGAAATCCAAATGTCCATGGCTTCCGGTGACCGACTGCCTCCAACAGTCTAATATCATCAAAACTGTAAATCATATACTCTTTTTAGGAGTGTTTTTAAATGCCTTGCAGTCTTGAGAGGATATCGGGGAACAGGTGTGACATATTAGTTAACTAGGGAACATGTTCCCTTCTCCAAATATATTTATTTACCTTTATGATGGTTATTCAATATGATAATATAATTTACAGTCACCTTATTTTAAACAGCAATAATTGTGCAGAATGGAGTTTTCAGTGTTCATAAATATTGAAACAATTAAGCTCCTTTTATATATAAAAACAAAGTAGTAGAAAATAATAAAAATGGAAGTTAGTGGAATATAATGAATGATAAATAAGTAGCATAATAAGTAGTATGTGTAAAAACCATTCTGGCAATAATTTAATGTTTTAAAATGTTTATAAGCTCTTTTCTGATATTTGTCTGTTCACACAAATCCCGTGCTATATATTTAGTGATAGGTTGAATTTTTTAGTATTTTGATATACGAGCCTAAATTCTTATGGAATTTCTGCTTTTTGCCGAAGAGATACAAGGAAGTTGTTGCAAATGAAGAGGATGTTCGGTATCAGACGTGATGACTTTAGCTAATTACTTGAAAGAGTTATAATATCTGGAAAACCAATGTCAGTTAGTTGATGCTTACAGCCTTCAATGCCCCACGTAATTTGAAACTTTCTTCCGTAAGACGAACACGGAATAATAAAGAGGAACAGTAAAGAAGAATGAGCAGAATAAATAAATTAATAAATTTTAAGAGAAGAGGGTGAGGTATGCAAGAAAGTCTCAAAGCAAAAGCGTCTTTCTTGGATGTCCAGATAAGGCAGGTTTCAGACATTCTGTCGGATAGAAGTTAAATGCAGCATAATCGACTGGTGCGATATTTTATTCGCCTTTTAATTTTAATTCCAGTTCACGCTTCACTAAATAGACACCTGCCTAGTGAACTAAAAATATTTCAGACAGGCACAGTGGTTAGGACTCTCGCCGACCATGCACATGGTCCGGGGTTCGAGCACACGCCGACGCACACCTGATATCTATGGTCGGCCTGCGAATTTTGGGCTACCGATATCCACACTGAAAATTCCACACTTGTACCAAAAATACGGTGTGGAGTCAAGCTGTAATCAAAAATAAAATAAAAATAATAAAAAATTATCCCCAGAATATTTCCTTTCTCATAGCTCTTATTACTCACGTAATGTCCAATATAATGATGAACACGATCACAATTACTTCTACATGATTCTTACATAAAAGTGACATTTATTTACACATGGTAGAGAAGAAATAAAAATGAAACATTAGTAAATTCTATGTCATATAGAGTATGAAGTGCATCGGTGGTATAACGGTTAGGACGCTCGCCGACCATGCACATGGTCCGGGGTTCGATCCCCGACCACAGGACACACTCCTTTACCTCGATGAGCCAGAAATAATGCTGGTAAAGAGGAAAGGTTGGGCATGAGGTTAGCAACCCTATCATATAAAATAAACACTGCTACAGGAAACTTCAAGCCACTAGTTTGAAGTCCTGTATTCCACTGGGGAAAGTGAAGGGAAAAAAATTAGAGTATGAAACTATAACTTATTATTATTTCGCAACACAGAAAACAAATAAGTAGTCATACACCTAAATTTAACTGAAATAAGATTTTGATTCCATATAAGATTTTCGATTCCATATTAGTTTGTTTATTAGATATATCACACAGTGAAACAGTATAACGATCCAGTAAACAATTGTTTTAAGTGTGTATAGGGTGTATAGTCAGAAAAAATGTGATGAAGTGTAAATGAACAATGGGGGATATGTAGTGTTGTTTTGTAGTCGACAGAATACAAGTGTCGTCACTGGGGTGAGAGAAATGCGATAACCACAAAACACATGGAAACACACATTAACAAAGGAGGCACTGGCTGTGAGGGTTGACCGATAATGTCTAATGATAAAATAAAAAGGTTAAATTGTAAATTGTAATAAGATGTTACAGAAATGATAGGCTTAGTATAAAATCATAAAGGTTGACAAAAAGTAAGGGTAACAATGAGGTGAAATAAACTGGGTGGGGAAATGGATAATAAAGACATGATATCACGAAATGATAATAATGATAATAATAGTACGAAAATTATGATCCTGGTGACCTCATAGTGGGCCAGGGTAGACAAAGAGAGTGAATAAGTTTTTTCTGTAGACATAGGTCTGGTCTCTCTCTATTAATCTCTAAGGCCTCAGCTATGGCTAGGAGGTGTAATCGTGTGCCTTTAAGGAGATTGTTCAGTACTCGATACACATCTGTAAATGACTCATCTACTTTGATGCTGTGTTCACTATCCACTATATGAGACAGAATTGCACTATTTAATGATTTCGTTGCTCCTTTCCCAAGCCAAACAGGAATGTGTTCACGAGTGCGTAAAGATAAATTCCTTTGGGTACGACCTATATAACTAGCTTCACAGGAGCAGTTGAATTTATGTACACACACATTGATGTTACCATTTTCTGGTAATTTATATTTGATGCACAGTGTCAATGTCGGTTTGGTTGAGAAACGGATATGAATTTTCGCGGCATTAAAAGTTCTTCCAATTGATTTCGTTAATCTACGGTTTAATATATCACTGGCTATAAGCTTTTTCTTACTTACTGTGTCTCGCTTAGTTTTATGTGTAGTTTCATAGATATACTTCTTTACAAAGTTGGTAGGATAGTCGTTTTGTAGCCAGGCGTTTGTAAGATTTCTTATTTCATTTTCAATACAATCCTCAGTACATATGCGTCTTATTCTATAACTAAGACAACTATATTTAATTGAAATCAATCTTTATGATGATTTGAATCAGGAGTAATACTGCTGAAATAAGGCTCTTAAACAAGATGTCTCCTTGGTTAGTTTGAAGAAAGTCCAAGTTGTTGTATGGTTTACACGCTCGCCATGTAATCTGAAGGTCCCGGGTTCCCTTCTTGAAAGGGCTAAAGGTGAGTACTACTGACTGGATGAAACGGCCAGTTTCCAATGAAATAAGACTAAATCAGAAGTATCCAAACCCGCCGCATAATCAGTGACTATAGTAACTACTGTTGAACCGTTGACTCACGCATGTGTTAATCGATTTTAATTTTTATCTAGAAATTTGTCCAAATTGCTGTATCTTTAAGTTTAAATAAATTTAAGATTGTACAACTTAGGAGATGATTTTGATTAAAGTTTAAAAATGCAATCGAGTTTAGGTCACTTTTTTATTCAGATCTCATAGTTTCTTTTCTGTAATTTAATACAGAAGATAAACTCGAAAATCAGGGAAAAAAAGGAAGCTTTCAGGTTTGTTTGTTTCTTTGCTTTGAAGTTTTGTAGCTATTGAGGTTGTTAGTCCTATACCCAACATCTTCAACTTTTTTTCTGGTTAGGGAATGGATGTTGGTGAACCAGGAAATTAGAAAACTAGGCGACATTTTCAAGTATATTGGTTCACTAACAGTAAGCTAAATTCTTAATCCTATAATAGATGTTTTTCACTATTCCCTTGGATGCCAAGTGGAAAATACACATTCAGGAGAACATCTATTTCATCCTGTCCTGTGAAGTCCTCCTCAGCTGACCTTATGGCTGACCATAAGCTGCCATGTCTCCCTCACACAATGCCCACTTTGTTACCCTTGAACATTCTCCCAAATCTCGTCGTTTCACATTCATCTTCCAGTCTAGCGATGGCCTGATTCGCGCTCGATGCTATCCAACGACCTCCCCAACGTATATCAAATCCATTTTCATTTTCTGAAGAATATATACAGAGCAAAAGGTTCTTGAGTGATTCGTTTCCAGAGCTTTTTATCGCTAATTATGTGTTGCCGACTGACCACCCAGTCTTCATTATCGAGCCAGCGAAATGGGTAGATGTTTATCAAATCCTTCAGGAGCCTGTAGGAAATGCATTCCGAGAGGCGCGCGCCAAGTTTCTCGCCCATACAGAAGCATTAACTGACCATAAATTAATGTTTAAAATCTGACTTTCGTTCTTTATGTTGACATTCTTTATGTATGTATACTCATGGGAAAAACAGCCCAATGTATAAGTTAGCTGAGAGAGAATACAATTCAAAAAGCCACACACACACAAAACCTTTTTCTGATTGAAACAAAATCCAACGCATAAAAAAGGGAAAAAGCACCTGAAAACGCGACAATTTACACTTCCAGATTGTTCAAAAATGTTATTATTTCCAAGAAATTAGTCATGCAAATGAGAAACTTCTTCGCTTTATTCGAAAACAGTACTTATGATATAAAATCCTCAGCGTTTCGTACAATATTCCATCTAACTGACTCAACAACAACAACAACAACAAAATAAATAACATGGTAAGGGTATACAAAATTGATAAGAGCAAATTTTCGGCGTTAACGGTGACAATAAAATCAAAGTTTACAAAAAGTATAAAGTGGAAATAATAACAATCACTAAAATTATAAAGTAACAGAAATAATGTCACCTAAAATTACAATTTGAAGAAGATCAAAGAGCTGCTTATTTTTCAGATCACATAATAGACCATAAGTTTCACGCTTAACACTTCCTTTACCACATAGAACATCGGCTGAATAGGGGATCATTGAGTTCTGTATTTAATTACGCGCGCATACAATCAGTCTCTGATAATGACTTCTAGTCCTATATGACAATGAGCTGGAAGTGGAGTGTTGTGAGTAAATAAGGTACTGAGAGTCAGACAGTATGGTTTTTATTCATCTCTCTCTTGAGTTCAGATGTCTGTTCACTACAGTAGTAAAGAGTTGACTTAGTAGCCGCACACTACTATTCCTAGTTGATAGTCTTCCTGAGTAGTCCAGGGAAATCTAAAAGGAAGTAATAAAGAACCGTAGGTAAGATGGAAGAGTTAAGAAAATGTAAAAGTATAAATTGAGGGATAATTGATTTTCTTAAATTCTTAGTGTAGAAAGTTAAACTACCCATTTTCCTAGAAATCAACAAAATGCGGACGACCAAAAACGGTCATAGAAAAAAAACTAATCCGAGGTATTTAATGCTTGATTTATTTCTTATCTCACCACTGACCTCTATGCTACAAGAAGAGTGTGAACGAACAAGTTCATGTGGATCAAGTTTTTGCTTGAAGGTAAGGTAAACCATCGGATATTCGGAAGGATTTAACGTGAAAACAGTTAACTCAGATTACTGGCAGATGTCTGACAAATATCTACTAAGTCTGAAACAGTCAGATAGGAACTTAAACGGCAACGAGATATTCAGATCATCAGAGTATTCAGAAGAGTTGCTTTTTCCTGAAAGAGACAAGACTCGTTAGAAGAAAAAAAGAAAATGGCAGAGAACGGCACTTAGAGGGATACTGGCTTGAGTAAGCAAGTCAGAGGAAGTTTTGCTTTTATATACAGTATGCCGCATCCTGTCAAAAGAAATAAGAATGCAGTCAATAAGTTATTAGCAGAGAACTTGATTTATGTTGAGGAAAGCTTATTTAGCAAAAGTCATCTGGCTGCACCTTGAAAAATAGACATATGTAATCCAGGAAGACACATCGAACACATCTGGCTCCTTTATCTAAACAGCAAACAGTGTCATGATCTGTGACAGCAGCAGTATCCAAAGTGTATCTACTCTGTTCATGTGCAAACTGCTTACAGTCATTAAAACTTTTCAAAGAATCTCGAAGATTAAGTAAAAGTAATTATTTCGTTAATTTTGAAAGGAGAGAAGTAATTCTGAATTTAACATGCATATTGTAACCATAGACGACAAAGGATTTGAAATCTTCATATAGTGAAATTTTGTACACCTTATCTTCAGTGCACTATTTGCACAAATCTTCCGTGTTTCACAAATTCTAGCCTGCATAGTGCTTCTTTGTGTTCCTGTGACGTTTCGCACATATCTCTGTAACGCTGCATCATTTGCTTTCTCTTACATCAAATCTGTATCCCTACTATTCGAAGTTTTATACCGACTAACATCTCTTTATATATACATACATACTACTTATAAATCTTATCAGTAGCACACACCACAATAACAGTATATAATTAAGCCACTGGGACCCGATCCAATGGCCCATGAATTGTAACTTCTGTCAATTCACGACATAGCGCGACCCCAGCCAATGTCTTCGGCGAGTATTTGTCCCCACACCCGACCTCCTGCACCCTACTGGTCACGACTTCTCACTAGAACCCCAGGTAACCACCTACTTGAATAGGGCAAGTCGCTAGTGAGCATCTCATTGATATTCAAGTGTTGGTTTGTGGGGATTTGGTTGGTTTGGTTACAGGATTTCATCATGAGCTGACATTAGTTAGAGAACCATTGGAAAACCTGGGAGTACTGGAAAGCCGTTTCGTCCTTCCTAGTTTGGGACTCTTCAGCAGTACGCACCCACCGGGATTCGAACCCAGGACCTTCTGATTAATAGGTCCTGATGAAATCCTGTAACCAATCGAATCCCTACAAACCAACACTTGGACAGTATATGATTCCGGTATCGGGGCAATGATATCGGATACGTCAATACAACCAACTTCTAACATCAGTAACAACGAAAACAAAACGCGTTTTTTCGTCACTTCCATATTTGTCTCCGCTTCACAAAAATATTACTGATTTTCTTTATTCTTATCACACTTTCAGCTTGCTTTTAATACTTTGAGGCCGTTTGTGTATAAAGAAACACCTGAACAAAGAAAGGAACATAGGAAGCTAGTTTCGCTGGAAATGATGAATGTCATTAGAAATTAGTGTTGATTGTTTTGTTTTGTATTTTTGCTTTGAATGAAAGATAATTTGTACAGGGATAAAATTCAAACATGGCGGTGTTTCTTTTTGTTGTTGTTGTTGGATTGGTTATTCCCTCAGTCTCCTTTCATCTCATCCTCATTTCTTTCTGTTGGGGGTGGGTTGTTAAATTATGTAAACATACTATACAAACAATATTTAAAGAATAAATAGCATTCTTTAAGATTATTATCTTAGTAGCTATTTAGCCGTGTCTAATTAACTAAGCATTATAGCTAGGCTCATAAACTATTAATGCTTTAGTTTTTTTTTTTGAGCTACAAGCATGTCACTAGCCTATTGCCTAATGGGTGGACAACGAAAATCTATGCAAAGTTAACTAAATCATAAGAAGCGGTTGTGTGCTTATTAATCTATTAACTCAGTTATTATAACTCTTATCTGAATAGAAGCCTGGGATTCACTTCATTAGCTATAATTAGCTATAATAAGAGTAACCTACATTAGCTTCATTAATGGTTATATCAAAATATTAGTCTTAGCTTCAGTATAATTAGGTTAAATGGTTATTGCACTGATGTTATCTAAAATGGAATGATTACTTTGAAATATTATTTTGTAAAAGACCATAATATAATTATTATTTGTCAGTTTGAAGATCCTTGAATAAAACAGTATCATATATGTAACGACAAAAGCGGATGTTGTGTGCTTTCAATGCAAGAAACTAGTCTTTCTATAGTTTGGTTTGTAAGGGTTAGATATGTTTTTACGAGTTGATCTCGGATCGGTATCAGTTAGAGAACCATTGAAAACCAGGGAGTACTGGACAGCAGCTGCTAATTCATCCTAGTATGGGAATCATTGGAAGTACGCATCCACCACAGTGGGGTTCGAACCCCAGGACCTTACGGTTACAAGGCAAGCTAGCTGGTTCGTATACCATTCAGCCACTGGTACTCGATTCAATGGCTCGTGAATTCTAACTTCTACCAATTCGTGATTTAGTGCGACCCCAACCATTGTCGTTGGTGGGACATCCATTCACACAGGTGACATCTGAATGGACCTCACTGGTCACGACTTCTCACTAGAACTGACTCCAGGAAACTCCATCTTGTAGCAAGTCACTAGCGAGCATCAGATTAATTTTCTATAGTTTGGTTTGTAAGGGTTAGTTATGTTTGGTATACCAGCTTGCCTTGTAACCGAAATGTCCTGGGTTCGAATCCCAGTGGGTGCGTACTGCCGATGATTCCCAAACTAGGATGAAACAGCAGCTGTCCAGTACTCCCTGGTTTTCAATTGCTCTCAAACTGATATCAATCCGTGATCAACTAGTAAAAACTAATCTTTGCCTACCACGCCTGTATACTTGAGCAAACCTTCCTTGAGTTCTAGGCGAGACAAAAATATCCCAGTGACAGCAAAAAGCGATAGTGATTTCGCATAAAATCTGTACTGTATCAATTAGAAGTAGTGAAAAATCAAATAGTTAAAACAATTTCGACAATGCCGTTAGACAGCTATACAGATGTGATAGTCTCTCGATTTAAAAACAAGTACTGTATACATTGAAATTATTGAACCAAAAAACTCAACTGTGAGAAGTATTCGAGAATGAAATAAAATATTTCCGACAACGGTGGGTTTCAACACAGAACTTTGCACAAATGCGCAGCATTTCGAGTTGGTACTCTGCATTTAGTGCACAAAGCAGCAGAAGAGAGTATAGAGACGTTCAAAAGAGAGATAATAAACAGAAGTGTTAGGGAAAGAACAATTGAGTTGTATTGGATATGTCATATAACAGGGAGTGAATGTATCTGCACCATCCATTGACAACGATTCTCAGCCACATCACCAATTGTCTCTAGACATTGGTTCTCGCCAGGAAGTCTACACCTCTATAAGTGGCTTAAACTAACGGTTATGGATTTAATTGACTGATGCCACGTTTAAGTTTGACCACCACTCACTACCTCTATTCCAACCTGATCCTATGTCAGCTAACATCGGTTATGGGTGCTTAGGTGCTTAGCACATTTCTTACGGCAGTGACTCCGTGGTCTCCGATTTCTTCTAACTCCACGCACTAAGCTACTACGTAAGCTTAAATTTTTGGCTAAACCAAGAGTACTTCATGGACTTTGTAGAAACATCATTTCACTTCATACAAACCTGATCAAATAACAATGTCTACTGCTGGAGAAGGTGTGGAAAGAGGGCAACGTACCCAAGGATTGGAAGAACGGATATTTATTCAAACTACCAAAGAAAGGAGACTTAAGTCAATGCAAAAACTGGCGTGGAATTATGCTTCTGTCCATTCCATGCAAAATACTAAGCCGAATCATCCTGGAGAGAATCAAACAAACCCTAGATGAAAAACTTCGATCGAAACAGGCCGGATTCAAGAGAAACAAATCATGTATTGATCAAATCGCCACTCTACGGATCACCATTGAACAAAGCTTGGAATTCCAGTCACCTCTCTATCTCAACTTCATCGACTTTGAAAAGGCCTTAGATGATGCAGCGTCGATCGAGACGTGATTTGGAAGCTACTTCGCTACTACGGGGTTCCATTGACAATTATACATCTCATCCAACAGTTATACGACAATGCTGCACTGCATGCCAAGTAATCCACAACGAGTAACTTACGGAAGCCTTCGAAGTGAGGACGGGAGTGAGACAAGGCTGCCTACTATCGCCAATCATCTTCCTGATTGCAGTAGATTGGATAATGCGACAGGCAGAGACAGACACCGAAGAAACAGGCATAAAATGGACCAATACAAAACACTTGGGGGATCTGGACATCACCGATAATATATGTCTGATTTCCAACAAACTGAGAGATATGCAAGTGAAAACCAACAAGTTGGCAGAAGAAGTATCCAGAGAAGATAGGAATTCAGGTGAACATAGAGAAAACAGAAGTGATGAAGATTACTGGTCAACACCAACAGCAACAACAACAGACAACAATCAGTCGGCATAAATGGAAGGAACCTGAAAGAAACAACCTCCTTTACCTACCTACCTACCTACTTACCTGGGAAGCATCGTTTCGACCACAGGTGGACTGAACTGACGACGAAATCAAAGCCAGAATCGGAAAAGCAAGACAAACTTTCATTACTCTCAAATCTGTGTGGAGGTCAACAGCCCTCCCTACTTAGAATCAAAAATAAGATCCGGATCTTCAACTCCAATGTAAAGTCAGTGCTGCTATACGGATGGATCAGAGACTTGGCCAGCACGTCATAAAGAGCATCTCAAACAAACTACAGACCTTCATTAACAGCTGTCGTCGCTCAATACCACTCAAGATCAGATGGCCTGCCATTAAAGATCAGCAACAGCGAGGGATCTCTGGCAATGAGCGAACCAACCAAGCAGTAACCGATTGTGCAACAAATAGGCAGGAAGAAATGGAGATGGATTGGCCACACTCTGAGAAAACAACCAAGTGACATCACTAGACAAGCCATCGCTCGAGTGGAACCAAGACGAAAGGGAAGCGGTGAGTTGGTGGTCAGTGCAAGGTAGACTTGGAGGAGGTCATGCGAGGAGGAGATGAAAGCATGTGGACAGACATGGAGCGGGGTGAAAAAGTTGGCAGAAAACCGAAGGGAATGGAGGTGCGCAGCCGAAGCCCTCTGTTCCTCTAGGAACTAAAGGATACAATAATAGTAATATTACTGCGGCTGTTCATTCTACTTGCCTTTTCACTATTTCATTGAAAATAATGCAATAGAATGATTATTCAAATAAACGGTAAGAAAAGATCTGTTTCTACTTGTGCGTCGGTGGCACAGCGGTTATGACACTCACCGACGACGCACACGCTCCGAGGTTCGACCCTGATATGTAGTCACATGATGTGTGTTTTGTTTTTGACAGTCTGTTATATTTTGTTATGTGTATATTGATCGATATTTCATTACAACTCACAATATGCTTTGTCTGTCCATTAACTAAATAAACAATGTATGACCTTTTTGTCACATGACATTACAACCAATCAGAATCCAATCATGGTAAGATGTCTATCTTATTGTTTCATGTATATTAGCCGTTTTTGTATATACTTTTGTATTCTACACTTTTAGACACTTGTTCACACCTTTCGTACATTACGTACCCTTTCACTCACACACTTGTGTGACAGTCAGTTTCCCTTGCTGGAAAATACACGTATCATCGTGAACGTTGTGGCCTTCTGATTTTTCCCTTTCTGCGTCAGGACTAGTAACTACTCAACGAGTACCGACGCACACCTGATATCTATGGTCGGCCAGTATATTTTGGGCCACCGATATCATATGCCGAAAATTCCATACCTGTAACGAAAAATACGGTGTGGAATCAAGCTGTAATCAAAAATTTAGACAAAATTAAATTAAATAAACAACGGGCAAATGCTTGGGTCTCTTCAAATATACATATATCACATCACGTCGCTTGATAGACTTCATCATAACAAACATAAACTTATCTTCTATAGTTATAAGCATGAATTAACCGTTAGATAATCTCTTAATGTTTATACTGCCTTTGAAGAGTTAGATGGTATTGATTTAATTTTCTTCAAGTTTGATCACGGACTGATTTCAGCTACAGAACCACCGAGAACCAGGGAGTACTGGATAGCTGCTTCGTCATAGTCTTGTACTCTTCAGATGTTCGCACCCACTGGGTGTCGAAACCATGGCCTTAAGGTAACATCCAGCCACTGGGACCCATTTCAATGGTCCGTGAATTCCAATTTTCAATCAGTTGTTCACAATATTATTAATTGGATAGTGACTCCTATCTCAATGACAGCTATAGGAATATTCATATAATCTAATCTAATCGCCAGCTCACTGATGGCCATTAGGTGAATTTCCTAAACCTTCAGTGGAAAGTCGTGACCAGTGGAGTCCAACAAATCAAGATAATGTGGATCCTTATCGAAAGCACTGGTGAAGGCACCACTATAACACGAGTTAACAAAGTTAGAATTCCAACCCAAGTGACTGAAGGTTCAACGGGCTTGATCTCGTAATCTAAAGGTCATGTGTTCAGTCACTGTTGGCGGGATCTTGGGGGTTTGCTCCGATGAAGAGTCTCAAAATGGGACGAAACATCTTCGAGCTACTTTTCATTGATCTCTCCAACTGATGTTGGTTTGTGACGAAATCCTAACAACTTAAACTACGTTTCTTTTGCATATATTAAAAGGGAATGCGGTTGTTTTATCACCAAGTGTATTAGAGTTTTTGTCTAATCCGCACAAAATTTATACACAGTATGTTTTTCATTATCTAGGCTACTCATGCGCATATGATTCATCAACACTGCAAGCTTTTTCATTTACATTTACTCCCATAATGGAATGCATGATGCAGTGAGTTTACCTATATACACTTCTATAATAACAACAAGAAGAAAGGCACAACTGTCCAGAAATTAAGCTTTTTTTCCTTGTTTAAGAATGTTAATTACTATGACAACATTTGTGACAATATAAAAACGGGAGTGATTGTAAAATAACCTGAAGATTTATATATATATATATATATATATATATATATATGCGCATAACCTTTCTTATCTCTAGGGTAGTTAAGTTGTTAGCCCTGTGATTCTTACTTAAATCACTTTAAACCAACAACATTCTTCCGCTTTCTTCCATATTACTGCGTAACTTCCGATTTCTGTTGTGATTTGACGTTTCTGTAGCGGCTAGATTGATTTTCCAGGTAGGGTCTCAGAGGAGACCACTGGAAGACAGCATCTGCTAGGCCAGCCCTCGATTGGAATGTGGATAGGAAACGGCAAGTTGAACGTGAGTCGAAGGGTAACATGGTAAGTATTGTGTGAGGAGAAGGAGGAGGTTAGAACCTATGGAAAAATGGTAGGGTCAGCTGAAGAGGACTGCAGGGGGTAGAACAGCTTATAAATGTTCTGTTGATTTCCCATGTTCCTTTCGATACCCAACGGAATAATAGCAATAACAATAACACTGTGCGTCGGTGGCACAGTGGTTAGGGCTCTCACCGACCATGCATATGGTCCGAGGTTCGATCCCCTGACGACGCACACCTCATATCTATGGTCGGCCTGCAAAGTTTGGGCTACCGATATCCATGCTGAAAATTCCATACTTGTACCAAAACTACAGTGTGGAATCAAGCTGTAAATAAAAAATACATATATAAAATCCTGTTACCTCTCTTTCACAAGAAATAAATATAGATAACTTAACTTGGTATGTTGAAATCAATTTACAAAGCCTAGTCAACCCATTAAATTATTGATAAATTTACAATGCTATATGACTCATGTTTCACTTATTGTCGTCGTGGTATATACTATGGTGATTAGTGTTGTCGTTGTTCCTCCCCCTCACTCTACGTTTAATTCCAGCATTTTATGGAAAAATGATTAAATTTTGGTAACAGAAAAATATGAACAAGGAAAGGTGACACGATTTCCCATGGATAATATGTTCCAGCTAATAATATGCAAAGTAATATATTTTAGTGTAGGACAGAAATTTGATGCTAAATTTCATAAATTTTAATTTTCTATAGTTTAGTTTGTAAGGGTTAGTTTTGTTTTTACAGGAAGGAGGTCCTGGGTTCGAACCCCAGTGGGTGCGTGCTGCCTATGATTCCCAAACTAGGGTGAAACAGCTGTCCAGTACTCCAATGGTGGTTTTCAGTGGTTCTCTAACTGATATCAATCCGTGATCAACTCGTAATAATAAATTTTAACCTTGATTATACATAATAATAATTGAAAACAGTTATACTACGAGAGGTTTTGACTGGTCACCGAATAGTCACTAGGGTCGTACGTCTAATCATCTGTCTGGTGTAGAATACAGTCAAGTTTGCAATGTTGTCACCATTCTAGGTGGATTGCCATCAGGATACACCATGAATTGTTGTTATTAGATGGTTGGTAGCAATTGGAAGCAGGCCTTCGACCTAGGTTGTGTGATTCTTGGCACTTACCAGTCACTAGGGTCTATCTGAAGTTTTGAAGTAATTCATGTCTCATCTGAGATAAAAAAAACTTGGATCACTAGACTTACAGAATTCAATCTGCACCAAACAAAGGAATTAAAGGCATCACATTAGTTATCTACCACCTGGTGTCCAATCAGACTGTCTAATACAGTCAAAGAGAGGGTCAGTTGCGAACCCGAATAGCTTAGTTGTAAAGTCTGTGACTGCGACACTGAGCGACACAGACCTAAATCTCAAAGGAGATATGAGTTCCTTCAGTAGTGCGGATAAGCCTTTCTGACTGGTGAATGCCAACAAAAACAAAACCTAGGTCAGGCTTGGCTTGCTTCCGATTCCCGCCAACCATGTAATACTAGAGATTTACAAGAAATACCATCAATCACCATGTTTTCCTTAAGGTCAGGCATATTATTTCTTTCCCCCTATCATCGGGCGATTTAACTATCTTATTTGATTGTCGAGTATTGGTTTTTTAGGGTTTTGTTTGATTGTATGGAAGATTTCACCATGAGCTGACATCAGTTAGAGAACCACTGGAAAACCTGGGAGTACTGGACAGCTGTTTCATCCTAGTTTGAGACTCTTCACAGTACGCACCCACCGGGGTTCGAACCCAGGACCTTCTGTTTACAAGGCGAGCTCGTAGACCATTGAGCCACTGGCACCCGATCCAATGGTTCATGGTGAAATCCTCCATACAATCAAACAAAATTTCTACAAAACCAATACTTGAAAATAAATCTTATGCTCACTAGCGACTGGCCCTATTCATAGAGTTAGCCAGGAGTTCTAGTGGGAAGCCATGACCAGTAGGGTACAACAGGTCGAAGATGAGGCAGTAACTCATCGAAAAAAGACATTGCGAAGTGGTCGCGCTATGTCGTGAATTGGCAGAAGTTAGAATTCAAGAACCATTAGATCGGGTCCCAGTGGCTCAATTGTCTACGAGCTCTCTGGCTTTGTAACCAGAAGGTCGTGGGTTCAAACCCCGGTGGGTGCGTACTGATGAGGAGTCCCAAACTAGGACGGAGGAAACAGCTGCGCAGTACTCTCAGGTTTTCCAGTGGTTCTTTAACTGATGTCAGCTCATGGTGAAATCCTGCATACTATCTTCTTTGATGTTAAAAAATCGATAGTAGATTCACAGTAGATCTATGAGTAACTATCAGTGTTAGCTTTACATTCTCTTCTTACCAATGGAAATTCAACAGAAACCAAAGATCCAGTTAAGTTTTACCAGAAGGAAATAAAACTTTTGTATATTTCGTATATTTTACTAATGGTTAATAGCTGAACATTTGCTCAGTAAAGTGTAAAACTGAAATGCATGACTACACAGAAGACAGGAGAGAAAAACAATTAGATAATTTTTACAACATAAAACAATCTTAAACTATGTTATTTACTGAGTAAAGAACTGGTTAATCGATACACACTACAAAGTGTGTTTTTTCTGAATTAATTTACATTTCTCTTCTCTTTCATTTTTTTCTTGTTTCAATTCATCTCAGCTAGTCTCTAAACGTTTCCTCTTATTACGCTAGTTTTCTTTGTAAATAACGCAATCAAGCCTCTAGTGACACTTGCATATATATATATGCATACTATTTCGAAATTGGAACTATAAAATTCAATTCAATTCCCCATAGCTTATTGAATTCATTAATTATTTAATTATATAAAAAGGTTACAGATAGGAAGAAAAGAAGCTATCAACGTAATTGCATTCAACTGTATTATGCTTTATGCAAAATATTACTAAAGTCAATTCTGTTTTAGTAAAAGCGTGTGTATGTGTGTGTGCATAATTGAAACATGGTTACCTTGACGATGGTATTGCAGTGTATGAGAAACTTCTTTTCATTTAGTAATAAGCTGATATGGCTTTTAGCTTGTGGTGTTTAATAATAAGTAATTATGGGTGTGAGTATGCCGACCGAAATCGATGTGTTGTGGTGTGAACACAGAGAACTAATCCTTCCGTTCTACGATAAAACTGACCAGAATTTAAACGAGTTACCTACTCAAAGTTACAGAATGCCCCCCAACGACAGCTAGAGGACAGTTATTCACAAAAATATATGTGGTACAAAAGATAGTCGTGATGATGACAACGCCGTTACTCAACTATGCAGATCAAGTTCCTTCCCAGTTATTTAACCAGATCGACAGTATGAAGTACCTTAGAATCAAGAAGAATATTACCAGCAAGGTGGGATCGAATCTCTGTCCTCAAGAATCACCCATAATTCCAAGGTAAGAATCTCTTCGACTCACTCAAACAAGTCTTACTGGTAAAGCAATCCTATTGCCACACAACCACAAAGAAAAGCATTGAAATTAGAGGCTAATCAGGAAGAGAGACAAATGATAAGAATTCGGTGGACAGATGACAAGCAAATGTCAGGAGAATGATTAACAGTCTAGGATGAAGATGGATAATAATAATTACAGAGACTTTTCAAGAGTCGGTTTGTAAGGATTAAATTTGTTTTTACGAGTTTGTCCATGGATTGATATCTGTTAGAGAGCCATTGAAAACTGATTGATTTTTATCGATCGTTCCCACAGCTTGATAACGTCACACTGAATAGGTCAGTCGTAACTTTACGAACTTTGTAAGTGAACGGTGTTTATTTGGATTTAAGTTGCTACACGAGTTCTTGTATCGGAATAATTGTTTGGAAAATGCCTCCTGAGACATCTGTTTCCGACATTGATACTGATTACTTATTATTAGGGGTATATCATCCACTTTTCCTCCTGTACTGTTCTGACACTTGCATATTATCTATTCATTTAATCCTTATCATTTGACTTTGTCTTTGTTTAACCACTTATTTGAATGCAACCTTTTGTGGTTGTGTGAGGATGTTGTCTTCCGACCAATAATTTTTTTTGGTAAGTCTAGGTGATTCTGACTTTGATAGGTCTTTGGGAAATGTTTGATATGTGATCCTTGATAATAGAGTTCAATCGCACCATCTTGGGAACATTCTTCTTCAATTCTCAGCTAATTCGCAAGGTTTATTTTGTTCTGCAGTACACGTTTTGTGCTGGAAAACCGTCTAGTCTGTATAGCTATCTGTCGGTATTGTTGACTAACTGATATGTTATTATTGTTATGTAGTACCGGAGATTTCATCAGAAATAACTATCATTTTACTGTCGTAGGGACATTTTCTGACTGCGAGTAACTCACGGGAGTTCTGCTTAGCTATACGGTAAAATGCAAAGATGAGTTTCTAGCATTCAGACGATACACAACATGTTGGTTTTAATCGCTACAATTCTTCAAGAGGTATATGCTCTTTGCCATTTGTTTGAAAGTACATATTATTACAGTTTGATACAACTCATATATGTCAATTAATTGCAACGCTTTTAGCACAGCTTTGTGTTGAAGATTTCAAAAAAATTCAGTCACCGGTTTTGGTAACCGCTTATTTGAATGTGCATAACAGTCTGAATGAAGTCAGTATTTAGCTATCGGTTATGCACTGTTTCTAAACTGGTTATTGAAAACTAAAAATTTTAGACGCTAATGCACAACAAATTAAGTAATTTATTCGCTTAATTTAAGTTGAACATTCAATGACATCAGTTGGTTGAAGACAATTGGCAGGAATCCCAGTCTGACCTAGGTTTCATGTAAGTTGGCAGTCATCAACAAGGCGTATCTGCAACATTGAAGGAATTCATGTCACTTCTGAGATTTGAACGCACGTCACCCACCGCTACAGTCAGAGACGTTACCACTGAGCTATTCCAGCTCGCGAATAACATCCAGTAGGACTGTAGTGGATACTCTTGATTGGACACTAGTTCCTAACTAGTGTGATGTGTCGAGTCCTATCTTTGGTGCAGATTGAATTCAACCAGTCAGGTTTGCTAGTGCTAGTTGGCACGTATCATCAAACCTAGATCCAAGGCTTCGTGCTGATTGCCTCCACTGTATGTTATTTCAAAACAAACTTACCCAATATGAATGTGTGAGCTTCGTGAAAATATTTGATAAGCGAAGAGATTTGTAAGCGGCGCAAGAACACACACATTTTTGTATAAAGTTTTGTGCGATAACAATAAATTTTGCTCTGGTGGTTCAGCGATACAACGCTCTCCAACACCGCTTAGGTTCCCAGAGCTCCATTCTCGAATGAATTAGTCCTAAAACTCACTTGGCCAGTAGTAAATACGTTAAAGACTGAAGGTTGGCTGTGAGGCTAACAAACCCAACGCTTAAAAATAATACCACTGCTAATAAGATTATCAGAAAATAAAAAATTTAGCTTAGGTTAGAATGATTCATCCAATGGAGATAAGTAATTTAGAAAAAAAAAACTCAGCAATTGCACTTCATGCATTAACACACAACCACACGATAGGGTGGGACAGAGTGAAAATTTTCAAAGAGTAATATCAGTAGGTGTAGAGGGAGATTGATTACTGAATCCTGCCTGGTTCATCGAGTCTACACCCAACACATGCAATAGAAGTAACACAATGCAGATACCAGAGATATGGAGGATCTAGATATCAGTCAAATCAGGGGATGATAAATAATGTTAAAATGTATTCATTTCACATTATGACATTCCAACAAGTCATTTATTTTACTATAAAACATCTTATTTCCCATCTGATTGTATTTTATTCACAGCACTCATATTATTTCCGAGTGTACTTTATCTTATATTGAACTTTATTCAATTGTCTTATCATCAATTTTTACTCGTGTATAAAAACCAAGCAAAGAAGTTATGTGAGTATTGCCTTGATATGAGGATTATGAGTGGCAATAAATTGTACTCGAAACGTGGTCACCAGTTAATATTATTGTATAACACACCGTGTATATATCAAAATAAAACTTTACTCATAGTGGAGTTATACTCTACCACAATGGTCAAGTTTTATACTTATTTCAAAGCTCAAATATAAAGCCCTATATCCCACTTAGAACACAAAAGAATAAAAATAAATGTTGAAAAGAGTGGATACTGAACAAAGAATAAATACTCTTTTCGATAACTTCATCATCATCAGACTCTACAGTTGTATATCCATCCATTATAGTGAATCGATGAACTAGTGTTATTAACAACAATAATGTTGCTGTTTAAATAACATCGAATCAATAATAATATCACTGGATTGCAGTTCAATAGTATCAACATAAAATAACTTGAATGTCAGTTGAATTAGGAAAGATAATATTACAAATTCATGAATTTATAGTCTCTACTAAAGGCTGGTCAGGAAGGGCAGTAGTAGGGGCTAGCTAGACTTGCTTCTTTTGAACACAGAGCACTGGTTGTTTGAGGCGAATTGCAATAGCCTCTGCTGTTTTGGAGCATGCGGCGTTTCGATGATTTTGGAAATTTATTAGGCACCCGGTGGATGATACAGAAGGATTCTTCCAAGTTGGCTGGCCGGTTTACACCAGATGGTCCAATATCGAACTGCTAATGCTTTTCACTACACCTTTAATTAGCCATATTGGGAGATGTACCCCAGCGAGCACGAGCAATCAAGTTCCTAGAGCAACGGCCAATATAACTCACTCCACTACAAGCGCAGTTGAATTAGTAGTAGATACAATTTGAAGTGACCAGCTAGTCTAGATACTTCATCTTCCAGTCGAGGAATCACCATCGGCCGTGTAGAGAATAAGACGTGAAGTTCGCCGGCATTCTTTGTTCAGCACCCATTCTTTTGAAAATTTTAGTGGGCATTTTTAATCAGTTTAAAATAAATGTATTAATTAATTAATATTATAGATATTAACCAATATATGTCGTTTAATCCACAGATTTCTTTAAACGTATCTATGTGCTAATTCTTTCAAAAAAACATAAATCAGCTATGACTTTATTCAGTTTGTGATGAAACTCAGCAAAACTCACTACCCAACTGAATAACTTCCAGTTTCTTCATTGGTGAATATTTACAGATCAATTTGAATCTGTTTATAAGCATAGAATTCACACTACCAAGTAGGGATTTGTTGACTGACTCTTTTAACGAAACAACAGATGTCTGAATGAATATTTTTGCTATATTGGATTCTTCAGTACTTTGATTTGATTAGCAATCATTGTCTCTACAAAATTTTAGATCAAGTTTATTATTGTGTAACAGGATTTGATTAGAGTAAAAACGCATGGATGAATTAGTTGAATACCAGAAATTATTATTATTATTATATCCTTTAGTTTCTAGAGGAACAAAGGGCTTCAGCTGCGCTTCTCCATTCCCTTCGGTTTTCTGCCAACTTTTTCACACCGCTCCATGTCTGTCCACATGCTTTCATCTTCTCTTCACATGACCTCCTCCAAGTCAACCTTGCACTGACGACCAACTCGCTGCTTCCCTTTCGTCATGGTCCCACTCGAGCGATGGCTTGTCTAGTAATGTCACTTGGTGGTTTGTTTCCTCAGAGTGTGGCCAATCCATCTCCATTTCTTCCTGCCTATTTGTTGCACAATCGGTTCCTGGTTGGTTCGCTCATTGCCAGAGATCCCTCCCTGTTGGTGATCTTTAATGGCCGGCCATCTGATCTTGAGTGGTATTGAGCGAAGACAACTGTTAATGAAGGTCTGCAGTTTGTTTAAGATGCTCTTTATGACGTGCTGGCCAAGTCTCTGATCCATCCGTGTAGTAGCACTGACTTTACATTGGAGTTGAAGATCCGGATCTTATTTTTGATGCTAAGTAGGGAGGGCTGTTGACCTCCACACAGATTTGAGAGTAATGAAAGCTTGTCTTGCTTTTCCGATTCTGGCTTTGATGTCGTCGTCAGTTCAGTCCACCTGTAGTTGAAACGACGCTTCCCAGGTAGGTAAAGGAGGTTGTTTCTTTCAGGTTCCTCCCATTTATGCCGACTGATTGTTGTCTGTTGTTGTTGCTGCTGTTGTTGGCCAGAAATCTTCATTAACTCTGTTTTATCTGTGTTCACCTATTTTTGTCCTATCTTTGATGCTTCTTCTGCCAACTTTTCGGTTTTCACTTGCATATCTCTCAGTTTGTTGGAAATCAGACATATATCATCAGCGAAGTCCAGATCCTCCAAGTCTCTTTTTGTGTGAGTCCATTTTATCCCTGTTTCCTGATTGCCCGTTGTCTGTCGCATTATCCAATCTACTGCAATCAGGAAGATCATTGGTGATAGTAGACAGCCTTGCCTCACTACCGTCCTCACTTCGAAGGCTTCCGTAAGTTTCTCATTGTGGATTACTTGGCATGCAGCATTGTGGTACCAGAAAGACAAACCTAAACAGAGAGAGCGTTAAATAATCTAAAAATTATGAACATTTTTCAGCCTTTATAGCATGTCCAGTACTCCCTGGTTTCCAATGGTTCTCTAACTGATATCAATCCGTGATCAACTCGTAAAACATAACTAATCCTTACAAACCAAACTATAGAAAGTTAATCTGATGCTCGCTAGTGACTTGCTACAGGTTGGAGTTTCCTGAGTTCTAGTGAGAAGTCGTGACCAGTGAGGTCCAATTAGATGTCACGTGTGTGGATGGATGTCCCACCAACGACAATGGTTGGGGTCGCGCTAAATCACGAATTGGTAGAAGTTAGAATTCACGAGCCATTGAATCGGGTTCCAGTGGCTGAATGGTATACGAGCTTGCCTTGTAACCGGAAGGTCCTGGGTTCGAAACCCAGTGGGTGCGTACTGCGGATGATTCCCAAACTAGGATGAAACAGCAGCTGTCCAGTACTCCCTGGTTTTCAATGGTTCTCTAACTGATATCAATCCGTGATCAACTTGTAAAACATAACTAATCTTTATAGCATAGTCTAAAAGTATAGTTTTCAAATGTAATAGACACAAGTTTCTCATGGATGCATAAATGCTTAATTTTGTTCTTCTCTCTCTCCCTATATCTCGCGTTTATATCTAATTTCATCAGGAATTACTCTTGTCCAACTTATTGATCATAAAACTAATACTAACAGTTTATCTACACATAAAGTGACCAGCCAGCCAGCCAGCCAACCAGCCAACCAACCAACCAACCTTGTGTAAATTATCATTTTTATTAGTCTAAAGTAAAACAGCTATCTATCGAAGTTAATCAAAGATAATGATAATAATAAAAACAATAAAAGTTAGTCTCCTAGATATTACCTCCATTAATATAGGAGAGCTTTTAAAAAGAAAAATGATTATTTGATCATTTATAGCAGTAAGTATTTTTTGTCTCCAAGTTTTTTAAATATATTTGAATCAATTGCAGAGAAGATAGATAATGCGAAATAAAGTATGCAGAGCACGAATGGGGCATTTGTAAAAGCCACTAGAGAGCTGTATTATACGTTTAACGTCTTCTAAAATATTGAACTTCAAAAACTGCTTTCTGAGGCATCCCCTTAATGGTCTCAGTTAAGTGGTCTTACGCTGAATCCCTCCAAATGTCAGACAGTTAACTTCACTCACAATTTAAAAAATATGATCCACACGAATTGTTTCGTTCAGATCATGCTTGTAGAACATTAGTCTTTGAAGTAGAAATAAAATCAATCATTAAATACCTTGGAATATTTCTTTAACCTGACTGCTTCTGGTCATCTCATATCTTGATGATTTCTAGGAGGATTTTTTGTCTGACTTTCTACATTAAAGACGTTAAAACAAACAGGTGTCATTTAGCTTATGCTTTTACACTTTGTTAACCCTTTAATCCTACCTTTTGTTGGTTATTGCTTACTTACCCTTTAGTTTTTCCTGGGTTACTCAGAAACAACTTTGTCAAATCCCATAGGCTATTAAAGGTTTTTATAGTAAGGCAGGTGATGTTCCACTAAGACACCTCCATACTATTGTAGTTGACAGATGAAAGGATTATCAGATAAACGAGTCGACGCGTTCATTGGTTTCCTAGACAGTGAGTATATACATGTATCTTTCCATTACGAAGGTATATATATATATTATTATTGTTCCCTTGGGTTCCTAGTGGAACATAGGGCTTCAACTCCACGTCTCCACTTGCCACTTCTATCTTCCTTCTGCTGTACTTTTCACCTCCATCCATCCATCCATGTTAGTCCATACTCTTTCAACCAACTCCTCTTCACACCATTTCCACCATGTCACCCTTGCACTGACGTCTCACTTACCGCGTGCTTCCCCTTCAGCCTGGTTCCACTCGAGCAATGGCCTGACGCGCACGTGATGTCACCCAGTGGCGGCCTCCTCAGCGAGCGAGTGTCCAATCCATCCATCTCCACTTTCTCCTGCATATTAGTTGGCTGGCGATTGGTTCTTGTTTTGTTTGTTCGTTCCCATAGTTTCTTGTTGGTGATTGTTTCCGGCCCGGCCCGGCCATCTGATCTTTAGTATAGATCCAGCTGAGACAGTTGTTGTTGATAAAGGTCTGGTCTTCAACAGGCTGTTGGAAATATTCTTTGTGACCCGGCCGCCAAGTTTCTGATCCGTATAGAAGAACTGACTGACTTGACGTTGTTTGTATTGAAAATCCGACGGAATTTTGTTGTTGATGCTGGCTGAGTGATGAAGATTTCCAGATGTATATATATATATATATATATATATATATATATATATATATATACTGCATGGTCTTACCAGCTATGAAATTATACATAGTCGGAAAAACTTTTGATATGTCCTTTTAAAAGGGCTTTATCCACACTTTGGATGATGTGCACCAGCTTATTTACAACGTAGTGATTGTATAACTTGATTTATTTGCAAACTATGAAACCACTTCATTTCTGAATAATAACAATAATTATTATTATTATTATATGCTTTATTCCAAAACAGTACTTTTGGTGCAGTACGGAATTCTCTGCGTTTAGCGTAATATTACATTTAATTCACTTAACAAAAAACCAATTTCATGGTATACGTAAAAAATAAATAGAATTGATATGAGCAACTTTTTAGCTATTATTACTAACAATAAAGTCAAACGATAGAAGAAAAAAGCATAAAATGACAAAAACAATAAAGCATAGTGTCACCAATATAAATTACAAAAATAGGCAAAGATCAAAGAGCCGTTTATGTTGCTAATTCCATAGGAAGTCATAAGTTTCACGCTTAACACTCTCTCCGTCTCAGAATATGGCCTTTATAGGGACGGTATCGGTAAGTTTTGTATTCATTTGTGAGAGCATATAATTCTTTTTTGTAATGACTTCTAATTCTACCTTTTGATGAGATAGAAAGGGAGAGCTATGCAACAAAGAGGATTTCGAGAGTCACGTAATATGGCTTTTACCAACCTCTAGCATGAGTTCAGATGTCCATCGACTACAATAATACTAAGGCGGTGTTTTATTGGCATACCACTTGCCCTACTGAAAACCTTTATTACCAAGGAGTGAGGTAGCAATAAACAACAGTAAGCAAGATGAAGGAGTTAACGAACGAGTTTGTACGGATCACGTTTATGCTTAGAAGTGAAGAGATTTAACTTAAGATCATTTATCTGAGACTACTGACTGATGTCGGTAGACAAGTCGTGTTAGAAGAAAGAAAAAAAGGAGACAGAACAGCGCCTTGAAAGATACGGACTTCAATAAGCAAGGCAGAGGAAGAATTGCCCTAATTATAACTTACCGTGCTTATAATTGAGGGATGGTGACTAGCAGTGGAATACAGGATGCGCATTTCATCCTGGTTGGAACTCGTCGACTGGATGCACATACATTTCCCGGTGAGTGATGATGTTCCCACCGAGGCTAGAACCCAGTGCCTATAGTTTCAAACGCCAAAGCGTTATCCACTAGAACACTTGGGCCACGAGAGCCACCTCTTGTTCAACAGGTCATGTTAATTTAATTGAATTTTGGATTTTCCCGTCGATTGATTGGACCAAAGTGCTCGGTCTCAGGTTGACATGTCTGTTGGCTTCTTGTGCAGATGCTTCGACGATGTCTGGGCATTTATTTGGAATTTAATTGGTGGATGATGACTAGCAGTGGAATCCAGGATTAAATTCTAATTAAATGCCCAGACATCGTCGAAGCATCTGCACAAGAAGCCAACAGACATGTCAACCTGAGACCGAGCACTTTGGTCCAATCAATCGACGGGAAAATCTAAAATTCGATTAAATTAACCATGCTGTTTGAATGCATACAAATATATATTTATTTTTATATATCACATGAAATCCTAAGTATAGCTTTCTGAATTATGACTAAACTTATGTAGACAGAAGACAAGTAGTTCAGCGAAGAGTCTCTTTTCGGCGAATTCATTTTCATAGCTGTACAATCGCAAATATATATGGTTATTTTGTGTGTGTGTGTGTATACATTAAATTTGTCAAACGAAAATACAATTAGTAGGTTCAGATGAATTGGATGTTGATAAGAGGATAGCAACAAAAGTGATGAGTTGTCATAAATGATTGTTAAATAAGAGTTACGTAATGGCATGAATAGTTTGATGAATGAGTTGTGCTCAAAGGGTGTACATGGAAACAAAATAATATACAGAATTACACAAGGGTTTTAAGTTAGAAAAATAAGCATACAAACAGAAGTAAGGTCAAATCAAACAAACAAAGAAAAGTTAGGTCAAATCAAAGGAGTAGTTACCATGCGAGTAAAAGTGGTTGGATAATTTTCTTTTGTATGCATAGTTCTGGTTCCTCCAACTGGATGGCTAGGGCTTCTGCGATGCAAAGAAGACGGAATCGTACTGTCTTTGGAAGGTTGTTCTTCACTTTGTAGATTACTTTGAAGGAGGCGTTCGTTGAGATGGAATGACCAGTATTGACGAGATGTTCGATTATTGCACTCCTTATATGGCCATTATTTCCTTTCTGTAGCCACGCTGGATAGTGTTCTTTTACCCTTTTAGACAGGATGCGCGTTGAACGACCGATGTACCTGGCTCCACAGCAACAGGTGAACTGATATATACACATAGAAGTGGTCATGTGCGGAATCTTGTCCTTTGGGTTTCTGCAGATCAGCGGGCGACTGGAGAACACTATTCTTAGTGTTGCCGCAGGGAAAGTTCTTCCTAAAGAGGTGGAAATTCTCCTTCTGAGGACGTCACTAAATAGGTCTCCTTTGAAGTCTAGGTTCATATAAAGTATCTTTTTCGGCACGGATAGTGTCTCTTGCTTTTGGTTTTTCTGTTTGATGTTTTTCTCTACAAATCTTGGTGGGTAGCCATTTTGTATGAAGATTTCTTTCAGGAAGTTTAGTTCTTCTTCCATGGTGTCGGAGCTGCAGATGCGTCTGACGCGAGTGGCAAGGGATTTAATTAGGTTTCTTTTCCGACTGATTGGTACCCAGCTGTAGAAACTTGTTAATTGTCCGTTCCAAGTCGGTTTCCTATAGATTGACCTTCTTAAAGTTCCGTCATCTCTCCTTGTAAGCTCGACATCAAGAAAAGGGATTTTAGATTCATTTTCAGTTTCCAAAGTGAAATTTGTGGCTGGATGGCATTTGTTGAATATTTGCAGTAGTTGATTGAGATCGTGACCGTCATCACAGATGATAAAGATGTCGTCAACATATCTAACGTACAACTGGAAATTGTCGATGGTTGATTTGAGTGGGCCATTCTCGAGGCTTGCCATGAAGCAGTCTGCTAGTAATGGGCCCAGTGGAGATCCCATTGCGATCCCATCTTGTTGTCTGTAAATAATGTCGTTGAATGTGAATTGCACTTATGTACTCCGAATGCGTTTCGTTAAAAAAAAATGGCTATGAACTGACAATACAAATATGTCTGGTAGGATGCTAAACATGCTAAAGCTCAGTTCCTGTCAAGTATAACACAGAAAGAGTAAAGTCAAAGCCAAGAGTGACTTGACTGTTTGGAAATCTAATTAAATGAAAATCCATTTATGTGTTGCAAACGTTGAACACAACCGAGAGGAGTGTTTCTAACATTATCTGGATGGCTTTTATTGAAGTATTGTTTACTGTTTGTAACGAAGAAAAGTAATTTGAACCTGTATTGTATTACATTTCATTAACATTACTGTCTTATTCTTAATTTATTTTAGATTCATTCCATATATTTGTTGGTGACTTATCGCCTGAAGTGCAAGATGAGACACTGTTAGCAGCATTTTCTAACTTTGGGACAATTACGTAAGTGAAATCCGGTGAATTGCCTAACTTATATAAAGTAATAACTTTTTGCATTTGTCATATTCCTTCACTTTCCCAGTGGATAATAGGGCTTCAACCTGAAGGCTTGAAGTTTCTCTGTAACAGTGTTTATTTTTACTGCATAGAGTTGCTAGCCCCATGCCCAATGTTTCCACTTTACCACCTTTATTTCTGATTTCGCGAGGTAAAGAGGTGCGTCGACCGAGGATCGAACCCCGGACCATGTGCGAGCGTCCTAACCACTGTGCCACCAACGCATAGAGTTAATAACTTTCGCGTATTGAAATATTATCTAATTGTGACACTACTAGGTAAAAACGGTTATTATATAATTGTGTATGTAAATATTTTGAAATTAAGCTATAATATCCTGTTCCAGCCTACTCCAGACGAGATCTTCTATCCAGGGTATCTCTCACTCTTTTCATGATTATGAAGGTAATAATCTGTGTATGTGTGACAGGACCATAATCCTTTGCGAATTACCGCACACAATTAAGTCGTACTTCTTTACAACATGACAAGGTAGTCTTTCTGACAAACCGTAAGTACCTTACTTTCCGTCCAAACCTTCTCCAACAGTAGCATGAGTAAGTCGAATGAGGTCTCTCGGTCAGTTTTTAGTGATACTTCCCAGCTTTCATTAACTTTGTAGCAGTTAAGACTTCCTCTTTTCTCAAAGGATCTGTATTCATTGAGATTTCTGCAGTTGCTGGTTATATTTCCGAATGGTAGTCGATTCAAGAGTCTTTTGAAGTAATCACTCAAGCGCCTTGTTTGTTTCACCTCTCTCGTGATTGATTTTCCTTCAGTATCTTTCACTGACATCGTCTGAGTTTATCTCTTCCTGATGTAGTGTTGTAGAGTCTCTCTAACCTCTTCTTCATTAGCCAGTGTGTCATTATTTCGTCTCCTTTATTTCCTAGCACTCTTCTTCATTCCTTCCTTCTCTGGTACGTGAGTTTCACTTAGCTTCTGCTTTATTTGTACATCGGTTCGTTGGTTCTCCCTCTGCTTCATCATCTTCCAGATGTCCTTAGAAAGCCATTTTTCATCCTACTTCTTCTTGCCGTCTAAAATATCTAACCAGAATTTTCCTCTGCATGGCTTTCAGAGAGTTTAAGTGTATTTCCTCTCAGACTTCTTGTGTGATGTTGCGTAATCCCGTTTACTTTTCCTATTGACTAGTTTGTAGATGTCTTCCTTCAGCTTCTTAGTGTTACACCTGGATTGTGGTATATCTCCAGTTTCTTTGGGGACTTAATCTTAAAGGGTCTTTGCATTAGACATTCATGTAAGTCTAAAATTTCTCCCCTTCTGAACTTTATGTTTAGCAGGATGAGGTGAGCCTTTTATCTGATTTTCGGTGTGTGCTTCCGGTGAAACCCATGTCGCCTTGTGTATATCCTTGTTCTTATATCCGCTAACTTCAACTGCCGAACTACTGAACGTGGAGAAGTCTGGAAAGAGTTCTCTCTTTTTATTCGTTTCACTGAGGAATTATGGGTAATTCTTTACCTGTGTTTTCTGAACTCAGTTTGGCTTAGAATTCATATCATCCATTAGAATTTTTGATATCTTCATCAGGCTGGGGTCTTGTCCATTGCTGCTTGTAGTCATTCATAGAAGACCTTCTTATCTTTAACTACGTTGATTATAGACATGTAGCATTGTGTTGTTGCAACTTTTTTTTGAGTTATATCTCATTATTATGACCCTAGAAGAGATGAAATTTTCATTGCGTGAGATCATTCTATCTTCTAAGTGATGTCATGATGGCCACCTACCTACCCACTCCATGTGATCATGATTATCGTCCGTGTGACCAAGTTAGAATAGTTCACACTCGCACATGCTGTAACAGATTCATAGCATTTGACTGTCGTATCTTCTGATTTCTTCATTCATCTGAAGAGCCTTACCAGCGTTGAAAACTTCCTTGCATTAGTTAAAGATTCTTTAACGGAACATTGTAACAAAAGAAGACAAGGGCCAGGCAACAGATCGTTTATCAAGGAAATCAACACATATGTATAGATTTTTGTGTACACATTATAGATTATTGTTAGCAGAAAAACACAGTCCTCTGATTAATGGTTGTTTCTCACAGAAAATTAACCTTGCATCTCTTTGTGGCTTTTTCTTGAATGTCAGATCATCTGTGTGTCAACTGTATCCGCCTCCGCAAAGCCTTTCTTCTCATTTTTCTCACGACCAATATTTGGGACATAAACATTGACGCAAATTACTGTCCACCAATTTTGACTAACAGCCAGTTCTCACCACAACATAATTACACACTGTCTTAGCTACTGATTTCAAACACTGACATAGCTAAATGATGAGGCTAAAACTAAGCTATATTTGGCTGAATATGAATAATAATATGAATAGAAATAATATTAATGACGACATACATTTCAAATATGCGCAACAATAAGGGATCTAAATCATCAGTGGTAATTCCATACTGGGCAGAAACCTCGGAAACCTTACGCAGAATTCTTAACAAGGCAGGGATAAAAGTGGCTGGCATTCAAACCCATAAACTCAATTTGAAACAAGCTTTGTCAGCTGAAGGCTCCTGTGGAACCAATACGTTAAAACAATTTGGTTCATATAATACTCTGCAATGATTGTCAGGTCAAATACATATGTCAAACTAGTAGAACAGGGGCAGTCAGACTAGACGAACATAAAAACCTAGCGAAACCTGGATTAGTTGACCCGAATAAGATAAGAAATCTAGAGAACAGTTCAGCCGTAGATAGCACTCAATACATGCAGTTACACACAACTATACAATAAGCTGGATGGGATAGGACGACAGTTTTAAAATCTAGTGTCAGAGGGTGGCGGGTGGGGAAGATTGATAACAGACGCTTTGTTTATCGAATCAACTGAGAGAGAATACATGTAATAGGAATGATTTAACATCTGTCCAGGCAGATATTTGGAAAATTCTACTACCCCAATGATGACAAATAGGAAAGGACAAAGAAAACTATAAAACTCAAGTTTCGAAGTTTGGTGATTATAACTGATATGATTATGAGTTGTTGTGTTCGAAACGTCATCCAGTAAATAATAATACTGTTTCACTGTGTGATACATTTAATAAACAAACTAATATGGAATTACTTACTACCACCACCACAGTGCCCAAGTTTTACACATTCTTTAATAAGGCTATGCTTGGTTACTTGCCTCAATTCATAGTACATAAAAAAATACCATTTAGTAACATCAAAGAATGCCAGTTTTTTTTCACCGCCAACTAATTAGATTCAACTAACCTGGACTTAACAAATTAATGTGTAGTACCTGTATTTTATTTTATGCAGAGTAAAGGATTGAAACTCACTCACCTTATGTTTTAATTCATTCAGGCGTCTCATAAAAATCTAAAAGAATGATTAATGAGCAGAGAAGATATTCTTTCCGATAACCTCTACTCCACCATAGTTCTACATTTATGTCACCATAATAATAATAATAATAATTAAAGAAATATTATTATTGTTAACAACATTAATGCTGTGTTTAAATTACATTGAATAAGCAGTGTTGATAGACTACACTTCAAAAGCCTCAGTAGGAGAGAGAGAGAGGTAATATGCATAATATAAGTATAACACCAAACTGATCGGATATCAGATAAATTAAGGGAAGTAATAATAATAGAGAATTTATGATTCAATAGGTTGAACAGATGGGCAGGATAGTTATATTGGCTGGACTTACCTTTCTTTTGCACTCACAGCTTCAGTTGAATTAAGCGAATCGCAATGGCCTCTGCTGTTGGGGATGTTCGGTATGAAGAGGCTTTTAGTAAGTTATTCGACAGCCGACTAATAATAGAAGAGGATTCTTTAATACCGGCTTTGTGGCCTGTTTGAACGTGATAATCAAATACGGAGCTGTTGATGGTTTTAGCAACACCTTCATTTAGCTATACTGGTGGGTGTGGTATTTACTGGCACCAAAAAAATAAAAAGTTTTTGGAGCAATAGTCGACGTAACTGACTCCACATGACCAAAGGCTCCTAGACAGTGAACATGCCAAACCGAAGACGCTGTCGCAATCCATCACGAACCTACATCAGTTAGAGAGATCATTGAAGACTGGGGATCAATAGACAGCTGCTTCGTCTTATCCAGGGACTCTTCAACTGGTCGCACCAAATACCCCTTCAGGGATTGAATTCGGAACTTTCAGGTTACTTTCAGGCTTACCGACCATTTAACTGCATGGACCAGAATTCAGTGACCCACGAATTCTAACCTTGTCTACTCATGATGTTGTGCTTTCCTCACCAATTCCACTTCTGAATATCAGTCACCAGCTTACTGATGGCTATTGGATAGATTTCCTGAAACTGAAGTAGAAAGCGGTGACCAGTGTGATCCACCATGTCACGGTGAAGTGGATGCTAGCAGAAGGAAATGGTGAGAGTAGCTTTGGTGAGGAGTCCCAGAGTATGATGGAACAGCTTTCCAGTGCTCCCAGCTGCTGGATAGAAATTATCAACTATTTTTTTACAAGGATTTGATCGGTTACAGGTCAGATTACGAGCTGACATCAGTTAGACAGCCACTGGAAAACCAGCACTAGAATACTGGACAGCTGTTTCGTCCAACTTTGAGACTCTTCAGAAGTACGACACCCACCGGGGTTCAAATCCAGATCATACCCCAGTCATAAGGTTAGCTGATAGACTATTCAGACGCTGCTATCCAATCAAAATGACCTATGACTCGAAAACTGAAAACCTCCCTATAAATGAAGCAAATAAAATGGTATATGATCCGTTTTAAAAGAGACCTTGTGATATACTTGGTAAATCTTTAACGCCTAAATTTATAGTTGTTATATTCTCCGTTGATTTGACTTAGTCCGTGTAACGAGAAAGGAAGACTGATTTAATAGGTTGAGTCTCTGCAAACTAACTCTCGAAAACTACGAGACAAAAGAAATTTCGAGTAAAGAATATTCTTCCCAATAAATAAATAATTCTTCAGACTCTACAGTTATGTATATATAGTATTCTAGCATAATCACCATTACCAATATTTATATTTTTTCTAAACAATATCGACTTCTTACGGTCCACGGAAGTGCAGTTCAGGAAAAGTGAGTAAGTTGTAATAAGCACAGAAAATGCAATACTCGATAGAATATCAGAAAAATCTAGGAAAATTTATGCAACAGATTAAGGATAGTTAAAATACTGAAGGCCAACGTGGTGAGGAAGTTGTCTGTTCCCAGCTGTTGGATACATAATTAAGGCGTCTTAATTTGGATTCTGATGGCTTTAGCGATATGTAACTAATGAAATCTTAAGGTAAAGTTAAGATTAGTCAGTTTACGGTTAAGAACACTGAAAGCCTTGTTAACATCAGTTTAGTTTTCTGTATTGACGAGGTGAGATAGAATAGGTCTACAGGTGGCCCTTGTTTTTCCCTTGATTATTAACGCAGGATAGTGTTTGCAAATCCAACGATAAATATACCCAATTGTATGTTCTACATAACTGGCTTCACAGGAGCAGTCAAAATGACAAATACATATAGAAGAGGCTAAGTTATGTAGTTTATCTTGAAAAGACAGCCTGCTTCAGAGGCACTGAAAGCTCTTTTTACAGCATTCCTTATGCCTTCTGTTATTGTTTCGCACTGATGTCATTACTTAAGACCTAGAGTTGTAGAAGACAAAGTATTTTACGGAGCTGTTGGCACACTGACTTACTTTGATTTTAGATTCACTGGGTAGCCATTTTCACTGATTGCTTGCTCTTGCTTTGTGGATCCAACGCTTCACTAGACTGAGTGTGTATTTCACAGACACAAAATTGAATGAATGACTATACTGACTGGCTGATGTAGGTTTTGAATCTACACTTCGTTTTATCGCACCGTCCTCTTTTCTAGTCATAAGGACTTCTAGGAATGAAATATTAGAGTCTCTTTCTTTCTCGATGGTAAAATGTATTTCTGGATGCACACAGTTAAACTTATCAAGGATGCTATTTTATTAAAAGACATTGAATGTATCCACGGTAGCTCAACTGTAATGTTTTTAATTACAATTGAAATAGACAATGATTTAGGCTTCGATAGAGGATTATTATTTTTATTCTCTTGTGTTCAGAATGTAACTTGGGAATTCAATAGAATATTTCCATTTCACCAAGTTCTCTTCAGTCCGCACGATTGACGATAATGATAAGTTGTCGTTTTCCCCTTCATGTCACTCTCGGACATACTCCTTACTCGTTATTTCGCTTTCAGGTTCCATTTGAGCGATGGCATACAAGTTTCAGGATATCACGCAGTAGTCTACACAGCGTGTTTTGGATCCATCTTCATTTTCTTCAGGATATCTTTATGGGCAACAGATCCCTAATTGCCGGCCAGAGTTTCTTGTTGACAATTATTTCTAACCGGTCAGCCATCTGATGTTCAGTAGAGAGCTAGCTAAGGCGGCAGTTATTAATAAAAGCCTGGAGGAGTCTGTTGACACCAAGTTTCTTGAAACACATAAAGGGACAGTGACTGGCTTAACATTGATGTTTTGGTACTATTATTGTTCTCCCTATGTAAGTTAATTCCGTATACATTACGTACTAACACTGTTTCCTCTATCTGTTAGTTATATATTTTCCTTCACGTTCCCCAGTGGAACATAAGGCTTCAAGCTAGTGGCTTGAAGTTTCTGTAGTAGTGTTTATTCTACAGGATTGGATTGCTAGCCAGCCTGATGCCCAACCTTTCCTCTTTACCAGCCCTATTTCTGACTTAGCGAAGTAAGGGAGGAGTGCGTCCTGTGGCCGGGGATCGAACCCCGGCCTATATGCATGGTTGGCGAGCGTCCTAACCGCTATGCCACCGACGCTATCTGTTAGTTAGTTTACATATGTAGGGTATATAGGTGATTTTTGCGATAGCTTATATTATGAGAAAGTTTTTCTCTGCCTCAAATTCTTTTTTTATCTTCTTTCTCACTTAATATATAATGATAACATCAATAATTGACCTCATTTTTGAAATGGGCTAAATTAGCTGACATGACACTGATGATGATGATGATGATGATAACTGTCAGGAATGATGTTAACGAGAATGTTAATGAAGATATGCATTGTTGATACACATGATCTAATGGCTAAAGTAGGAAGTAGGTTAGGGAAAATTAGTCGAGATGAACAAATAAAGTAATAATAATAATAATAAAAAGTTCACTGAAGTTAAAATATGTTTCTGGTGATTATTCTGTTTCCCCTGCATCTTTGATGACAGAAATTAAATTAACTTTACATTTTTTTATCACCATTATAGGGATGGATAGATAGATAGATAGATAAACTGTATACGTAGTTGGACAGATAGATGGAGGGAATGTAAAGACTTTTTAAACTAGGGAGATGTAAAAGATGAGAAAATAAAGTTAGGATAAAATTGTACACACATTAACAAAGTAACAACATCTCAACAACACAAAACAAAACAAAAATTGAAAATTGAGGTCAGTTTCCTATATGAAATATAAGATTATTTAGTGAAATTAGGACAAAACTAATTTTTGGATTATTGAGTTTAGCCTTCTGTTTATAGTGATGCAATAAAAGAAGTAATGAAGCAACTTTTTCAAAATAATGAAATGCTAAATTTATTTATCTTTTTATGTCACAACAGTATCATTACTGTCCTGAAATATACTTGTTTTCTCTGAAATGTATTCATGGAAAGATAAAGTTGAGAGGTGTAATTAATAATAATAATTTTTCCTTCACGTTCCCAGTGGAACATAGGGCTCCAAGCTAGTGGCTTGAAGTTTCTGTAGCAGTGTTTAATTTTTACAGGATGGGGTTGCTAGCCTCATGCCCAACCTTTCCTCTTTACCAGCATTATTTCTGGCTCAGTGAGGTAAAGGAGTGCGCCGGCCGGGGATCGAACCCCGGACCATATGCATGGTCGGCGAGCGTCCTAACCGCTATACCACCGACGCACGAGAGGTGTAAATGAAAGCAATTGCCTTCTGTGAAATTCACACCAGTAAAATGAACATTTAATAATAATAATAATAATAATTTGCTTTACTCCAAAATAGTACTTGTGATACAGAATGAAATTCTCAGCCTTTTACTGCAGTATTGCATCCAGTGAGTACATTATCAATAAATAAAATTCTACATAGATTAAGGTAATCTCGGTTCATTATGACAACATATTAGCATATCGGTAGCGAAGCCAAAAGTGAACATAGTGTTTGAAGGTGTTAGGAAAGTAGATGCCAGCATATTTACTGGCGTGAGCGGAAGAAAGAAACAAAAAAGCACAGAAAAAAGAGAGAGAGAAAAAAGGAAAAGAGAGAAAGAAAACGTTGTACCTATAAATGATATGAATTGGAAAGACGAGATCCAGTTGTTCTATTAACTATTTAATAAGTTATAGGTATCACGCCTAATGCTTTCTTTATCGCACAGAACACGAGCTTAATAGGGTATGGTTGAGGTTTTGTACTTACTAGTGCGAGCATATAGCCTTCTACAGAGGTTTCTGGTTTTGTGTGATGAGACACAAGGGGAGAGTTGTGAATGAAGAGGGTGGTGTGAGTTAGATAAAATGGATTTGGCCCATTTTCCACATGAGTCCAAGTGCCTGTCAACCAGAATATTAACAAGCTGGTTGAGTGGCACATCGCTTCCCCTGCTGACAACCTTTAACATCTTGCGTAATAAAGCAATGTCTTTCTTCAGTAGCCCAGGAAAAACTGAGGTGAAACAATAGAGAATAATAGGCAGGATGCAAGAGTTAACGAATCTTAAGAGTAAAGATTGGGTTATACTAGAGTGTCTTAACTTCTTGATGTAGAAGGTAGGACGGAATATTTTCTTAGAAATCATCAAGATATGAGATGACCAGGAAAGATGAGCAGATAGAATGATGCCTAGGTATTTAATTTTTGACTTGGTCTCTATTTCAGTGCCATCTATGTTGCACACCTCGTGAGTTCTAACCAGTTTGTTTAGATCACATTTATGCCTACAGGTGAAATTGACTGTTTGGCATTTGGAAGGGTTTAAGGTAAGACCGTTTTCCTTGGACCACTGGCTGACTTCTGATAAAGAGCCGTTTAATTTAGTGCAGTCACTTTGACATTTGACAGGCAAAGATTTATCGGACATACAAACGATTTAGAAAGTAGCTTAGGATCATTTTTATAAGATGGCTGTAGGCAGCCATCTAATAATAACAGTTCAGAGTATGGTGGCCACTGTGCAGACAGGGGACTTGATGCATGCCACTAGTTACTTATAATCTCTAGTGTTTAATCATTGTAGTGTAGTTTAAGATCATTAGCTAAGTGCAGTGAGTAAAAATTCCACATTCCTTACTGTTAACTGCTTGCACTGGTGTATATATCAGTTATCGAGTCTGCTAGCAGGTAATATGTAATCAAGGTTTTATATAATTACATACCGATTTTCTTGAACGCCATGTCTGATAATATTCCCATTATGATAATTGTAGAACACGATTTAAGCAAGCAAATATGTATTTTCGGTGAATTCTTATCAGGCTCTGCAGTCGCTTAACATAATAGTATGTTATTGTATCATTATCCCCTTTGGTTCCGTCTGGAGCACAGGGCTTCGACAACACATCCTCACTTTGTTCTCTTTTCTGCTGTCCTATTCAGCTGGGTCAACGATTGCCTACAATCTCTTATCTCCTCCTCGCTACATGACCTCCTCTATATCACCCTTGCGCTGACAACCCACTTGTCACTTCCCATTGGAGTTCCACCCCTCCATCACCTCCATCATCTTTTTGTTCACGCGGAATCCTGTATTCGTTGCTTCTTCAGCCAGTTTGTCTCTTTCCGCTTGCAAGCCTTTTTGTGTGGCACTAGACATATATCATCTGCGAGATTCAGATCTTCTAGAGTTTTCTTGTCGGTCCAGCGTATTCTTCTCTTGACACTCTCTACACTCTGAACCATAACCCAGTCCACCACAATTAGGAATATCATTGGTGATAAGAGGCAGTCTTGTCCTATTCCTGTATTCAAATCAGACGCCTCGCTGAGTTTTCTGTTATGAATCACCTGACTCGTGGCACTGTCATACAGCTGATGAATCAAAATAATAAAGATTTAGGCACACCGTAGTGTTGGTTGACGCTTTCGAAGTCTACGAAGTTGAAGTAGGGCTTTGACTGCCATTCTATGCTTCGTTCAATGACAATGCATCAATTTTGTGCTGTGTGTCCTACGATAAAACACGCCTGACTATACGGCCTATGTAAATGGCTCCACAGGAGCAATCAAACTGTTAGATACACATGGAATAGGTGAAATAAGACAGTTTATCTTTAACTCCCGAACGCAGAATAGGAGTGGTTTTGAAGACACAGTAAACCTCAGCAGTACATTTTACCGCCGTATTCCTTAAGCGCTGCGTTAATATCTCAGTGATGTTATCCCTGAGGAACTGAGATTGTAAGAGAAAGACCTTTTCCAAAAATAATGATACCTTGACCTACCATCACTTTTGATTCTTCTTGTCGATGAATTCTTCTGGGTGACAGTTCTCACTTAGTAAGTCTATAATAATATTAAGCTATTTGTATTCTTATTCAGCAGTTATCTAAAGTCCTCACTACCCTAAAAACCCTGGAAATATCGATTATTTCTATGCCTAACTTAGCATATTTTATAAAATATAACAATGATAAGAATAACAAAGCTGTATTTCAGACAATATGTGAATACGTAGTACAGAAATTTGCAAAGAATTTAGTTTCAACCTATTTTCGTCTTCGTACAGGATCTGCATGTGAAGTTATAACCTGGAGTAAATCACATGACGTAGTGTTGTTACGTATGAAGCAAGAAAAACATTAATGTATATGTTTTCTTCATTTCCTTGAAGAATTTCACAGTGTTTAGCTGGAAGCTAATTAAATATACGCGCGATTTCATGCAGTTATCATATGGCATAATTTCATGATTAAAACAATAAGAAATGCAGAAAAGTTTAAGCAGCATTTTGAAGAATGGAATTTCCCGGTGGCTCATTGATTTAAACAGCCTGTTGAAGAATTTTTGCTTATTTCCAAAACAGTATATCAACAAAAAATTCGAATTTTTAATACAAACAACGTCAAGTCAGTCAGTTTTTCTATACGGATCAGAAACTTGGCGGCCGGGTCACAAAGAATATTTCTAACAGCCTGTTGAAGACCAGACCTTTATCAACCAACAACTGTCTTTGCTGGATCTATACTGAAGATCAGATGGCTGGGCCAGGCCGGAAACAATCACCAACAAGAAACTATGGGAACGAACAAACAAACAAAACAAGAACCAATCGCTAGCCAACAAATATGCGTGAGAAAGTGGAGATGGATGGATTGGACACTCGCTCGCTGAAGAGGCACAGCGCTGGGTGACATCGCGCGCGCGTCAGGCCATTGCTCGAGTGGAACCAGGCTGAAGGGGAAGCACACGGCTAGTGGGAAATCAGTGCAAGGGTGACATGGAGGAGATCGTGTGAAGAGGAGTTGGTTGAAAGAGTATGGACTAACATGGATGGATGGATGGAGGTGAAAAGTACAGCAGAAGGAAGACAGAAGTGGCAAGTGGAGACGTGCAGTTGAAGCCCTATGTTCCACTAGGAACCCAAGGGAACAATAATAATAATAAATACCGAAACAGTGTTGTTATTGATAAAGTCGATATCTTCAATTTTTTCTTCCTTTTTTCCATTTTACTTTTAGAGAATGTAAAATCATCAAAGATATGCATACCCAGAAGCCTAAAGGATATGGATTTGTAGCCTATTCCACAAGACAAGTAAGTAACCGATATTTGATGAAACACTTTATCTAAATACTACACTTTACTGCGTCTTTTTCAAACTTTCAACACATGATTATACATTCATCGGACACTAGTTAGTAGGTTACTAGCGTCATGCATCAAGTACACTGCTTGATGCCGACTAACTTCTGCCTGGCGTCCAGTCAAAGTATGCAATACAGTCCTAAATAGGGTGAATCGCAAGCCCGAATATCTCAGTGATGATGTCTTTAACTGCAGCACTGAACGGTGCAAGTTCGAATCCTTAAAAGCGTATGAATTCCTTGTGGCTGCTGAATGTCAACAAGAACGAAACCTAGATCTAACTGGATTTACTTCCGATTGCCCCCAACCATTTAATAACTAATATTTAGCTCTGCAGAGTCAGTTAAAATAAGAATAATCTATGTACAGTTTATGAATCAAAACATGCTCTTCCCTTCTTTTTTACTGTTTTAAATGTTAATCTGTTAGCTGACAGTACAAGATGTAATTCTGAATCATTCAACCACAGGATCAGATGTAAAGCAAAAGTTTTCAATTCATGATGGAATAATGAGGTTTTGTTATTTAGTCATCTAATGTGAAGATAATATTCCTTTTAAAATGAAGGAATCAGGACATTGTGTGGAAATACGGTCATAGTTTTATTTATTACTCAATTTGTTTTTAAATTAGAATAGTATTATTTCCACTGTTCTAGTCTGAATGTGAACAATTAAATTCATTTCCAATCCTATCTGGAGGTAATTGTCTTTTTTCACTATACGAGTTAACGAATGAACTTTGGAGTAGTTAAAGTCTCTATTTCACTACACTCTACAAAATTTAAAAAAAAAAACTATTCAACTTGTAATTAACACAATATAGTATGTGGAATGTTCCTCTAATTTATTCAGAATGGAAAATAATTCGAGCAAACAGTCCTACTCAATAAAATCTCCTTCAGACTCTACAGTTATAAATCCATTCATTTTGACCTACAATAACCAATAAAGACAAATGAGAATTACTTCAGAAAGCGTATTGTGAAACAAGTACAAGATGGAATAATAATCATTTAGTTTTGATGATCACTTAGAATATACGTAAGGATAATAAAAATGAGGTAAAGTGAGGTGAAATAATTCCGTGATATATATACTACATATATGCCCAAAAACGTACAGGTTTCAAAGTGTGAGTGTAGTCAGTATAATAATAATAATAATAATAATTTTTCCTTCACGTTCCCCAGTGGAACATAGGGCTTCGAGCTAGTGGCTTGAAGTTTCCTGTAGCAGTGTATTTATTTTACAGGATGGGGTTGCTAGCCTCATGCCCAGCCTTTCCTCTTTACCTGCTTTATTTCTGGCTTAGCGAGATAAAGGAGTGCGTCCTGTGGCCAGGGATCGAACCCCGGACCATATGCATAGTTGGCGAGCGTCCTAACCGCTATGTCAGTGATGTGTAAGATAATATGAACACTACAGAGAAATAAACCGAAAAATGGGATAGACTAGACGTAAGTTTAAAAGGGTGATAAATAACAATAGTAGCGATTGTGTGATATCAACTTAAAATTACTATTAGTTAACGTTTTTCAAGTAAAAATCAATTTAGCCAAGTGGAATGCATATGTGATGACAAGTTCAAGAAGCATTAGGTAAACCTAAGGTAATAAACACATGATGAAAGTTAATCTGATGTTCACTAGTGACTGGCTACAGGATGAATTTGCCTGGAGTTCTTTTGAGAAGTTGTGACCAGTGGGGAGTAAGGTTGGCGTTCTCTCCAATGATAATGGTTGGTGGTCACGCTGAACAAAATTCACGGATTCTCAGAAGTTAGATTTGATTGGTTGACCATTGAATTGGGTCCCAGTGGCTGAATAGTATACAAGCAAGCTTGCCTTGTAACCGAAAGGTCGTAGGTTCGATAAGTCCTGGTTTTCATTGGTTCTCTAACTGATATCAATCCGTTGTCATGAATTCGTAAAAGGTCGGAAAGAATTAGCAACAAGAAACTCTGGGAAGGAATCAACCAAGAACATATTTTCCAAGAATAATTCCGAAGAAAATGCAGATGAGTGTGACACATGCTGTGTAGACCGTTGAGTGACATTGCGCGCAGTACAGGCTATCGCTCGAGTGAAAGGTGATTTGGAAACGGCAGTTTGAGCGTCTGTCCGAGCGTGACATGGTAGAGACTGTATGGGGGAACGGAGATAAGAACCTATGGGGAGTCGTCAGACCAGCTAAAGAGGACTGCAGACGACAGTAGTACTGTGGCCCAATATTCCACCCAGAACTCATGGTAAAATTAAGAACAATAATAATTATTATTATATATATTATAACCTGACTCCACACAGTATTTTCGACACAAGTATGGAATTTTCAGCGTGAGATATCGGTAGCCCAAATTTAGCAGGCCAACCACTGACACCAGGTGTGCGTCTGCTGTGGATCGAACCCCGGAAAATGTACATGATCGGCGAGCGTCCTAACTGCTGTGCCACTAACGCGCAGTTAGAATTTTATCATGTTCATCTGTTTTCCAGAGATTTTTCTATAGATTAAGTAATCGTGGAAAGTTCTGTATAAATGATTTGCATGTTTTACCTTACAAATCACACAAGAATTTTAAACTGAGAAGTAATGCGTGTGTGTATATATACATTGATATTTATATTATTTTTCTGTAAGGAAGCAGAGCGTGCAATTCGTATTATGAATGGTCAGATAATTGGTACTAGAGCGATAAGAACCAATTGGGCTGTACGTAAAGATCCAGCTGATCAAGCTAAAGGTAAGTCAAGATAAATTCCACTAAATTTACACTAAAGCGATTACTCAGTGTCTTGAAATACAACTATAACGTATCGACTTACTCTCTGTAATGCATTCAAATTTTGTGAAGCAAATGGAATTAGGGAGAAGTTTAACTTTAAGCACCACAGAAATGTAAAACACAAATCACTTAAAAAAAGGCTAATTTTACATAGAAAGTACATATATTTATAAAAATAATAAATAAAATGACATGGAACTGTTACACGGGACACCCTTTTCTGACGTGAGACGAAACTGCCTCCTGGTTTTGCACTAAAGTGTCAAAAGAATAATTAGACCACATTGTATACATGTATTCCTACAAGTAGTCTGATCTTAATTCAACTCTGAAGCCGAACTACCCCTAAAGTGGCTTTAGTAGAACTCGAACCAACCCCAATATATCTCTTATTAGTTAAACCAAACCCTGTTGTATCCTTAGCCTAAACTTAACCTAAAACTTACCGCATATCCTTTTTAACATGATAACATTTCATTAGACATATTTTATTCAAGAATATAGTATTATTTGTCTGGTCTTGACTGATTAAAAATGCCCATTGAGATTTTCAAAAGAATGGATGCTGAACAGAGAATTCTCTTTTGCGATAACCTGTTCTTCATCAGGTTCTACTGTTGTATATACATAATGGTGAATGAATGAATTAATGTTATGAACAACACTCATGTTGTTTAAACAAAATCGAATCAGTAATATCAATAGATTACAGCTCAATAGCATCAACATAAAATAAGCTGAATCTCAGAAAAATTAGGAAAGATAATATTACAAATTCATGAATTTGTACTCTCTACTGAAGGCTGGCTAGGAAGGGCAGTAGTAGGGGCTAGCTGGACTTGCTTCTTTTGAACACAGAGCACTGTTTGTTTGAGGCGAATTGCAATATCCACTGCCGTTTGGAGCATGCGGTGCTTCGATGTTTTTGGCAATTTATTTGGTTAGTACCCGGTAGATGACAGAGAAGGATTCCTCCACGCTGGCTGGCTTTGTGGCCGGTTTGCATCAGATGGTCCGATATCGAACTGGTAATGGTTTTAACTACACCTTTGCTTAGACATACTGGGAGATGTTTTGGAGCACGGAAAACCAAGTTCCTAGAGTGACAGCCAATATAATTCGCTCCACCACAAGCGTAGTTGAATTAGTAGATACAGTTTGAAGTGGCCAGATAGTCTAGGTACTTCAACTTTCAGTCGAGGTAGCACCATCGGTCTTGTAGAGAATAAGACGTGTATTTCGCCAGCACTAAAATTTCTTTGAACTGATTTTTTTAATTTTTTCGTAATTATCTCAATTGGTTCCCTGCCCTTGAATTGCAGTCGTACATAAAGTGGCTTCTTGTTTACAGATAGTGAGTAGTCCTTTTCCACCGCTTTCTTTCTCATGTGTTTCCTGATAAATTTTTCGGGATAGCTATTTTCAATCAAAGTATCATATACAATGCTTAGTTCATCTTCAATTACTTCTTCTGAGCATATAGCTCTAACTCTGTGACTGAGGGTCTTCACTAAATTTCTTTTAAACTTGAGAGGAACGAAGTTGTAAAAATGTGTATATTGTCTTGTCTATGTACTTTTTCTATGCAGATTTCTTTTCATACAATCATCTGGTTTTCTTGTAAGGAGGACATCCAGGGAGGCAATTCTGTTTTGGGATTCCTCGTCGCCTGTGAGTTTCATAGACGAAAGTTATTCATTGAATTCAGTAATTATTGTACTCCTATCCGAATCATTATCACAAAGAATGAAGGTGTCATCCATATACCGGTGATAAAATGAGAACTTTCTGATAAGGTTGTTCAAAGGTCTATTTTCTAGTTTTCTTAGAAAGAAATCAGCCGAAATGGGACCCACTGGGGAACCCATCGCCACCCCGTCTACTCACCTGTAAAGTGTGCCGTCAAATTTGAAATTTACATTCATGGTACACCTTAATAACATTTCTTTTAGGGTTTCGGTAGGGATGCCAGTGTTTGTCGACTGGCTATCCACATGTTCACATATGCAGGTAGCTGTTTCTACTAGAGGTATTAGACGTTATGTCCAGAGGTATCATTGTTTTGTCTTTGATATTACCATGTTTGATTTTGTCTACAAATTCAAATACATCTTTGACGCTGTATTTCACTATCTTCTCATGTAAACGTTTGAGAATATTTACTAACCCTCTAGCTAGAGCATGGTAGGGCGAATTTTACATATCAACTAACTTCTTTAGTGAACGCTCAAAAGTAATTACCACTGTCGCACTCTTTCGATGTTTAAAGGTTTAACATGGCCAGAATCGGTTACAGGATTTCATCATGAGCTGACATTAGTCAGAGGACCATTGGAAAACCTGAGAGTACTGGACAGCTGTTTCCTCCGTCCTAGTTTGGGACTCTTCAGCCGTGAGCATCCACCGGGATTCGAACCCAGGACCTTCTGGTTACAAGGCGAGCTCGTATACCATTAAGTCACTGGGACCCGATCCAATGGCTAGCCCATGAATTGTAACTTCTGTCAGTTCACGATATAGCGCAACCGCTAGCCAATGTTTTCTGCGAGTATTTGTCCTCACACCCGACCTGCTGCACCCTAACAAGTCACGACTTCTCAGAATTGGCCAGAATTAGTTTAGTGATTTACTCATATAACCTGCTAAGTTAAACGAACAGATTAAATTAGATTCAGCAGTTGGTTTTTGAGACACATTTTGCGGAATATGCGAAGTCAGTAGTTCAGTGACCTAGCTCCCCATCATCACAGCTTTAATTACCGTAGCATAATATGGAGACTAATTAATGAAACAAATACCGTCTCCGATAGAAATGTCACCACCAACATCGCCTCCGCAATTTCTGATGTTTTCTTGTAATAAACCATATTTATGATAAAGTTATACGTTTACAAAGATGATAAATTGATGTTTCAATATATCCCATAGTCATTAAGTATATTTATGATTTGTCCTCTTTATTTTCTTGAAAGAATATGTCAACTGTTTTCCGTCATAAATGTCACAAGCCATAGTGTAGACAGTTTCTAATGAAATATTCATTACGTAAGATCTCATGATCTATAAGAAATGCGATTGTATGAATTATTGAGTAGCTTTGACAAAATATCATATCATACTAGTTTTATCAAGATTTTTCAGACATTTTGTGGAAATGAACAGTCGGTAAACAGATTTCAGTCTCCAAATGTTTTTGTGGCATCTTTCAACAGAACACATAGATAGTTTTATGCTTTACTCTGGCGCTGAATGGAAATATCGAGTGTCTATTATCGATGTGAATACTGTATCACTCACTTCCTTAATTAGACGCTGAATGACAGCGGAAGTGCAAGTGGTGGAAATGCATACAGGCGTCTTCGCATAACAGTCCAGAATCTTTGATTTATCTGTCATCTAATAAGGTATACTTATCTTAAAAGGATAAGTTGAGCAGTTCAAGAACATTTCAAAGTTAAATTCCCTTAGGTTCCAGGTGGAACATATAGCGTCAACAGAACATCTATATTTCACTCAATTCTCTGGAGTCCTATTTTGCTGACTCCACAATTGACCCTACTAATTAATCCTCTCCACACTCGATCTCTTCCATGTCATCCTCATACCTACGCCCCCAACTCGAGTGATGGCCTGCAGTTTGCGTCCAGTCCATCTCCATATCCTTCGGAATATTTCCTGAGCAAACGGTTCTTGATTCGTTCGTCCATGGAGCTTGAATTGCGTTGCAATTTGATCCGCACACATTATTTGCTTTTCCTGAATCCAGTTTGTTCCGGTTGAAGTTCTGGGTCTAGTACATCGAGTGCATCTTCTAGTCTATCGGGGATGATGCGACTTAATGTTTTACTTGGCGTCGGAAAGAGCATCATTCCGCGCCAGTTCATTCAGTAGCCTAAGTCTCACTTCTGTAGTAGTCTGACAAGGTAGTCTTTCATCCATTCACTAAGACTTCTGCGTTTTTTGCTGTCCTCTAGCACTTCTGTATTAGTGGTATTTCTGGACGAGTTGCAGGTGATGGTCGACTCAAGAGTTCTCCGATGTGATCAGCCCACCACCTAATTTATCCCTCCTCCTTGGTAATTAGGTCCACCTGACCATCTTATATAGGTTTCACCTGTGCTGATCTGTTCCCGAATAGCGACCTGGTTATCTGATATAATGTTCTGAGGTCCTTTTTTTCCTGCAGCCTGTTCAGCTTCAGTTGCCAATGTGTCGTAGAATAGTCTTTTGTCTTTCCGAGCACTGTTCTTCACTTTTTCATTCAATGCGATGAACTCTCCTTCTGTCGTCCATCTTTTTACTGGTTCATCTACTGTTTAACTATTCTCCTCTTTTCTGTTAGTTTTCAGGTATCCGTAGAGTATCATTCCTTGTCCTGCTTCCTCTTTCTTCTTCTAGTGGCTAGACAGGCTTCCCCCAACATAACTTTCGTAGAACTCCAGTGTTCTTCAATACATTTTTCTTGAATGAGGCCACATAATGCTTCCAACTTTGCTCTGACAGCTGCAGTGAACCTAACTCATCTAGACGCGTATTAATTCATCTAAGTCTTACGACTGCCCATAAAAATTAAGAAACTAAATGTTAAAAAATTCGTGGATAGGTAACATTTTTGGCGGTCTGCTAAATAGATTTGCATAGAAACATCAGATTAATTATCAACAAAACATTTTTGTACTCTACAGAATAATTTAATTTTAGCTAGATTTATAAATTAGCTAATTAAATCCTGAAAAATTATAATTATAATGGATATAATGCAAAAGTCCTGATACTAATGTAAATGCATGTGCATTGACATATATTCATTTATACGTGTTCTCTTTGTTAGTATGTATTAACCCCGTATATCCAATTAACTGACATAACAACTACTCAACTGCTCAGTTAACATTCTGATTTAACAGATACATACTCAGGCAGTACGTTGTATATATTAAGAATGACATTTCCTCAATTATTCTACATATTTTTCAGGATAACCAAAAAAATAAAATTAGTATAGCTAGACGGATAAATAGTAATAATTAGTGCGGGGGGGGGGGTTAGGCACAGATATTTCTGTTTTATACAGTGTTAAAAATTATTAAATATTATTATTATTCCTATAGGTTCCTAGTGTAACAAAAGGCTTCGACAGTACCTTTACATTTCATTCTATTCTGTGTAGTCCTGAGTAGCTGACTCCCTAGTGGAGCATAAGATCTCATCTTACCCCTCGCGTGAACTCTTCCACGTTACCTTTTGACACTCGACTCATCGTTTAGCACTGGGGTTCCGTTTTAACCAGCAAGTGTGAGATGTCATCAAATGGTCTCCTCAATTTTTGTCCCATCCACCACCATATCTTTCGGCATATTTGTTGGCCTGTGGCTACTGGATTGTTAGTTTGTTACCAGAGCCTCATGCTGCTCTTCCTTTTTGGTCATGTTATCTTCTGTATGGTTAGGGTAAAAATTACGGTAGAGAAAAAGTATTATTCATTTGAACAAATTTCTTCGTAATATGGATAAAAAAGATGGCGTAGGTGGCACAGAGGTAGAGTCCTCTCCCACCATGCAGGTGGTCCGGGATTCAGTCGTCGGACAGCGGACTCCTTTTCCTCGCTAAGCCAGTAATAAGACTGGTAACGAGGGAGGTTGGGCATGAGGCTAGCAATCATATCCTGTAAAAATAATCACCACTGCCAAAACGTAAAGGAATTAAAAAATGGATAAAAAAATAGCTAACTCAACAGTAAAAATATTTATCTGAAAAACAGAAGTTTAGAGGAATAGTAATGATGGCTTTATTCTGGACAGTGTTTGTGCAATATGACGAATTTTCACTACATAAAGTCATCGCCTAAAAATGACTTCTGGACAAAGTGTTAACTGACAGTGAATCGCCTGACACATTGCTGTCTGATCTAAAGCGAAGACCAATCCATTTCTTCTTTTTCCCCTTAAGGAAGGGTGGGAAACCTGCTTGAAAGTCAATTGTAAAACGTTCAGGAGCACATTTCGAGACTCAAGGACATAAATAAGAGGCAGTTATCTCATGCATTTGGATACACTGAAATCCACGAGTATGCTTCTTCTCAAGTTTAGTAGAAACAAGCGAACCAGCAGGTTGTTAATATTTTTAAATACTCGCAAAAGTAAATAGTGCCATTAGTGGTCATATTTTAATACATTAAAACAAAGTGAACAAGAGAGATCATATGCGATATAATGATGGAAATTTTCTGAAGCCCAAGTTTTAAGAAAGCCGCCAGAAAACTGAATGGTTCTTAAACCTTAATTAGAAGTTATTACGTGAAAATACATCCAGTTAGCCTTGTGAAGCTGTAAAATTAAGTAAATATTGAGATTCTGCTAGTTTCTGAGTTACTAACTGATAGAGAGGTATACTTCATATTCAATGACCTCAATATCCATGCTGAATGGCAAAAATATGTGAATATTGTTTTAACCTGCATTCAAAAGCCGAGGAAAGAAAAGGATATTGAAATTATCCTACACAATTTGTTATTTTTACTATGTCCAAAATAACATTTGTTAATAATTACAGCATGGAAACGAAATTATTGACTTTGTCACTATAATCGAACGAAATCAAATAAAAAATTCAGCGGCGTTGAAATCAACTGTAATTTAACAATTTTCCTTGAAAGTCCAGTATTTTAGTGACCACTGTGTTTATCTGTACTTCTGTCATTCGCTTCGATGATTTGATATCCAACATTACAGATGTGTAACCCATAACTCTGAGGATAATATTGAAGACAGGAAGGCAGTTCAAAGTTCCTTAGATAGATTATTAAAATTATTGCTCCCCTGGATTCCTCGTGGAATATAGGGATTCAACTGCAAGTATCCACCTGCCTCTGTCTTCCTTCTCCTGTACTTTTCACCTGCATCCATGTTAGTCCAAACCCTTTTTACAAACTCCTCTTCACACGATCTCCTCCATGTCACCCTTACACTGATGTCCCACTAGCCGTGTGCTTCCCTTTCAGCCTGGTTCCACTCGAGCAATGGCCTGACGCGCGCGCGATGTCACCCAGCGCTGTGCCTCCTCAGCGAGCGAGTGTCCAATCCATCCATCTCCACTTTCTCCTGCATATTTGTTGGCTGGCGATTGGTTCTTGTTTTGTTTGTTCGTTCCCATAGTTTCTTGTTGGTGATTGTTTCCGGCCCGGCCCGGCCTGGCCATCTGATCTTTAGTATAGATCCAGCAAAGACAGTTGTTGTTGATAAAGGTTTGGTCTGCAACAGGCTGTTGGAAATATTCTTTGTGACCCGGCCGCCAAGTTTCTGATCCATATAGAAGAACTGATTGACTTGAAGTTGTTTGTATTAAAAATTCGACGGAATTTTGTTGTTGATGCTGGCTGAGTGATGAAGATTGGTTTTCCAGATGGGTTTCAGGTTGATGAATGTGTTTCTCGCTCGATTTGACATCCTCGTCCGTTCCGACGTCCTGTAGTTGAGACAATGCTCAATGCTAGATAAGTGAGTGAATGAAGTAACCTCTTTCAAATCCCTCCCACTGATGGTGATTGGCGCTGGATGTTGCTGCTGTTGGTGTTGTTGTTGGCTGTTTGGTTATTTTCATAACCTCCCTCTTGTCTATGTTCACATGGAGTCCTGTCTTCACCGGCTGCTTCTTCTACCAGTTTGTCGGTTTTCACTTGTAAGTCTCCGATTTTGTGCGACATCAAACATAAATCATCCACGCTCGAAATCCAGGTCTTCTAGGTTCTTCACGTTAGTGCAGGATATCCCTCCCTGTCTTCTCGTTTCCCTTTGTCTGACGCATAATCCAGTCAGTCCACCGCAATTAGGAATATCATTGGTAATAAAAAGCCAGCACCCTTGTCTGACTCCTGTGTTTATTCCAAACGCCTCACTGAGTTTTCCGTTGTGGATCACTTGACATGTTCCGTTGTCGTACAGCTGTTGAATAAGGTTGATGAATATTTGGGGTACGCCGTAGTACTCGAGTAGTTTCCAAATTACTTCGTGCCCAACGCTGCACTGTCGAAGGCCTTTTCAAAGTCTATAAAGTTGAGGTAGAGGTTTGATTGCCATTCCATGCTTAGATAGATAATATTTCAAAATGTGTCCAAATGACTGCGAAGCAATATGCATCTGATATCGACGCGTTATTATTTATTTTTGGGTAGATTTATACAAATTGTCAGGTGATAAAACTTATGCGATTATTTCTTATGAGCAGAGCAAGAAAGATATGTACAGATGACCTCTTACAAAAAGGAATTTGAATATGTTCACGATTCCTTGATGGAGACGGGCTATACCAGTAGTTTCATAAAGAAACATTTGAAAACATCAGAGAGAAAACCTGAGACTCTGACTGCACGTAAAAAGACTCTGCTTATTAAGTTACAATTTAATGGTGACTTAACAAGTGAAATTTAGTTCCAGAGACTTTCCAGGAGTATACAGAGAACGTTTTACGCGGCACACCTGTGTTTGTCATTCTCTAGCCGACAAATGATTGGGAAGCAAGCGAAGGATAAGCTAGATAATTTTGCCATATCTATGTGCATTTATCAATTCAACTTCACCTGCGGTGACAGTTATGTTGGACGTACTACTAGACAGCTTAGCCAACGTGTTAGTGAACATATCTCATCGTGGTTTGGCAAAGGACAGACAAAAGCAATCTGTAGCTCAATTTTGTCACATTTAATTGATAGTGGTCATGTAGTCGAGAAAACGAGAGCTTTCAAAGTAATTCATCGTATCCCACTGAATCTTTCCAATAGAATTCGTATTCGTCTTCTGCACACAGCTGAGGCGATAGGCGTTCGGACTATTAAACCTAAACTGTGCATTCAAAAGAAGTTTGTACAGCCATTATCCCCCCGTCAATGGCCTATTAAGACATAACCAACTAATGACTTCTACACCACCCCTGGTTTATATTTTTAACCCCTTTCTTATCATCCCTTAATCTTATTTTCATTATAAACGTGATTCATTTCCTTCCCTTACACTCTAGCATTACTTAATCGGTTCATTTGTTTTTACTAGCTTTTATCGACTACTTCCAACTGAACATTTATTTGTTTAATCATGCTGTTTTTTATTATTCGTGTTATCACAGATTGCCTCACTTTTTCATCCTTATTATTGATAAGACCATTGTTATTATTACTATTATTATTATCACTACTAATATTACGACTAACTGCACAATTAATTCTAAGGTTTGAAACTTGGCGCATCATGAAAAGCATTTCCAACAGACGGCTTCCAGCTTCCATCAATAGCTGCCTCCTTCTCGGCTTTTTACTGAAGATCAGATGGTTGGCTGTTCAGAGAGAAGCAGCAGTGAACAACTGTAGGAATGGACTAATGAAGAACCTTTTGCTCAACAGATATTTCGAAGCAAATGGATGTGTGTCGGACACACATTAAAGAGGACTTTTGATAACGTCATGCACTAGGTCTTCGAGTCGAACTAGAGTGAGAAAAGAAGAGTCTGGTGTAGGTGTAGCAGTAACGCGGAGGCAATTGCATGAGGAGGAGATGGATTTTCTTATAGGCGATCATAGAGTCAGCTGAAGATGACTGGAGAGAACACAAAAATATGAAGATGTTCTGTTGAATCACTATGTTCTATTCAGTATAACAGCAATAAAATGTATGTTGAAAAAGCATGACTCCTCTTTCTTCTCCACCTAACTAATCATTCATTAAGAAATTAAAACTCATTAAGGAATTATTTACTTGAACACAGTGATATACATATCTGCCAAGATGAAAGTAACCGTACACTTTTTTGTAGTTTAATTACCTTTAAAATGAAGACAAGACAAGTAGTTCAGGAGAGAGTGTCTTTTCCGCGAATTCATTTCTATCTTTCGCATTTATACACAAATGTTTCTCGTAAAAAAATTGCAGCAACTAAACTGAACACCTTGTAGACACTAGCCATTCTATCTCCTTCAAGATAACTTACAAAGTGAAAAGGAGCCTGTTGAAGATGGTCCGCTTTCCCCCCCCCCCCGCCCACCACCACCGTTTGAACTGCTTAAACTCTAGTTATCCAGATGGAGAAACTGAAGCTGTGCTTCTGTCATTATCATGGTTAGGACCCTATTACTCCTAATCTAACCCTATAACTCACTTTTCGGATCTTTTATAACTCATCTATCCTCTCAAACTATAACGTGACATTTAAAAAAATCGTCTGTTTCTAAGCTGACGTTGATTATTATTATTGTTTCCCTGGATTCCTCGTGGAATAAACGGATTCAACTGCACGTATCCACCTGATTCTGTCTTCCTTCTGCTGTATTTTTCACCTGCATCCATGTTAGTCCAAACCCTTTTTACAAACTCCTCTTCACACGATCTCCTCCATGTCACCCTTGCACTGATTTCCCACTAGCCGTGTGCTTCCCCTTCAGCCTGGTTCCACTCGAGCAATGGCCTGACGCGCGCGCGATGTCACCCAGTGGCGGCCTCCTCAGCGAGCGAGTGTCCAATCCATCCATCTCCACTTTCTCCTGCATATTAGTTGGCTGGCGATTGGTTCTTGTTTTGTTTGTTCGTTCCCATAGTTTCTTGTTGGTGATTGTTTCCGGCCCGGCCTGGCCATCTGATCTTTAGTATATATCCAGCAAAGACAGTTGTTGTTGATAAAGGTCTGGTCTTCAACAGGCTGTTGGAAATATTCTTTGTGACCCGGCCGCCAAGTTTCTGATCCGTATAGAAGAACTGACTGACTTGACGTTGTTTGTATTGAAAATCCGACGGAATTTTGTTGTTGATGCTGGCTGAGTGATGAAGATTGGTTTTCCAGATTGGTTTAAGGTTGATGAATGTGTTTCTCGCTCGCCTTCCCGATTCTCGCTCGATTTGACATCCTCGTCCGTTCCGACTTCCTGTAGTTGGGACAATGGTCTCTTGACCTTTATTAGAACCCAATGATTATTATTTCTTTTATCTCTTTATAAGATTCTACCACGCTTATTTAACTTCTTATATGTATTGATCAATATTTAGAAGTGTACTCATGACGATTCATCCCATTCTTTGTATTCACTTTTATACTAAATGCTACTGTACAGCAAAAGATGAAAATAAAGTGAAAGAAAATAAACTCTTATATATACTACTTCATTTTTCATCTAATACCTGTGTGGGAATTATTCATGAAATCATCTTTTTATCACTTTTACGATATTTTTTATTTAGTATTTTAATTTTTTAAATGTATCTCTTCTTTAGATCATCGTCCATTGAATTACTTAGAAGTATTTAACGCTTCATCGGCTTCAAATACAACAATTTATGTCGGTGGTATCACGAATGAATTGACTGGTAAGTAGATGAAATTGGGTAGTTTGTTCTCACGTTTGAAAAATGGAATGATTTCAGCTAGAGATCCACTGAACTGGAAATCTTTTTCGTCCTGGTCCGAGACTCCTTATCAGTGCCCAACCATAGCCAACCGCCGATTCCAGGACTTTCTCGTTACATCCCAAGCTCATAGACCATTCAGACACTGGGACCTGACTCACTGGCCCATGAATTCCAACTTCCAGTTTTGGTTTGCAGGGATTTGATTGGACTGGTTACTGGATCTAATCATGGGCTGATGTCGGTGAGATAACCATAAGGATAAATGAGAATACTAGACAGCTGTTCCATGATAGTTTGAGACTTATGGGCGGTACGCACCCACTGAAGCTCGAACCCAGGACTTTCCGGTTACAAGGCGAAATCATAGACCATTCGGTTACTTGGACCCGATTCAGTGGCCCATGAAATTCCACTGCTGCCAATTCAATAAGTAGCGCGACCATTAGCAGTAGCCCAGTTCTGCCAATTCATGATTTTATCGCCTCTACCGACAAATGCCTTCTGGGAGTATTTATCCTCACTCGCCAGCAGTTATAAGGTATCTCGAGAATTTCAGGCAATTTCATCTTGTAGCCAGTGACTGATGATCATCAGATTAATTTTAAAGAATTACTTTCTAAGGATCTGATTTGTTTCTAGTTTGATCACAGATTGATATCAGTTACAGAAACACTGTTGTTTCTGATTGGTTCGTTGATTTAATAAAACACTTCACATTCACAATCAGAAGGTTTTATAAAAGATAGTTATATGAGTTTATTTTTATGCTCAATACAAACTAAAGTGATGAAAGCAAAAGCTTACAATTAAGAGGAACAGGAAGTTATGCGTTCAGTTTAAGTGGATTTAATGCCATAGATAGAAATAAGAGAAGACGTAGAGAGGCACTAGTGTGTGTAAAGTAGTTTAAATGCAAAATAAGTTTTCACTAGGATTTAATAAGATTTTAAAATAGATAAAGTGCATTAGTAATAATAATAATTTGCTTTATTCCAAAACAGTACTTGTGACACAGAATGGAATTCTCAGCATTTCACTAAAGTATTGCATCCAATTTGTACATTATCAATCAATAAAATTCTACATAGATTAAGGTTACTCTCAGTTAGTTTTGACATCAACATATTGGCATGTTGGTAGCAAAGCCAAAATTGAACAGAATGTTTGAAGGTGTTAGAAAAGTAGATGCTAGCATATTTACTGGCGTAAGTGGTAACAAAAGGGTCAAGATATACAGAGTGTGAAAGAACGAAGAAGAATGCTTTAAGTAGAGTTTGTAAGGAAGAGAGAAACGAAGCAGCACATAACAGGGAAAAAAAGAGATAGAGAAAAGGAAAAGAAAGAAAGAAAACGTTGTGCCTGTAAATTATATGAGTTGAAAAGACGAGATCCAGCTGTTCTACTGACTGTTATAGGTATCACGCCTATTGCTTTCTTTATCGCACAAAACACGAGCTAAGTAGGGTATGTGCGGGCATACAGTTTTCTCTATTGGCTTCGGGTTTTCCCTGATGAGATTCAAGGGGAGAGTTGTGAATGAAGAGGGTGGTGTGAGTTAGATGAGATGGATTTAGTCCATTTTTCACATGATTCCAAGTGCTTGTCGACCAGAATATTAACAAGCTGGTTAAGTGGCACATCGCTTACCCTACTGACAACCTTTAACATCTTGCGTAATAAGGCAATGTCTTTCTTCAGTAGCCCAGGAAAAACTGAGGTGAAACAATAGAGAATAATAGGCAGGATTCAAGAGTTAACGAATCGTAGGAGTGAGGGTTGAGTTATTCCAGAAGATCTTAACTTCTTGTAGTAGAAGGTAAGACGGTATATTTTCTTGGAAATCGTTAAGATATGAGACGACCAGGAAAGATCAGCAGATAGAATGATGCCTAAGTATTTAATTTCTGACTTGGTCTCAATTTCAGTGCCATCTATGTTGCACACCTCGTGAGTTCTAACCAGTTTGTTTAGGTAATACTTTATGTAATGACTATTCTGGCAAATAATAACGATTAACTGTATCCCAAAAGCAGTACTTATATGATACACAGTACAGTGTTCATAGCATTTCGTACAATATTGCCACCGATTTACTCAACAAGGAAAAAACACTACATGGAGTAGGGTTAAGGTTAGGGTTATTTTGCTAATCACCCAGTAATTCATACGTTTCACACTTAACACTCTAACTTCTATGTAGAACACGGACGAAATAGGGTATCATTGAGTTTGTGTACTCAGTTGTGCGAACACATAATCTCTAATAATGACTTCGTGTCTTGCCTGTTTAGATAGAAGAGAAGATTTGTGAATGAAGAGGGCTCTGACAGCCAGACAATGTGGCTTTCATTCACCCCCTGCACGAGTTCAGATGTATGTAGACTACAATAGTAAATACTTGCCACACTAACAACATTTAATACCCTTCGAAATATGACACTGTCGTTTTTGAGTAGTCCAGTAAACACTGAGGAGAGAGGAGTAATAAAGAACGATTCATAAAATGCATGAGCTAACAAACTGTGAAAGTAAAGGTTGACTAAAACCTGATTGTCTTAACTTTTTAATGTAGAAGGTTAGTCGAGACATCTTCTTAGAAGTTGACACGATATGGGACGACCAAGAAAGATCAGAGGAAAGAACTTTTCCAAGGTATTTAATGTTTGACTTAGTCTCTGTTTTGTTGCCTTCTACGCTACAAGCATCATACGTACGAACCAGTTCGTGATTACCTAAGTCAGTCTGGGCATCCTTTCGATTGCATTCAACCATCTAATAGCAGTCAGTTATAATTTCACTGATAGATAGTAGGGTAAACTGGTAAAATGTAATCTTGCACGTTCACTTTGTATATTAACAGATAGAGAATCTACTATTTTCAAATTCTTCAAAACATATCTTAGAGGATTAAGTGTGGTAAATCCAATTCTTAAGATGTTGTAAATTACAAGCCACAATGAAATGTCAGAGTATTTATTGAGAAGAAGAAAATACTATTGAGATAAATATTATTTGGATAAATACATCCTAATGAATAGTTCATTCCCAGAAGATATTTTATTTTCTTTTTGTATGCTTGAGTTATCTTCAGGTATTTTTGAATAAATTATGTGAATAGGCTTTCAGTTAAACTGAGAAAAGTAAAAACATATACATATACTAATGTCAGCTCATGATGAAATCCTGAAACCAATCAAATCAAATATATTTATGTATACATATTCTTTTAACTTGTCAAGTTGACATTATGTTTCCAATGAAGTACTTTTAGCATACTTCCTCAAATATCTCAAAGAGCTATTTATTTCTTTTATATTTTATTTCTTTACTTTCCTACTGGGGTCGCTAGCCCCATACCCAACCTCCCCACACTACCAGTCTTATTAACGGCTTGGCAAGGTTTAGGAGAACGTTGGCTAGGGTTTGAACCCAGGACCATATGCGTGGTTGGAGAGCATTCTATGGCTGAACCACTGACTCGCACAAGTGATAGGCATATATATATATATATATATATATATATATATATATATTCATATCTTCAAATGCTTTGTATACCTTAAAGCGTATTTCAAAAGATTCGAGGCAGCCCAGTGTAATACATGAGAATCTATCTATGAGGATCTTCAGCTGCATTAAATGTAACAACAAGAACCGATGTATTGGGATCTGAAAGCAGGAAACTGATTTTCGCGTCCTATTGTATTGCTGACTAATGCTCATAGTTACAAAATGCCTTGACGAAAGCAAAAATGACGGTTATTTGACGTAAAATTTGAGGTGCTTAACAATGTCTTTAGGGAGGTACATAGATTTAATAGGTTCTTCAGTACGAGACATGCAGTATTCAACTGAACTATTCAACGAAAATCAGTCGTGTGAATTACCTGAAAATCAAACATAATACCCCTAGCAACGTGGGATCGAAAATCTGTCAGCAAGAATTAGCCATCGGACAATTCTCCTCAGACGGTCCAAGGTCAGAATTACCTTCACTCACTGAAACAAAATTGTAGTCGTAGGAGAACACATTATCAATGTCATCATCCCATAACCACAAAGGGAAGCATTAAAATTAGAGAACAAACAGGAGCGAAGACCAATAATAAGGATTACGTTAACTGGTGATGTACATTCTCACAGAAAGTAATAATGATTACAAATTTAGTATACAATTGGTGGATGGTGGCTAGCAGTGGAATCCAGGATGCGCATTTCGTCCTAATTGTGACTCGTCAGCTGGATGTATCTGCATTTCTCAGTGAGTGATGATGTTCCCACTGAGGCTCAAACCCAGTACCCATAGTTTCAAACGCCAAAGCGTTATCCACTAGACCACTTGGGCCACGAGAGCCACCTCTTGTTAATCGGGTCATAATAATTATTGAATTGAATCCAATCAATCGACGGGGAAATCAAAAATTCAATTCAATGATTACAAAGTTAGTTGAAAAACCCGAATAAGAATGAAAATTATTATTAGGTCGTCCAGGAAGAATTTACCAAACAACTTCTCTGTGATATTAACAACGTCACAATGAATAATATTGTTGTCAAAAGTATCCGTTTTTAGGGTTAGTTTGTAGAGATTTGATTTGTGAGTGACTACTTGACTCAGCTGCCTGGAATTTATAATTTGAAGTCATAATCGGTGGGGTTCACCAAGTCAGATGTCAGGACAAATACTCATCGATGACTCCAGTATAAATAAGATTTTATTTTGACAAATCACACAGTGTTATACAGTAATATTAACCGATGACGTTTCGAGCACAAACTATTGTTCATAATCACATTAAGTTATTCACACATCCTTTTACTTCATTTATATACATGAGTGAAACTGATGGTTAGACATTTGAATGAAAATCAATATGGGATAGTGTACATTGAGAAATAAGAATATTAATGTTATCAGTCAAATACAATCAGATGGGAAATAAGACGAGTGTTTTTAAAGTCAAAATAAATAACTTGTTAGAATGTTGTAATATATGTGAATTGAAATAGAATTTTAAGGTTATTTATTATCATCCTCTGATTTGACTGACTAGTGGTAATAATATTTTCCATATTTCTGGTATTTGCCTTGAGCCAATTCTGTCGCATGTGCTGAGTGTAGACTTGATGAACCAGGCAGAATTCAGTAATCAATCTCTCTCTCCACCTACCCATATTACTCTTTAGAATTTTGACACTGTCCCACTCTACTGTGTGATTGTGCATTAGTGCATGCAGTGCGATTGCTGAGTTTTTCTCTAAATTACTTATCTTCGTGGGGGTGGTATAGCGATTAGGACGCTCGCCGACCATGCACATGGTCCGGGGTTCAATCCCTGGCCACAGGACGCACTCCTTTACCTCGCTAAGCCAGAAATAAAGCAGGTAAAGAGGAAAGGATGGGCATGAGGCTAGCAACCCCATCCTGTAAAAAAACAAACACTGCTACATAAACTTCAAGCCACCAGCTTAAAGCCCTATGTTCCACTGGGGAACGTGAAGGAAGAAGTGTGTGTGTATGTGCGTGGGGGGGGGAATAATCATTCTAACCTTAGCTAAATTCTTATGTTCTGATAATCTCACTGCTACTTGTCTACTAGTCTGACTTATGTAGTTAAGCTCACAGTCATTGCAAGGTATTTTGTAAATCATATTATTTTGTTTAATAGGGTCCTCTGGGTCCTGATATGATTATGGGTAACAACAGTTTATGCTCGAAAACGTGGTCATCAGTTAATATTACTCTGTAATGGAGTTATACAGTATCACAGCGCCCAAGGTTTATACTTTTATCAATATTACTCACCGGCGATGTTGACTAACAGTTGGATTGCGCATATCGCGAATTGGCGAAAGTTAGAACTCATTTACCCGCCATTAAATTCTCTCCAAGTAAGTGAACAATCAACCAACTGTCCTCTAAACCTTATGATCCTACGTCCACTCCTTGATCGGGTCATGGGTATGCCTCAGTTTTAGTCATTTAGTCAACAATGTTGTATAGCGTAACAACCATCTCTAAAGGTTCGCAAAAACAGTGACGCGATCATTTTGTGTTATAACCGAAACAAGTATTCTTTATTCTTCCAAAGTAGAAGTCAAGAGTGACTTGTTCATTAGAAAATATAATTTGTCGGAAAAAAAGGAACGCAGATGAAAGAATTGTTGTGCCACATTTTTTCTCTATTTATTTCTTTTTCTTTATCGTTACCTCTTTATTCCAGAAAAACTTCTTCAAGATTCATTTAAACAATTTGGTGAAATCAAAGAAATTAGGATATTTAAGGACAAAGGATTTTCATTCATTAAGTAAGTTGAATAAGATTGTTAATTTGGAAAATAAGTTTGTTATACACCGAAATGGCCGCTTATTCATTATTGTTTTGATATATGTGTGTATATGTATATACTACTAAATATATGTCCGAGTATATACTGTTGAGTGGTACTCATTCAATGTAACAAATTGAATTCATACACTAAGGTCAAACACTAAACATTTTCTTTCAACATTTAGCTTGATGGTATCCTTTATGAAATTTTGAATAGTGGATTACTTCAGATGTTTATATATTTTAAAGTGTATTTATCCCCCAAAAGACAAGAGTAACAACTCTCATCATTAAATTTCTTCTTCTCTTCTTCTACCCCTCCCTCCTCTTTCTTTGAACACTTGAATCAATCGACACTTTAAAATTCTATGAATGATAAAAAATGAGTTCATTACCATTCATCTGATAAAAAAAATACTTCAACCAGCAGATTTTATTTGCTTATTTGTTAAGTGGAAAATATGCAGCACATCCTATTGTATTTTAGTAGAAATAGTTATAAACAAGTTTAGAAATTGTTAAAATTCAAAAACTCTCAACACTCAGCTATTTTGTTATTTTTGCCTCAATGTCATTGCATTTAATTAGCAAACATTTGCGCTGAAGTTGGAATGACTCAAAGACTTGGAATGTTAGCAGAAGCACTGTCAACAGGCGGTTGCAGAATTCAGCTCTGTTATGCAACCGAAACATTTAGGCGTCTAAGTACTTCTTTATTATATTGAATGCCTTCTTTCTCATTTAGCAGCGAAATAGTGTATCGAATGAAGTTTGAAACTTGGGGTAGTCAATGTTCATAGACTTTCCATTTCACATCATCAGATCATTTATTAGTAAACAAAATAGTTTCTTTTTCATTTACCCTATAAGGGAGGATGGGCGAAAATACAGGAATACGTTGGACCAGCAAGAAGATTCTAGAAGATATGAACTTCGTGGACGATTTATGTCTCATGTCACGTAAATTCGAAGACTTAGGCAAAAAACAACTAGCTGGCTGAACAGGCTGTCAGCGAAGATAAGATGCTGAGTGAACATAGAAGCGCCAATCATTACCAGTGGAATCAATTTGAAAGGCGTTACTTCTTTCAATCATCTAGGCAGTGTCTTTTCAACTGCAGTTGCCAGACAGAATTGGATAGGTGAGCTACACCTCCATCACCCTCAAATCAATTTGAGAATCTGCTCCACTCACTCAAAATAAACAACAAACTTCGGATTTTGAACGTCAGTGCTGATTCTGTCATTTCTTCTCTATGGCTCAGAAAATCATCGCTCGCATCCCAAAAAGTGTTTACAGCAGGCTACTGAACACTTTTATCAACATATGCTACTTGACTGGCTCCATTACTGAGGACCAGGTGGCTGGCCGATCTGAATGAATTAGCAACAAGAAACTCAAGTACGTGGCGAACCGATGAAGGAGTTATAACTGTAGTTACCAGTTAGTGGCATAACACTCAATGCAGATCCTTGCTTGAGTGGAAAGCAAACGGGAAACGACAGGTTGTGAATACCATCAAGGGTGGCAGATAAAGATCTTGTGATGAGGAGACGAAGCCTGATAGGGAATCATGGCAGCAGCTTCAGTGGAGAACTACCGAGAACAGGATGAAATGGAAGTGTTTGACTGAAATCGTGTGTACCATTCGGAACCCAACGGAACAATTAATTACAAATATTCATTTATATATTTCATGGCTATATGGTATTTAAATCTTAGTGGCTAAAGTAAATTCAATACCGAATGAGCGACCAAAGTTTTCATGTTGGTTGGTAGGGAGGCATATTTATCCACCTAGGAATGTTGATACAATATATTCAGCATCTATGGCTTAGTCTGCACTAGAATTTTCCTCCTCTTGACACTACATGTGTATGCGATATCTCATATAAATGATTTCGTTTTCAGTAATATGACACATCTGCTGCAGTTTTTTTTTTAAATTAAGTGATTCCTAAGCATATTTAAAAAACTTCTATTTAGAATAAATTTTTTGTGAAAAAAAAGTCTTGATAAATCAGTTGTAAGTTTTTGGTGTCAGAGTATGTAACATTTTCTGACAAACAGCGAAAAGTGGACGCTAATGTTCGTTTACCGTAACACATGTGCGTGAAGTTAACGATCAACCTTCATGAATAAGTAAATCGATAAAGTCAACGTTTACTGTGTTTTCTCCAGATACTGTGTGGAATAAATGCAAGCATAACATCAACACCAAATTAGAAAATATATATTGAGTGAGAATGCAAATTTTAACTGCTATTATACTCGTTAGTATCGTTACTAACAGGTTCCAGACTTTTATCATCAGCTGCCTACTTCTCTGGCTTCCTACTGAAGATCAGTTGACCAGAAAGGATTAGAAGTAAGTAACTGCAACTACGAACCAACCGAGAACCTGACAACTAAGTAGACGGATCAAACGTAGACTGGAGAGACCGCTAAATAACATAAGTAGGCAGGCCGGCACCCGAATGGAGGCCGAATGAAAAACAACGAGTTGAGTCTTGCTCTGAAGGTGACATGTAGGAGATGGTATGAGGAGGGAACGAAAGATTATGAGTAATCTTGGAAGCAAATAACGACGACTGAAGAGAATAGACTAAAATAGAGATGTTCTGCTAACATTTAATGTTCCACTCACAACCCAAAGGAACACTCATAATAATGATTAGTGTACTTAGAAATTCAATATCAATTTTATGATCTCAATCGAATAAGAAGTTCAAATTATTCTGGTATTCTCTTTCTCTAGTTTTGTCTTAGTTTAAATAGAGTAATAAATTATCTAATCCTCGTATGCATTACCAAATTACTCTAGAAATTGAAGCCTATACAGTTTCTTTCCAAATATTTCCCTCAAATATCACATTTAAATGTTTTATCAGCATGAATTTCATCAATGCTCATTTACTGATGGATGCGTTGAAGTTTCTGTCTTCGCTCTATACTGAAGATCAGATGACTGGGTCGGAAAGAATCACCGAAAAGAAACTATGAGAACAAACAAACAAAACAAGAACCAATCGTCCAACATATATGCAGGAGAAATTAGAGATGGATGGATTGGACACTTACTGAGGAGGCATAGCGCTGAGTGACATCGAGAGCGTGTCAGACCATTGTTCGGGTGGAACCAGGCCGAAAGGGAAGCATGCGGCGGGTGGGACGTCAGTGCAAGGGTGACATGAAGGAGTTGGTTGAAACAGTATGGACTAACATGAATGGATGCAGGTGAAAAGTACAGCAGAAGGAAGACAGAAGTGGCAAGTGGAGACGTGCAGTTGAAGCCCTATGTTCCACTAGAAACCCAAGGGAACAATAATATATACTGTTGGATGCAATCATAAGAAAATCTCACTAATGCGTTCATCAAAGGAATGTACCAGTCATAAAAGCGTATTATTTCCTAGTAACCAACAGCTTTTAATGTTGCCTCACTTTTCAACAGTTTTTTAAACCCCACTGTCTTACTGTCATGAGATAAAAGTTAAAATTCGTTACATTAGTCAAAGGAGACAAATGCATGACCAAAATATCTCAAACTGTCATTTATACTCTTCATGCAGATGCATGTGAAGCAGAAAATATTAATTTTCCATAGTAAATGCCTTCTACGTTTATGAAAGTAACGAGATTCGTTACGGTAAATACTCTTCAAAAAGCGGGAAGTATTAAAACATAAAATTTGTTACAATTCTTAAATTGTAAAAGAAAAAAAAAACCGTGTTATTGTGATACCCATAGTAAATTTATTTGACAGGGATGATACTTTCCTTTGACAAAAACGTATATTTAGACTGTCAAATAAATATTACAGCTTTGAATGCTGTCTACAGAACACTTTTCTGATTAATGATAAGCAGTACGTATACCTGAAGCTGTATCTAACTAATTAACTAAGATAAGTAATTGTACACCACTCATATCAACAAGTAATACTTGCTAACAAACTAGATCGAGGTCGAGGCCAAGCTCATCATCGTCGGAGTACCCAGTTGTGACTCAGCTCAGAGAGGTGGCCGAATCAGCTCAAACTGCTCGATTCTCCTTTTGCTACTGAGGCGAACTAGTGGTGTAATAAGCCAAATTCATAATTCCGCGAATAAAATTCCCTGAAACATTAAATGTTCCAAAAAGGAAATCGTATACGAACCAGGATTTCAAGAGAGATTTGACCTGAGAACTCCTTGAGAGAAGAATTTCATCTTCAGTAATGCTAAAAGTAGTTTTCCACAGTCGTCCACATGTCTTCAGAAGCCTTAAGCATATGATCTCAAATCTGACCACTTCTGTGTGCACATATCAGTATACTCGTTGCTGTGAGGGCATGTACATTAGGCGTTCAGCGTGTATCCTATCTAAGAGTGTTCAAGAAGGCCATCCCTCATTTCTCTAGAAAGGAAGTAGTGGTTCTATAAAGAGTGCGAACACCTTGTCAACACTAATCACTTCACTCTAAGAAATGTCTCCTTCAAAGTTATCTACAAAGTGGTTACTAACCAGCCAAAGGCAATGCTGTTTCGTCTCCTTTACATTGCTGAAGTCTTAACTATTTAGATGAAAAAACCAGGGTTATTCAAACAAAAGTAAATTATTCATCCACTTCTACTATCATGGTAACAACCTTGTACATTTTATACTGACTCGCAATTTCATACGTTTATTGAACAAAATAAAAACAGTCGTTTGTGTAGAGTAACATGGTATCATCACTTATACCATTGGCTTCTCATCAGCTGCTTACAGCCTGAATAAATAATTGAGTTTATGTACAGAAAAAGTTTAACATACTTGCAAATTTTACATGATGTCAGGTGACAGGGACAAAATCATTGTGTGCATACAATGGTCAAGGAGTAACATAATAAGGACGAGATTTGCGTAAGATGATAAGTAACTTTGTTGAAACTTGAACTGTCTATCTAAAATCTTTCTGTACATAAACTCAATAGTTTATTTAGACTGTAAGCAGCAGCTGATGAGAAGCCTACGAAACGGATGATGGTATCATCTTATTCTGCACAGGCTTGAATTTTGTTTACTTTATTTCCCCAACTCCTTATAACTCTTTTATTTCTTTATAGCTCCTACATAGTTCCATATTTTCTCCCATTTCCATGCATATCTTAATCACAAGTTACTCATTAGATTACTCACCTTATTACATAATTTTAACACACTTAGTCAACTTCTTTTATGCATTGACTGATGTAAACAGTTACACCTGTGACAACTCATCACTTTTGTTACTACCCTATTTCATGGGTAAAAAATTGTATGTGAATTCGAGTGAACAGCAGAGTAAATGAATTCCCTGAAAAAGTTCTCTTTTCTGAACTAGTGTTTTGTTTTTATTAATGTCTGGATGGGAATTATTCATGAAATTCACGATATGCAAATCAGTTAGCAGTCGGGTGGTTTGGACCGATTTAGCTCTCTGAGTTGAGTCCTTGTTGATGAACTCTGTCCCAAACAAGCTAAACGGCTACCCTGTGGTGTTTTCGATCACCTCGATCTGATTGCCTGGCTGGCTAGCAAACACTACTGTGTGAAATGACTGGTATATTACTACTCATGTGAATCGATCAGTAGTATACAGTTTTAGGTGAAAATGTTAGCCTTCTTGATTATCATTTATGGCATCAAGCAGATCATATTCTGTGGTGATTTGAATAGCCTGGTTTCCAAAAGAAACTGTGGAAATTGCTGTCCCCATCCTTAAGCCTTCCATGATTACTTAGATCACATGTAGACATATTGATTAAAGCCATATGGTTGGGTGAATTAGATCTATAATAGTAATAATGATAATAATATTAATACTGATAATTTTCATTACAGCATAAAAACTTGTTTGTTCTCTTTTCCTATTTCTTTCTTTTTACGTAATCTAAACATACTAAGAAGATTATCAGACTAATTTCTTATTGCAACAAGGCTAAAAGAAAGATGGAAAATTAGTATGTCTACCATGTTATAAATACGCAAAATAACAAACCATCATTCGGAGGATAATACATGTATATTCTATCTGGAATTATGTTTCAGTGTAAGATACAAGTTATGCCCAAAATAATTAGAAATGTTTCCTCTATTTGGAAATTAATACCACAAGATATAACAGTGGATTATACTAGAATTTGGGTTCGTTTGTCGTGAAAGTATACTATAATTTGAATAAAGCTGGAGAGTTACTGATTTGTGGTTGTCATCCAACTCGACTAGAACTCGCCTCCAGATATGTCACTATAGCCAACTGACCACTTGAAAAATATAAACCACACTGCGGAAGATATAGAAGTCATATATAAATGCTGTAGTAGTGACAACTTTTACTTTTCGAAATACACGGCATATACAGTTTGCGAATCCCCAGAAATTTGAGTCCAAAATAAATGACCAATATCTGATTGACTGTATGACCTTGAAAGTTTCATTTGACCATTTCAGCACATGCATCAGTCACGACTTCAGGGCCTAAAAGAGATAGATTTTCCAACCTCACAGTCTGAAAACAAGGCGGTCAGAAGTACAGATACAAATCTCAGTTAATCTTACAACCAATGAACCATCTGCTGTTTTCCTTCTACTCCAGAGAAACTTTAGCTGGGTAGCTAGCGTGATCTTAAGCTGACAATGACAAACATAAACAAAAACGTCCACAGAGTGCAAACGCATCAATGACCTGAAACACGTACCATTCATTGAATTATAGAAACTGCCATCTTAGAGCCTTTAATTTACCGGAAAGGCTAACATAATAATAATGAGAAACAATAAAGACAATATGTCACCCTAACGTAACTATGCGTCGGTGGCACAGTGGTTAGGACTCTCAAAGACCATGCACACGGTCCGGGGTTCGAGCCCTCACCAACGCACACCTGATATCTATGGTCGGCCTGCATACTTTGGGCTACCGATATCCGCGCTGAAAATTCCATACTTGTACCAAAATTACAGTGTGGAATCAAGCTGTAATCAAAAATAAAAATAAATAAATAAATAAAACTGAAAAAAATACTTTCCAATTACACTGAACAGTATCAGATTTCTAGCTGCATAGTTAACAAAACGGTTTCATCTACATGAACAACAAAACGCTCCTGCCATTTATTTATTAAGAAGAAGAGTACAGATAACAATAATAGTACACTCTCATCCAAATACTTGCATTAACCCTAATGCTTACCTCAGTCTGAAAACTAACCTTAATCCTAACATAATAAGTTCTTAAAAATAAGATCCAAATAAAGTCTGCATATTGATTCGTTCACAGAGATCATAGTGACGCTGGAATAATACCAGGTTCTGTAATCTAACGAATGGTATACGTTAAAGGTTACTAGTGTGTTCACACACTGTGGTTGCTATTCTTTAGATTGACTTGGACAACAAAATATGATATAATTACACGACATTTAAAATGATAGTCCACTAAACACTTGACTGGGTATTCCACTTCATTTTACAAACGTTGGACCAGTAAAATAGGAAACCATTGTCTCGAATCCTGTTGGTAGCCAGACTTTCGAATTATTTTCAACCATCAGTTGCACACGAAATTATATGCATAAAACAACTACAAACAGACGTGTTTCTGTCTGAATTCAGGAAATCGATTTTCGCATTCAACTGTACAGGTGACCAAAACTTCCTTGAGTTAATCATAGTCATAAAATACCCCTGTGACAAAAAAAATGGCGTCTATTTTGCAATAAGATCTGCGATCCTGTTTAAAAGTAATAATATATCAAAGCAAAGGAAGAACTCAACAATGACGTTAAGCAGCTATGAAGATCCTATCAATTCTTACTTACAAAATGGGTACAATAAAACAAAACTACCTAAACCTGAGAATAAGAAAGAATATTTTAACAGGTTGGGGTCAGAACTGTTTCAGAAAAAAAAGTCAAACACCAAATGTTTCCCAAAGATAGTTCAAGGTCAGAGACACCTTCACTCAGTCAGACAAAATCGCAGTCATAAAACAACACATTATCAATATCATCATCACACAACCACAAAGAGAAGCATTAAGATGAGAGGTTAAACAGAAGCGAGGACAAATAATAAGGATCAAGTCACTAGGTGATATGCAAACGTCAGAATAATGATACACATCCTAGGGATGAAGAGAAAAAGTACTAAGAATTAGGTTGAAACATCCAAATAAGTATAAATATTGTAATTAGATTCTTCAGGGGGGGGGGAATTTCGAAACCAGTTCTGCCGGTGGAACAATGGTTACGATGCTCACCGACCATGCACATCGTCCGGGGTTCAATCCTCAACCGACGCTACCGATATCACATGATAACAATTCCATGCTTGTAGCAAACATAATGTGTGGTTTCGAGCTAAAATTATTCTCTAATCCAGATGTTTCATGTGACTTGTTCTACTTAATACTCAAATAATCGACCGCGGTGTTGGTACAAAATGTAGTTTCAATGAATTATGTTTTGAACTTTACAGTTTTTATTCAGCTCTGTTGATACCATCTTGTTTCTTTGTTTCTCTTCTCTAAAACACAAAACAGATTCGATTCTCATGTCGCTGCTACACAGGCAATTGTTACAATGCATGGAAAAGTTGTTGGTGATCAAGCCTGTAAATGTTCATGGGGAAAAGAACCTTCCTTTACAAATAAACAAGGATTAGTAAGTATTTTGTCGTGTCGTTCGAAATTTGCCAGTGTTTATTTTCTTAATGCTGAGTAAATTTTAAGGTAATTGTCGACATGAATCAACCTCGCCTGGCTTGTAAATTTTCAACATCAATGTTAAGGTCACTCACTTCGTCTGTATAGATTAGAAACCTCAAACATGCATCACCAAAAATCATTTCCAACACTCTACTGAGGAAATTTATCAACGGCTGCTCACTCCGCTAGATCCATATCAAAGATCATAAAGCTGGCCAGAAAGAATCAACAAAAAGGAACTCTATGAAGGAACGAATCTAGAACCTATCGGTCAGGAAATATTCCTCAGGAAATGGAGATGGATGCGATACATACTGAAGAGACCATTTGAAGACATCTTGTAATAGGCATCGGATAGTATCGAGTGAGGAACGTCGAGTTCATTGTGGTTTCGAGGTTGACATGAGAAAGATTGCATGAGGAGAAAATTTTCAGTCATGGGGTCAGCTAACGAGATCTACAGCTAACAGATTTAAATAGACAGGTCTTGTTGAATCTCTATGTGTCACTTGGAACCTAAGGGAATAATAACGAATACAAATAGACATGAATCAAACGGCTGACAAATGAGCAACACGGAATAATATCTTTATAGTTAATCACATTTTGATACTATCTCGCAGCGCATAATGATAACTCCATGACTTATCGATTTCGTTATTATCAGATTGTCGGACTATTGGTTGAAACTCACCACAGCATGCCTGGCAAATTTGTCATACTGCGCTTTTCCGCAACCTTGATAAACATAATCAGATACAACTTCCTGTTAGGTTTTGAAACGACTACTTCGAAGGTAACCACTGATATTTCAGGGGACGTGTTTTCAACAATTACTATGACATAAAATGTGACGATGATAATAATAATAATGGCTTTATTCTAAACAGTACTTTTGATACTATGTGGAACTGTCACCATGTTATACAATACTGCATCTAATTTCCTTTTAACATCACACACTAATAAGGAACAGAAAGTGCTATTTACTTAGTGTTTCTCAGTAAATCAGCGCTACCAAAAGAGGTATTATGGAGATTTTATGCCTAGTCGTTCGGGCACAAAGTCTTCTATAGTTGCTTGTAGTCCTACCTGATGAAAGGTAAAGATAGACTTCTTTATAGAGAGGATGATCAGTGTCTGATGAAGCAGTACTCGCTAATTTCTTGAATGAGTTCATGTGTCTGCACACCACTCGCTCTACTGACAGATTTTAATGCCCTTTCGCAGAGTAACAAAGTCTTTCTTAAGGTGGGGGAGCAAAAATGAGGTATAGGTGGAATACAAGAATTAGCAAACTATAGATGTAGAGACTGAGTGATGCTAGATTGTCTTAACTTCCTCACGTAGAACGTTCAGTAAAATATCCTCCTTGAAATTTAATTGATGTAGGAAGACCAGGAAAGGTCAGAGGAAAAAAATAATCCAAGGTACTTAACATTCGAGTTAGTTTCAACTCCACTGTCCTCTATATTACTAGTGTAACGACAGAAGAAAACGGCCAGGCAACAGATCGTTTATTATGGAAATCAACACATATTTATAGATTTTCATGTATATTATTATAGATTATTGTAAGCAGAAAAACACATTCTGCTGATTGGTGGTTGTTTCTCACAGAAAGTTAACCTTGCATCTCTTTGTGGCTGTTTCTTGAATGTCAGATCATCTATATGTTAACTTTATCCGCTTATGCAAAGTCTTCGTTCTCAATTTTCTCACGATCAATATTAGGGACAAAAACACTGACGTAAATTACTATCTACCGATTTGACCAGCAGCCATTTCTCACCACACTAGAACCACGAGAGTGAACAAGTCCATTTAACAAGTTGTGCTTTGGTCTTAAAGTGAAATTACCAACCTGACATTCAGAAAGATTCAGCCTAAGATCATTTGACAATAACGACTAACTGATTTCTGATATGTGCGTCGGTGGCACAGTGATAGAATGCTCGCCAACCACGCCATATGTGGTTCGGGGTTCGATCCCCGGCCACCGACGCACTCCTTCACCTCGCTAAGCCGCTTACAAGACTGGTAAAGAAGGAAGGCTGGGTATGCAGCTAGCAATCCCATCCCGTAAAAGTAAATACCACTGCTACAGAAACTTTAGGCCTCCAGCTTGAAGCCCTATGTTCCACTGGGAATGTGAAGGATTCATTCATTTCAGAACAATCTGAGTGCGAAGTTACTAGCATGGAAACAGTCAGATAATTGCCATACATAACAAAACTGCTTTCGTCAGAATGTAGCAAGTCATTCAATACACCATTCTGAAAAGCAGATTATCAACAAGAGCATATATATATGTGAGCCCGCCGACTACGTCATAGCTAAGCGAATGACTATTTCACCTACATTTAGACAGCGTACAATGCATGTTTCACTTTGTTGTAGGTCGTAAAAGTAAACCAGATGGTGAAACGCTCAACAAAAAAAACAGTTTGTAATAAATATCATATGCTCAATATAGTAATTACACAACACAAGCACTACTTTATTCTAACTTTCCTGTTTCCTTTTTCCAATAGAATATTTGTTAAAATGTACTACACTTTCTTCCTTTTTTTCTCTAAAGCCTTGTTACAAATTTCAAAAACGCTTACTACTCTACTCACCTCCCTCCCTTAAAGCTTGCACACCAGAATAATAATAATAACACAATCTCAGCTTCCTTAGACAGAAAATATTTTTGAAGTCTACCTTTTTTTCTGGTCTGTTTTATTTTTGAATTCCCTTTAGAAAAATGATGAATTTCAATCAGAGTTTTGTTTTTTATATACAAACGACTTGTTTTGTTCCCTTCTCCTCGCCTTCACTCTCACTCTCTCTCTCTTTCTCTCGCTTACTCTCACACTCATTATATATTACATATATATCATATTAATTCAAGTTACCGAACAACGCAACGTCAATGCCTACTGAGCTCTGCTTGTCATCAGTTTTTTTTGTTTTTTGTTTTAATATGTTCAACAAAGAGAGAAATTATTCTATTGAATTTAATCACATTCTTCTCTATTGAATTAAAATTTAGTCACAGAAATCATTCCCTGATTAAAATGAGCATTCATCTGGTCTTGAAACAACACCAAGTATGGAAGAATTAACATATACTTAAAAATATTTAAAAATAAGAGACCAGCAATATTATTTCGTAGAATTTCATAGTTTCACTTCTCTCTAAAGTTTAATGGCGTATAGAATGCGGATAGGCATGTCGTGTGTGAACTTCTGCATCTTCTTTTATATTACGGTATATTCATCCCTTAGAAACTGACTGTGTTCCGTTAGACTTTTCAGTTATGGACTACTATTGAGCTGTGAGCTGACGATTTGCCAGTGGCAACCTGCTTGAAGTAAAACATTAATTTTATGGCCTCTTTCAAAACACTGACAAATCTATTCACACTGGCAATCTTTCGCATTTTTAATTTGAAGCAGCTTTCCATAATGTTGTTGATTGTCATTTTTCCTTACTCAAGCTGTCAACCGTTTCTAATTAATAGCCCCTTGGTTTCTTTGTAGTCCTGTCTAGCTTGCTTTCATCTCCTCCCCGCATGACCTTCTCCTTTTCACCCTGCGATAGGTAACTTTTTGTGCCCAAATCGGATTTCACTGGAGGGTTTTGCATGCGTTGTTATTCGACAGTCTCCCCTCAGAGTGTATCTCAATTCATCCCCACCTTCTTCGGTATATCTATTGAACAAAAAAAAGGTAGCTAGATCTTAAATGCACACGATTAACCTCAACTTGGAAAATATTGTGGTATGTGACAGACTGATGAGATTTGAAACACTTCCAAATGAGATAACGCATAGTTTGCTTGATAAATAAAACTAAGATCAAATATTGAGACCACACATCAGCATTATGACGTGCTTTGTTTAGATCTCTACAAATCGGGTAGGTGCTAAAGTTTTATCACAAATGGATTTCAGTTAGAGAACCAGATAAAACCGGACAACTGTTTCGTTCTAGTTTGTCACTCCTTCAGCATAACGCACCGATGAACCAAACGGTAAGGGAGCAAAGTTGACCAGCCAAGTCCACCAGGCCATTAGGGAGAAATGGTATACGAGATCGTTCGAAGTCCCTTTGTTTGGTCACTATTCGGGTCATCTTTTTACACCAGAGAAGAGTCCCAAGTGGGGAGGATAAAATAGCTGTCCAGTAACCCATATTTTTCAGTGTTTCTCTAACTGAGGTCACCTCACGATCAATTAAATCCCGGCACACCGAAACTTGAAAATCCAATAGACCTGAGCAAGGATAGTGGACAATAACAAGCGTTAAAACCCAAATATTTTAAAGTTTTAACTTTTCAGATAGTAAGCTTATTTGAGTAGACTTAATTAAACTTCCATTAGGGTTCTACTGACCAGAAACAACTGTCTGGATATATCTTTCAATGTCCTTTACAACCTTACATGTGATTCCATTATGGATAAGCTTTTTATTTTGATAAATCACACAGTGGTGTTATACAGTAGTAATAACTGATGACTAGGTTTCGAGCACAGATTATCAGTTAATATTACTGTACAACACAGTGTGAACGTTTATCAAAATAAAAATCCTATCCATGATGGAGTTATACTCTACCACAGTGCCCAAGATTTATACTTATATCAACAATACTTATATGTCACTATTTGTATGGCAGTGTGTAACAATGAGTTCTGTAATATTAAAACGCTGACAAGAAATCCAGTTTTGAAATAATAGAGAGCTGTAGCTCAGAGAACACAAATAAACCAGTTAAGGAGTTCTCTCACTTCCTGTTAATTTCTTTTACAACATGACCATCATGCAGTGTTACTGGTGTTTAACAGATCTAGAACGTTTCAGCCTCTATTACCTTGAGCAGTATTATGGCATAGTCGATGTGTTCTATACCTCAAATAAGTCATCAAATATTTTATTTTTACAAGTTGATCACGGAATGATATCAGTTAGAGAACCATTGAAAATCAGCATTGAAGTACTGGACAGCTAGCTGTTTCATCTTAGTTTAGGAATCATCGACAGTACGCACCCGCCACAGTGGGGTTCGAACCCAGGACCTTTCGGTTACAAGGCAAGCTGGCTCGTATACCGTTCTGCCACTCACTGTGACCCGACCCGATTCAATGGCTAGCACATTAATTCAAACTTCCACCAATTTGTGATTTAGCGCGACCCCAACCAATGTCGTTGGTGGGACATCCATCCAGTCAAGTGTGAGGATGGATGTCCCACCAACGACATTGGTTGGGGTCGCGCTAAATCACAAATTGGTGGAAGTTTGAATTAATGTGCTAGCCATTGAATCGGGTCGGGTCACAGTGAGTGGCAGAACGGTATACGAGCCAGCTTGCCTTGTAACCGAAAGGTCCTGGGTTCGAACCCCACTGTGGCGGGTGCGTACTGTCGATGATTCCTAAACTAAGATGAAACAGCTAGCTGTCCAGTACTTCAATGCTGATTTTCAATGGTTCTCTAACTGATATCATTCCGTGATCAACTTCTAAAAAACAAATCTAATCCTTACAAACCAACTTTAGCAAGAATTTTATGCCAGATTTTCTGAATCATCTAGCCAAATGGGCTGTATTTTTCCCTGTTAATGGAATACAGTTCAGATTCTCATCTTTCTGCAATTAAACTATAACTTACGTGGAGCCGGGACCAGGATGACTATGAATGACCTGGCCTCAAGTGAGTGCTTGCTTGTGTACTTTAGCGTGTAGAGGCCTGTGACGTTCGCTAATCGGGCTCTTTCAGATGCATAATTTATGATGATGGCTAGGTCCATGGATCATCCTTTTAATGCGTCCAAGTGCCTGACTAGTGAGCTAAGGGTCCTACGTTCGAACTATGATTAGTCCTTAGTGGTGAAGTGCCCTAAATTAGGATGGAACAGCTATTCAGAAACTCTCTGGGTTTTTTTTCAAGGAATGTGGTGGTTGATTAAATCACTGAGCTACCAGAATTGCTATCCATTAAAAGCGCCAAAACTCTTCTGCATTTCCTATTGTTTTAATCGTGAAATTATATTAAATGACCACTGCATGAACTTTCGCGCATATTTAACTAGCTTTCAACAAGACGCTGTGCGATTCTTGAGGGAAATGAAGAAAAATTATGCATAAATGGCTCTCTCTTCATACGTAACAACACAATGTCGCATGCTATGCTTCAGATTATTACATTCACGTGTGAATGCTGTATAAAGAGGAAATATTTTGGAAGTAAATACTCTGAAAATTTATGTATTGTGTGTTCTCATTTTGTCTGAAGTGAAGCCTTATAATAATAATTATTATTATTACTATTATTATTATTATTTGCAACTAGTAGTGTTCTCTGAGCTGGTTGGTTTAGTTGCGGAGCTTTCATCGTCATTCTGGACAACACCCCCCCCCTCCCACCTTCAGCGCAAGTGAAACTGATTTAAATTTTCCATGAGTGACAGAATTGCGTCTCCCGGTAACCATCTTTACATTTGTATTGATCGCTTTTTATTGACTCGGATTTTTAAATTTCTCGTCACATCATTTATTTTGTATTAGTTGGTATATTTGGTCTATATTAACATGTTTGTTAATTGAATATTCGTTTGAGTGCCAGACTTCTAGAAATTCTCTGGCACTTTCGGTGTTCCCTCTGTTAAAAATTTTGACATTATCCCAATCAAATTGCTGTCCATAATTACCTACATGCATTGATATAAAAGAATATGTATCGTGTCTTTTCACAGCTAATTAGTGTTCCTGGATTCTGATTTGAGAGGCAGCCCACCTTGGCTGATGTAATGTCTGTTACAGTTCATACAATTTATTTTGTAAAGATGTTGTCCAGAAGGACGACGAAAGCTCCGCAACTACAGCAATCAGCTCAGAGAACACTGCTAATTGCAAATCATCCACCTGAGCTACAAATCTCTATTATTTTAATTATTATTATTATTATTATTAACGTTACATAAGTCTCTCTTTCTTCAACTTTTATCAAGGCAAAACGTTTATCATCGGCTTTATTTGTCTCAACCGTGCAAAACCCTATAAACAATGACCAGAATGCAATTCTCTTAAGACCACAGAATTCATGGCTTACATCAGCAAATCAAAACGGTTTAATATTAGAATTACCAGCGAAAAGATCAGCAAATGAAAAGCTACATCCAATCAATATGAATTGTATAACATCAACAGATAAACTATTAACAGTTACAAATGAACGTCAGCTACCCATCAGGCATACATCACAAGATACAAATAAACCGAATAATGCTAATGTTAGCCTCACAACAACAAATCCATTGTGGCCTTATACATGTTGGTTTACTGGGAATCCAAATCAGGACAATGCTTTACCTGTACTGGTACTTGATAATTTAACAAGAGGAACACTGTCAAATCAGCCTGTAATTCCATTCACACCTTCAGTAGATAATAATCCTCTACTCTTAGGTTTATCCAACATAGATTTAACAAAAGGGTAAGTCTGAATAATGTAATTTATATAACCACTGTTTTGAAGTGATTTTTGATATATGTAGTTATCAAAGTTGAATAATCGGTTTAATTCATTATAATTTTGTCTTAAGTGAAAACATTGTAAGTATCTGGTTATACTTAATATAGACCTCAAATAAGCGCACTTACTAAATACTTCACCGCTTGATGACCTAATCAGTACTCTATCTAGCGTGTAAGTACTGACTGACGAAATCGAAGTAAAAAGACTTGAGGCTGGAAGTGTGCCCTGAGGAGAGTTGTATTGTAAGCAATTAAAGAACAGGCAAAGAAACAAAATTAAGTCATTAAAATCAAAAAAAAGAAACCCAAATCAAAACAAAACCCGCATCCAACTCGTCTGTAGTCCTGACGTTGTGGAAACAGAATTATGTATTCTAGGAGAAATCTTCATGCAAAATGGGTACCCAATAAGATTCATCGACAAAAATATCAGACCAAGAATTCGGAGAAACGAAGCTTTAAAAAGAAACTCTACATGAACTTGGATTTCAAGGGAGATTTAGCAAGCGATATTCTCAAGAGAAGGATCACATAATCTCTGAGAAGAATATTCTTTGCAGCAATGCTAAGAATAGTGTTCTCCAGTTGCCCACTGATCTGCACAAGCCTCAAGGATGAGATCCCGCATCTGGCCACTTCTGTGTGCATATATCAGTTCACCTGCTGCTGTGAAGACAGCGAGGTGGATCGGTCGTTCGACGTGCACCCTGTCCAAGAGGATTCAAGAACGCTATCCAGCATGGTTGCGAAAAGGCAATATTGGTGCAATAAGGAGTGTGATAATTGAACAACTGGTTAACATTGAACATTCCATTTCAACAAACGCCTCCTGCTTCAAATTAATCTACAGAGTCAAGAATAACCTACCAAAGACAATGCGGTTTCGTCTTCTTTGTATCTCTGAAGCCCTGACCATTCACGTAGAAAAACCGGAGCTTTGCATACAAAAGAAGACTACTCAACCACTTCTACTCTCATGGTAACAATGTTTCGATTTGTTTTGAGTTTTTTTATTTTTATTTTGATAACTTAATATTGTTTCTTTGCCTGTTCTTTAATTGCTTAGAATTCTTGTATTCATTCAGAACTCTTATGTAATTTTGTATTATCTACTTTGTTTCTATGTTCATCCTGAGTGAAACTCACTCATCAAGCTATTCATATTATTGCATAACTTCTTTCATCAACTGTTTGTGACAACTCATCACATTTGTTACTACTCTAATTTAATTAAAACCTAATTTTCTTAAGTTGTATTTTAAACAAATGAAATATCAACTTTAATAAATAGGCATGTTATACAACCTATCTGATGCCTTGACTGGGTAGTAAGCTCGGAGATTGCGCTGAATGGTAGCACAACAAAGGGGCGAATCACGTGTGTACAGTCACGTCGGAAATCACAAGGTGGCATGGCGCCAAAAGTGGGTGAATGCGTTAGAACAAAAAAATTCAAATGTTAAAGGTACACTACAACACTTTGAAGTAGTCATAACTAATTAAAAAATTATGAACAGTAGGAGTGAGAAAAACTCACGTTCTGTGGCCTGAACCCAGGAAACCAAATGATGCGGTATGCTGTACAGCTAACCGGAAATTCGTTAAGTTATATGCAGTACAAAAATATGCCGACGATAGTAAAAAGACGGTTATTTCCAATAAAGTCTGCTCACCCATTTGACAATGATAACATTTAAAAAAACAACTCAGAATTACTTCAACAATGCCGTTAGACAGGCTATAGAGATTAAATGAGATCTCAAATACAAAACTGATTACCACACAGTTTCATTTCTTAACCAAAATTAACCTTAAAGAAGTGACTGGGAATCAAGAAGAATATTCATAATAGCGTGAGACCACAATCCTGTTAACAAGGAATTACACCAACTATTTTTTTCCACGCACAGTCCATTGTCAGAATCACCTTCATTCACTCCAACGGAATGGAAATCGTGAAAGAAGACATTTGAATAAAGCGAGAATAACAATGATTTGTGCCGAAATTAATGGTACCATCATTTTTATTTTGTTGGCTTCTCATCAGCTGTTGCAAAGTTAACATGGTATCAGTTTACAGGAGGTTCCGGAATTAGTGAACAGTGCTCAGTAAATTACACTTATATAGTTTTTACACAGACAGTTGAAGTCGAAGCAAAGTAAATGTATGCATACAATGGGAAAGGAGTTACGTAATAAAGACGAGAGATGTGTAAGCTGATGAGTGACTAGTAAATTAGGTAACAATATACTGAGTTCAACTTAAATCATAGAAACAAGAGACAAGTAGAATTACACTATATCAAATGGGTTGAGGTTAAAGCCGAAGATTTCGTAATCAAATGAAAGAGAGAGAGAAAACAAAGACATCCACTTATGAAAATGTGCAAAGCAAGACTGATAACTGTTTCTTTCTGGACACATAAACCGGGTTTCAGGCGTTTAGTTAGAAATTGCTTCGGCAAACCTGAGGAGAACTGGACTTGTTTTTCTATCGATAATTTTACAGAATTTCGAGATTTCCACCGCATTACCCATATCAAAGAGATGCCTGGTAATGGCACTATCATAAGCGTTCGTCCCCTTGAGACAAACAACACACTGTCACTATCATCACACAGTCATGAAGAGAAGTAATAAAATGAGAGATTAAACAGGAAAGAGAGGGAAAATAATAAGTATGTGTATATAGTCTAATAGAGAAACGGAATCCGTATCAGTTTAGTAATTAGATTGTTCAGGAGAGATTTTCCAAACACTTATTCCATTACAGATAAACTGAGATGCTGACGACAAAGTCACACAGCATAAGTGACAGATGGATTGATAAACAACAATACGACTTCAGTGAGTTCTATTATAGGGTCATGGTAACAGTATAGTTGAAAATCTCCCAACTGTGAAACATGAATCAATATCACCAGCATGTTTCAGAAGTTTGTTCTGGATTACAGCAAACGTTGATTTCAAATCATTATTCACACAAATCGTGACTGTTCCATTGAAAGGTTGATGAAGAATCACTGAATATCAAAAAGAATTTCATCGTGAATGATTGTCAGTCGGGCGGGGGGGGAGGATTGCACTCCACCTATCTTCTTTCGTCATTATTACCTATGGTTTTCATATTAAGGAGTTGAAGAATTTATTGGGCTTTCAGATTATTAGAGAGGAAAGAACGAGAAGTTCTGCAAAAGCATCTTTTCAGCGATTTTTTCCTCAAAAACTGCACAGTCCCATTTATGAACATAAGTTTACATTAGGTACAATCATTATTGTTATTCCATTATGGATACACTTTTATTTTGATAAAGTCATACAGTGTTATACAGTAATATTATTTACTAATGCCACCACATTTCGAGCTCAGTTTACTGCCACTCATAATCATATCAAGTCACTCACTCACTCACACAACTTTCTTGCTTCATTTATATACATGAATTAAAATTGATGTGATTAGACATTTAAATAAAATCAATATAAGATAAAGTACATTCGGAAATAATAATATTAGTGTTATCAATAAAATACAATCAAATGGGAAATAATACGAGTGTTTTTTAATAGTCATAATAAATAACTTGTTAGGATGTTATAGTGTGAAGTGAATACATTTAGCATTATTTGTCATCCCCTGATTTGAGTGCTAATAATATCTTACGTATAAGGAGAGGACATCTGAGACCCTACGTGGGATTTTCAACAAAGCAAGAATTAGGGTGTCATTCAAACTGATATGTATCCACATATATATATTTATGTGTGTGTGTGCATGTTGGTCTCTCTTTCTGTTTGCTCGGTTAGTCTGTGACCACTTCACTTGTATGAACTTGTCTCCTTTAATAATGTGTATTCTCCTTATATTATATTATATATAATATGAGTGTTTGTTGACAGTCCGTTGCTTGGTGACATATATCCATATATGTTTGTTGGCATGTCTGCTATATTCGCTATATATAATTGGATCGACACTCCATTATAATTAGCCATTCATGTTAAGACTGTCTAATGATTTTTCCCACGCTTTGTCTGAATTATTTATATATATTCGCATTCACATTTTGTGTGAACTACTTTACAACTACTTTACTTACTTACCACTTTGGTGTGAGACCATTTTATTTTCGTCTCCTTGTGTTTGGACAATAGAAGTATCATCTCAAACCTAGTGGTCTTCTGATTTCCGCCTTCTCGCGTCAGGACTATTAGTTTCTCGACCAGTCCATAACAATAATTCAGCGACGAGTACATAACACAAACCTACAAGCTCACTCAGATAGGACAATCTCTGTAGGTTAAACGACTCTCTTGAACCAATTACACAAAATAATGTCATTTACAAAATACCTTGCGTCGGTGGCACAGTGGTTAGCATGCTTGCCGACCATGCACATGGTCAGGGCTTCGATTCCCAGCCGCCAATGCACTCCTTTACCTCAATTAGCCAGTAATAAGACTGGTAAAGAGGAAAGGTTGGGCATGAGGCTAGCAACTCCATCCTTTAAAAATAAATACTGCTACAGAAACTACAAGCCCCCAGCTTGAAGCCTTATGTTCCACTGGGAACGTGGAAAAAAAATTTTTTTAAATACCTTGCAATGACTGTGAGTTAAGTCAAATACATAAAGCAAATTAGTAGATCAGAAATAGTAAGATTATTAGAACATAAGAATTTAGCTAAGGTTAGAATGATTGACCCCATGACGATAAGTGATTTAGAGAAAAACTCAGCAATCTCACTGCTTGCATTAACACACAGACACACAATAGGATGGGACAGAGTCAAAATTCTAATGAGTAATATAGGCAGGCTAAAAGAGATTGATTGATTGCTGAATGGTGTCTGGTTCATCGAGTGTGCACTGAACACAACATATGCAGCAGAAATGACTCAACGCAAATACCAGAGATATTATTATTATTATTGTATCCTTTAGTTCCTAGAGGAACATAGGGCTTCAGCTGCGCACCTCCATTGACTTCGGTTTTCTGACAACTTTTTCACCCTGCTCCAGGTCTGTCCACATGCTTTCATCTCCTCCTCGCATGACCTCCTCCAAGTCACCCTTGGACGACCAACTCGCCGCCTCCCTTTCGGGTTCCACTCGAGGGCTTGTCTAGTGATGTCACTTGATGGTTTCCTCAGCGTATGGCCAATCCATCTCCATTTCTTTCTGCCTATTTGTTTCACAATCGGTTCCTGATTGGTTCGCTCCCAGAGATCCCTGTTGCTGAGATATGGAAGATTTTATTACCACTAGTCAGTGAAATCAGAGCAGGATAATAAATAAACTTAAAATTCTATTTCAATTCACGTACATAATAACATTCTAACAAGTTATTTATTTTGACAACACACAGTGTTGTACAGTAAGTAATATTAACTGTGATTTATCAAAATAAAATCTTATCCATAATTGAATTATACTCTACCACAGTGCTTAAATTTTATCCCTACATTATTGCGTTTATTTTTGAATTCGAAATAATAACGAAGGTGATTAAAGGTGAGAATAATTTTCAAATTGATTTGGATATTTGAAGGTGTGAATTTAGATTTCCAGGGTCTTAGAAATAAAGTTGCACATGATTAAATGATATTTGCGTTATATGTGAAATAGCTTTTTTCAACAAATGAAGGGGTGTGAAAGGGATGGGCATGGAATCATGTTGAAATAATAGTTTTGCCTGTCATTGCAAATGAAAACAAAAAAACAGAAAAAAACGAAACTAAAGAAGCTTTATATATTTATTCCGCTTTAGGAATTTGCATAAAGCAAGAAGAACTAGTGTGGAAAAAACAAGGTAGTCGTCTTTTTCCAATAGTACTACCCCTGAGCATTTGTCAAAAGGCAATGTGATGATTTTGTCATTATTTCTAAGGGCCTCCAATGCTCTTTGATACACCTCACAAGGGACTTTAGAATATGGTCTATCAGCACAGGTTTGAACCAGCTTTTCTTGTCTTCATCTACTGGACAAACTATCGTTCTTATTTTAACAGAAAGATTTGGAGTCAAACCCAATTAGATCCATGGTAAATGTTGAGGTTGAATAAATAGCTATGACTTTTCCATGCCTATGTTCAGGGCTTCTGCAGTACAAAGAAGTTAGAAGTACACTTCCGCTGGTAGATTTTTGTTTGCTTTGTAAATGTGTGTAAATAATGAGTCAGTTTAGATGCTGTGATAGGTGTTGATAAGGTGTTCAATTATGACGCTTCTTATTGAACGAGTGCCTCCTCTTTGCAGCCATTTCACATATAGCGCAACTATTTTCTAATCATGTATGATGATGTTTCTAAGCCGCTTGTAATCTATATTCACACCTTCAGACTTTCATTTCAAGTTGAATATTGCTACCACTTTTAATCTCCCTTCGTTAGTATATGGGATTAAGTATTGATTGTGTCCAAGTTAACTTTATATATATATATATATATATATATATATATATATATATATATATATATATATATATATATATATATATATATATCGACTTCTAAACAGAACTCCAGTCAGTTTCATCCTGTAACTAGCCACTAGCAAACACACTGGTGACTACGTCCTGGGGAAGAATGCCAAACTAGGACAAAGCACCTATCCAGTACTTCCCGCTGGTTTTCAAACGGTTCTCAGTTCTTGATCAAACTTGGAAAAAATCAAACACCTACAAACTAACTATTAAAAAAAGTTAGGCTTCTTCGCTTGTTATTAGTGATAAAAGCATTTTGAACATCTACTCTGTGCCATTTAAAGTTATCTACAGGCCAGAATTCAGCCACTCTAAATGTTTATACTCATCACCTATTTATAGTGAAAACGCCAGCTATAAATGAGCGATAACCTCAATTAGATATTCAAAAACACTTTGTAAATGGTGGCGTTCTTTCTGGTTGATTTTATTCCACTTCACTTTTTCACTGATTTTAATTTTTGTCATCACATCATGGTCACTTTAAGTTTGGATATCACTTGACCCACTTTAAGTCTGTTTCTCACTTCGTTAAGAATCTTTTGAAATTCTGTAATTCCGCCACTTCAACTCTACCTCAGATTACTTATTTACCAACCATCTTTATATATTTCATCCATAACTACACCATCTTACTGTTTCTTAAATGATGACAGTTCACAGCCACTAGGGATTTTCACGAATCGTTGAACCACTTTTAGGAGACATCATGCAATGTGATTGTTGTTAGAAACGTTTTTCCTCCTATTATATATAATTTTGTATCTGTAGTTTTCATTTGCTAGCATTCTGAATCACTGGCTTCAACCCATATAAGTGATTTTGAATAACTTTCAAACGGCTATTCGTATAGTGTGACATAATCGTTCTTCCTGTACACAAATGGTTGGTCTATTAGTGTTTATTGTAGTTGAATCAAGTAAAAATTCGTCTCAAGTACTCTCCCAAACTTATGATAAACAATCAGTTTCTTTCTGTGTTATTTGCAGCTGATTATGCCGTCAATACAGTCCATCCACTTTTGTCTCTCTTCCTCAATAGATGAAAACTCACAGTTTTTTATTTTTAAAAGTTGGTTTGTAAGGATTAAATTTTTGTTTTTATGCGTTTGACCACGCATGGATTGATATCAGTTAAAGAACTACTGAAAAACAGGATTTGGTGGAGTACTGAACAGACAGGTAGCTGTTTCATCAGCCTAGTTTGATAATCACCGGCAGTACGCACCCACCACAGTGGGGTTCGAATCCAGAACCTTTTCCTCTGCAGCAATATCTGGCTACAAAGTGTAGTAACAACTTCAGATTAAGTGAAAAAAAACCTAATTTTCGCTTGAAATACAACAAGCGATTATCATGAGTCTATCAAGAAGTGAATACAGAAATCAAAATAGGGCTTAGAAAGCGTAATAAATAAAAGGTTAGATATAGAGTTGCAGGGTAGGAAAGAAAGAATTAAATCAGCAGAGAGATGTCATCAAACAAAAATCCTTACAAAACCAACTGCTTGAAAATTAATCTGATGCTCACTAGTGACTGGCCATATTCAGGTAGGGAGTGACCTGGGTTTCTAGTGGGAAGCCGTGACCAGTAGGGTACAGCAGGTTGAAGATGAGGCAGTGACTCATTGAAGAAGACATTTCTAAATGGTTGCGCTATATCATGAATTGGCAGAAGTTAGAATTCAAGGATCATTGGATCGGGTCCCAATGGCTCAATGGTGTACGAGCCCGCTCGCCTTGTACACAGAAGATCCTGGGTTCAAACCCCTCTGGTGGGTGTGTACTGTGAAGAGTCCCAAACTAGAACGAAACAGCTGTCCAGTACTCCCAAGTTTTCCAATGGTTCTCTAACTAATGTCAGCTGATGATGAATCCCTTCGGCCAACCAAATGTAAAGAGAACGAATATTGTGTCGGACTAGTGATTTACAGTAGAAATAAATAAAGAGTATAAAAGTAGAAAGAGATGAAGTGTTGACTTTCAAACAAATAGCTAGAACTAAGATAGAAATAAAGGTTTGAAAACTCATTTCCATTTCCTTCATCCATACATAAAGCAAAAGCTTCTTCATTGCAGATAATCAATAGATTTCTTATTTCAGGATTTCATCATGAGCTGACATTCGAATCCCGGTGGGTGCGTACTGCTGAAGAGTTCCAAACTAGGACGAAACAGCTGTCCAGTACTCCCAGGTTTTCCAATGGTTCTCTAACTAATGTCAGCTCATGATGAAATCCTGAAACCAATCAAATCCCTACAGACCAACAGATTTCTTATTTCCCTGATATTTGTTTTCAGTTTCTAGTTACCTTTGAACATGTATTCAGTGGTGAAACTTTGATCCGTTTTTATTGAATATTCAATTATAGCCCTTTTCACTGACACTTATCTTTTCTCGAATAGATGACATGCGTATATATATATATATATATATACGTATATATATATATATAAACCTTATTTGATAACCGTTGTTACCCGAGATATTTTATGAAGAACTTATTTGTCTTCCAAACAATAAGTACGCAAGTCTCATCGAACATGATGAGAAAGGCTACTGAGAAAAATTATCCCAAGTCTTATATTTATCCAGCTTTGAATCTCAGTCAGGTGGCCTTTGCATACAATTTGTATGCCAAAAGCTTGCCATTTATTCGCTTTCAAATACTACTTTCTGAGCCTGATATACGACAGTTAATCAATAGAGAAACAAGTGAAGAACACATGGTACTTCTGTCCTTTACCAAGACGTCCTATCATCATTGGAGAAGAGCTAAGTGTTAATAATTCACATTAGCAGTATTCGTTCCTGTGATCTAATGAAAATATCACTTATACAGATATTATCGTAGAAGTTTCTGGAAGAAAAAAGACTGTCCTGTAATTGCAAACATGTGTGTAATGCATTGTCGAGAATTCTTTGATTGGACACAGGGTATTAACCAGTGTTATGCATCTAATCCTAATAACAATAATTCAGAATTAAGAGTGACGACGAGCTACCTAACCCACTGGCCACAATGCAAACATGACTGATAGAATTCAATCCACATAGAATAAAGCACCATACGCATGACACTAGCCACCAATTGTCTAATCAAAGTTTATAATAGAAACCTCCAGGAGGTCAACCTCGAGCTCAAGTAGATCAATGATGACGTCGCTGACTGTAGCACTTGGTGAATTGGGGTCCAACCTCAGGAGGCATGTGGGTTCCTTCATGATTGCAGATAAGTCTTGGTGACTGATGAGTGGTAACAAGCACAAAACCTAGGTTTTAGACTTCACTCGAACTGTCTCCAACCTCCTGATAACTGTCAAGAATCGCTTTAAATTTTAACTGACCGAATAGTCATTCAACGAAAACTTATATCTTCTCAATAGACTGAATAAGTGAATTGAATTTTTTATTTTGATTTTCCCGTCGATTGATTGGACCGAAGTGCTCGGTCTCAGGTTGACATGTCAGCTTCTTGTGCAGATGCTTCGACGATGTCTGGGTATTTAATTGGTATACAAGTGGTGGATGGTGGCTAGCAGTGGAATCCAGGATGCGCATTTCGTCCTATTTGGGACTCGTCATCTGGATGTACCTGCATTTCTCAGTGAGTGATGATGTTCCCACCGAGACTCGAACCCAGTACCCATAGCGTTTCACATTCTTTTAATGAAGCACTGATCATCAACACAATATGAATTTGTAAAATCAAGACACGAATATTCTTTTCTAGGAGAAATAGATGTATGTATGTCTAAATCAAGTTCACGATTAACACTCTGAAAAAATTTGGGCTTGAGTATATGATATTCATTAATTTAAAAGTTTTTGTATCTCCCAGTAAGTGAAAAACAAAACGATATTGCTCTTACTAACGTTTCACTATATAAGGCGGCCTGCTTAAATCATTGGGCCACCGAAATTACTTTCCTCCAAGATGCTTAATTTCATCTGGATTTATCATTGCTTTAATCGTTCAGTTATATCAAATAACCTACACATAAACGTGCGCGATGATATAACTTGCTCCGAAGTAAACGGTGTACAATTCTTCAACGAAATGAGGATATACTTCAGATTATTAATTCACATGTGAATCCTGTGTGAAGAAAAAAGTACTTTTGAGCTGAATACGCTGAAAACCGTATACCATATACCGTACCGTATATTCGCATACTGTCTTAAATAAAGCTTTACCATTATTATTATTATTAATGCTCATAGCTCCATGAGAGTAGTATCATTAAGCCAGAATTCATATAATAACTTGTTCATCAGTATGAGTTAAATTTTGATATTGGCAAAATTAGCCAATTGCTAATGATAACAAAACTGTGTGTAAATTGTTGGATTTGATAAGCGTATAAAATTACGAAAACAGCATGTGTGTTTACTTAATGAAACTGTTTATCACATTCGTGTTAATTTTGCCATTTCATGTGAAAGGGCGGTGTTATTACGAGGTCACATTCTGTTTTAGTCCATCATTCCTGTTCAGACAATTTAGATTCCATTTGATATGAAGTAGTTGTGATATTAGACGTTCTTTGTGATTTCTGAAATTTTTCTGAATTATTTTAAAATTGTCAAAATCGACCTAGTGACAATTTTTCAAGCTTTCCTAGTTCAACTGGATTTCTCAGTGGTCGAAGAGATGCTCTACGGTGTTCATTTTTTCTGATTTTGATTCCTCGCGATGTTTGTCCAGCGTGCATTGCATCATATTCCAAGCATTTTATTTTATAGATACAAATAGACTGATAATCCTCTAGGATTCGATCTTTTACATAGACAAGGTTGCTTTGTAGTATGTCTGATATTTTGAAGAAAGCTCTGGTGTTCTGCTTATTGACTACCCTTCCGATATCGTCTGACGTTTTTGATCTATACGGAATGACGACTGTTGAGGTCAATGTTTTCAGAGCACATTCCCGACTAAAATTAATTTCGATGTTGATCTTGTTAGTGCTTTGTTCTTTGGGTAGTTATTTTTCTTGGGAATTTCAGCAGTGTATGATATTTCTTCTTCTTTTTCCTTCTCATCCGTTATCAAAGAGTGTGCTCTTTTGAGAAGACTTGAAACAACTGATACCTTTGCCAATTTAATAATCCTCTTTCAAGTTCTTCGATTTGAATTAACCAATGCTTTAAACTCTATGGATAATTGAAGAATTACATTACAGAACGGATACTGTAGCATTAATGTCTTGAATCCCATAAAACACAAAGGTATCCATTACAAGTTTATTAATTCACAGCTATCAAGATGTTTTATTTTTAATCCCATAGAGAGCCACTTTTAATGACCATCGTTTTCCTTTTACTCTTTACTTCTTTAGTTATTGTCTAGACAATTCTGATTTCAGTATCATTCCAAACACCAACAATAATAATAATAATCATAATACAAATGGACAGTTTACTGACTCTCAACCTGCATTCCCAATTATTGAAGGCATTCATAATTACAAACCGCCTTTATTTCGAAGTATCCCGTCTAATCCTATTGCCTTACAAACACGTGAAAATTTAAATCTACGAGATGCACAACAACAACAACATCAACAGCAACTTTTAAATTTAAAACAAGTTACACTACCCAACATGGAGGCTAATAATAATGCTTATTCTTTTATACCAAATATCCCGTTAATTGCTTTCTCGGCACTTCCAATAAATTCAACAACCAACACTGAACCTATGCTTGATGCAACAGTAACAATGACTTATAGAAATGATAAACAATCACTGAATCAATCTGCTCAATTATCTCATTTTGGACAGTATCCTGTATATAACGGGGACAGGTAAACGTAAAACTACATATCACATCCTTACGGAATAGTTCATCTCTATAACACACACTACAAATGAATTTTCATTACTAACACTATCAGCATCACATTGATGGTAAAATGTACCACAGTGCACTACAATTAAGAAATGCAGTGGCAGCAATATTAATAAAATTTGCCAGACAATTATAAAAATAGACACAATTATTCTTAATTACTGTGAATACCATATCGAGAAAATACATAAAAATATTGCAAATAAATAAATAATATACGTGACAATCTCCGTAGAATTTGACTTGACTGCTATATTAAATATTTTACAGTTTGAAGTAAGTATGTATTAACTATGCATTTTTATCGGTTGTGTGCTTTGTAAAAATGCAAAATTTTTCGATTACACAAAAAACCTCACCCAGGTTACTAGCTCAATAGTTTTCCAGCAGGTGCTGAGCCCAAAGAGAGAAGGAAGGTTGAGCTTTGGAACATCGATCCTACCTTGTAGAATCAATACAATCGCTACAGAAACTTCCAAGCGCAACGAAAATTTATGAAAACAAACTTATTCTTCATTGGAATCAAACAGACAGAATCATGCAAGCCAGTCAGCCTTTTTGTCTTCTTTCGATGAAGGCTTAAATGAACACTGGGACATGGAATGTTTGTACAATGTAGGAAGCTGCAGAGGCTGCTCCGATAGCTAAAGAAAAGGGGAGATATAACATCAAGGTGTTAGGAATCTGTGAGATTAGATGGAATGGATGTGGACTATCCAAAGCGTTAAATGAAGGCGAGTCAGTAGTCTACTCTGGCCACCCAGACAGTAACCATAATCACAATGAGGGAGGGGCTTTCATAATGTCACTAACAGCATCTAAAAATCTTATGTAGCAGGAACTTATCTCTTCCTACAGGATGATGACAGCAAGACTCAATTCAAAAAGAAGGAAAGTTGCAATTATCCCATGCTGTGTGACTACAAACAAGTCAGGACAAGAGAAGAAGGAAGATTTCTACAGACAACTGCAGACTGTAAATGATAAGAACAAAACCAGATAGCAACATTAAAATCCTAGTGGGTGATATGAATGAAAGCCTAGCTGGGAACAGACAGGACACAGGTCTCTGTGCATTGAATGATTTCGTGATTGGAGGTAGTGTGTACAACCTCAAGGATCTACACAGGGTTAAACAAATTATTATTATTATATCCTTTAATTCCTAGAGGAACATAGGGCTTCATCCGCGCGTCTCCATTGCCTTCGGTTTTCTGCCAATGTTTTCACTCCGCTCCAAGTCTGCCCATATGCTTTCATCTCCTCCTCACATGACCTCCTCCAAGTCACCCCACCCTCGCACTGATGACCGACTCATCGCTTCCCTTTCGTGTTCCACTCGAGCAATGGCTGGCTTGTCTAGTGATGTCACTCACTTGATGGTTTCCTCAGAGTATGGCCGATCCAATCCACCTCCATTTCTTCCTGCCTATTCATTTCACAATCAGTTCCTGGTTGGTTTGCTCCCAGAGATCCCTGTTGCTGATCTTTTCTGGCCGGCCATCTGATCTTGAGTATTGAGCGAAGACAACTGTTGACGAAGGTCTGTAGTTTGTTTGAGATGCTCTTCATGACACGCTGGCCAAGTCTCTGATCCGTGTAGTAAGTAGCACTGACTTCACATTGGAGTTGAAAATCCGGATCTTATTTTTCATGTTCACGCTGAGTGATGTTGACCTCCACACAGACTTGAGAGTAGTGAAAGCTTGCCTTGCTTTTCCGATTCTGGCTTTAGTATCCTCGTCAGTTCCGCCTGCAGTTGAAACGATGCTTCCCAGGTAGGTGAAGGAGTTTGTTACTTCCAGGTTCCTCTTATTTATGCCGACTGATTGTTGTCTGTTGTTGTTGCTGTTGGTGTTGGCCAAGAATCTTCACCACCTCTGTTTTATCTATGTTCACCTGTAGTCCTATCCTTGATGCTTCTTCTGCCAACTTGTTGCTTTTCACTTGCATATCTTCCAGTCTGTGGAAAATCAGACATATATCATCGGTGAAGTCCAGATCCTCCAAGTGTTTTTGTGTTAGTCCATTTTATGCCTGTTTCCTCATTTCCCGTTGTCTGTCTCATCATCCAATCTACTACGATCAGGTAGATCATTGGCGATATCAGGCAGCCAGCTTGTCTTACTCCCGTCCTCACTTTGAAGGCTTCTGTAAGTTTCTCATTGTGGACTACTTGGCAAGCAGCATTGTCGTATAACTGTTGGATGAGATGTATAATTGTCGATGGGACCTCTTGGTGGTAGCGAAGTAGTTGCCAAATCACCTCTCGATCGACGCTGTCGAAGGCCTTTTCAAAGTCGATGAAGTTGAGGTAGAGAGGTGACTGCCATTCCAAGCTTTGCTCAATGATGATCCGTAGTGTGGCGATTGGATCAATACATGACTTGTTTCTCCTGAATCCAGCTTGTTCCGGTCGAAGTTTTTCACCCGCGGTGGCGTGTTTGATTCTCTCCAGGATGATGCGCCTTGGTATTTTGCTTGGGATGGACAGGAGCGTAATTCCGGACCAGTGCTTGCATTGACTTAAGTCTGCTTTCTTTGGTAGTTTGAATAAGTATCCGTTCTTCCAATCCTCGGGTACTTTGCCCTCTTTCCACACCTTCTCCACCAATGGCGTCATCAAGTCCGCTGTTGTCTCTAGGTCCATTTTCAATGCTTCTGCTGGGATTCCATCTGGTCCTGCTGCTTTTCCAGCTTTTAGCATCTTGATTGCATTCAGGACTTCTGATTTCGTCAGAGGTTGATGTTCACCGGTAGTTCTGCTTCCGTTGTTGGTATTGTTGGTCGCGTTGTAGGTGGCGGTCGATTTAGAAGTCTTTTGAAGTGTTCAGCCCGGTGTTTTCTTTGCTCTACTTCTTTGTCGATGGACTTTCCATTGTCATCCTTCACTGGCTAAATCTGTGTCAGACCTTTACCCGGTAGGTGCCTAGTTGTTTGGTAGAGTGTAGCGAGGTCTCCTTTGCCTGCAGCTTGTTCTGCTCCATTTGCCATGGCTTCATAATATTTTCTTTTGCCTTCCCTTGCACCCTTCTTTACTCTTTTGTTCAGTGTATTGTAGCTTGCATTCAACTCCTGTTTTTGTTGCTCGTCGGTGCACTGGATAATCTTTTGTTTCACTATCCTTCTCTCCTCTATTGGTTTCCAAGTGTCCGCAGTGAGCCACTGTTTGTCCTGCTTCTTCTTTCTGCCTAGAACTTCCATGCAGGTTTGACTTCACACCGTTTTCAAGTTGTCCTAGTCCAGGCTCTATAACAGCCCTTTATTCAAATTAGATATGTTCATACGAGGCGAATAGTGTGTTTAAGATTTATTTTTCGGTTATATATTTATTTCCTCAGGTAAATTCGTTTTAGCTCGACCAAGATAACGGCTACCAAAAGTAAATTGCAAATACTGAAATGCATATAGTATTTCTAAAATACCTGTGAATTGAACATCAGAAAGATGACTGTAATGGGTGGCAATGACATGTATGAGACAGCTTCACTTATCAATCCACTGCTGCTATCCTACGAATGTGCTAATAATTAAGCTAAAGATTCAACCATTGAATAAACTTCGGAAACTGTATTCAGATAGTGCATTCTTATGTAATTTTTTCCACACTGGGGACTACATTCGCAAGTAATAATAGGTACAAGTTGGGTAACATTCAGAGGAATCTATAGTTTACCAGTCAGAAATAACTTCCATCGTTGTTAAGGTTGGGTGAGTTGTAACTCCTACAGTATTTCAGGTTCCTGAAAGTAACTGAACCTGTAACAACAGAAGGCAAAGGCCGGCAACAGAACATTTTATTACAGAAATCAGCACGTATTTATATATATTTCACGTACATTATTATGGCTTATGCAAGTAGACAAAGGCAGTCTTCTGATTGGTTGTTTCGGGTTTTCTCGGAAAGTGGAGCCATCTATCTGTGAATCACATTTGCCCACGTTAAGTCTGCTGTGATTGGTTGTTGAATCAGCCTTGTTCATATTTTCTCACGGCCAATATTAGTGACCTAGTCATTGACGTAGATTAATGTCAACCAGCCTGCTCTCACCACAAACCGACTTTATGTACACCTCAGACTAAAACTCTATATACAGTCACATTTCAGAGTTTGATTATAGCTGCTAAAAAATGCTGGGATCACGGAATTTCTAAATGAGATACTTGTGCAAAGTAGAATCGACAAAAACCATCTATTTTTTAATTGGGGTATTCAAGAATGACCGCATCGTAAATCATCCAGTAGTTAATACATAATAGGTATTTCTCAGTCGCTATCACGGCGTTTTGTTATCCCGCAGTTAGAAAAACTTGCTATCTGGATAGCATTTAAGCACTGTGTAACGATCTGTCAGGAGTTTGATCGCCAGCTGATGTCAGTTGGAGAATCACTGCAAAACCATGGAGTAATGGACATATGTTTCGTCTCAGCTTAGAACTCTTCAGAAGCACCTACCCACAGCCAGAGTTTGAACTTAAAACCTTCCAGTTACAATCGCTCATTAATTCTAACCCATTTAGCGCGACCACAAGCCAACATCGTCAGCAAGTTATTGTCCTTATATTTGACTTTGCGAATCCCACTGGTGAAGCCTTTTCACCAGAACTGCAATCAATTTCATTCCTTATCCAATCACACATTTAGTGTTTATTTGTGAATAGTATGTTCTAAATGAATAACTTTTTTTTCCGTGATGAATCTAATCTAAAATCATGATCTTCACATCAAATAATGTTCGAATGACCCATTTGTTAGTTATTAACAGTCATGCGGAAATTCATGTGTTAGTTAGTCGGCTGGTTTTACCTCAAATTAAATCTCACCTAAGCGGATAAACGGCTAGAGGCGAAAATTTAGTTGAATATTTAATTACCTTCACATAGTCTAATTTAGCCTATCCTTAATCTCATTCACCTAAATGAACTGGATAAAATAATAAAGTGTATGAAATATATATATATATATAATTCTCTCTAGATGACAGAAAGTCATTTAAGCTAAGCTAATTTCATGCCTTTAATTTGTTGCCTACACTGAGAATAGATGAAGTCAACAGTGGATCAAATATCAATAAAGATTAACCTTTATCTGTCTCTTAGGTAGGTAATATTCAGTCTTCGTCTCTAATCAATCGAATTGTTCCTAAACTGTTAAGAAATATATATATATATATATATATATATATATATTTGTAGTAGCAGTTACACTGGGAGAACAGAAAGAAGGGTATGCCTTCGATTTTCTAAACATGTTCCAAAAAATCTACGTCTCAAGGGAACAAACGTTTACAGTTGTATCATTGCCAGATATCTGATCAGTTCAGATTATCAGAGGTGGAAATCATGAAATTTTTTAAAATTATCAATCGATAAATAGTTCAGCTCTCCTCACATGTGCGGTAACAATGGCCATCAAACACCTGAGACCCGATTTACGTGTGTTCAGAAGGGTATAGTTGTCGGTCTTTCCTTTCCCGGATGTCTTTAATCTTTCTCTTTCATTTGACTGCGTAATCCTCGTCCTTAACCCCAAACCATTTCAATACGGTGTGATTTTGCTTGTCTCTTGTTTCTTCTTTGTTCAAGGATTTGAAAAATCTGTTCGGGAGACACGACAGAGAATGTGCGTCGGTGGCACAGCGGTTAGGACTCTTGCCGATCATGCACATGGTCCTGAGTTCGATCCTCGCCGACGCACACCAGATATCTATGGTCGGCCTGCAAAATTTGGGCTATCGATATCACATGCTGAATTTTCCATACTTGTACCGAAAATACGGTGTGGAATCAAGCTGTAATCAAAAATAAAATAAAATAAATAAATACATTAATTACGTAGAAGCCTACTGCGGAATAGGTATCCACCAGGATTTCTCGAAAAAGCATGAAATGAAAGCCGCCTCTATCGTCAAAATTCGCAACTGTTCTTAAGAAAGCTTTCTTTTATGAACCTATAAATCGAAGGTGACATTAAAGCGAAAATTCTTAGAAACAGTCCTTCTAAATGTTTCGAGGTATTCTGCATACATAAATGGAGTTAACGTAAGGCGAGTATCTGTTTACTTTCACTTGTACCAAGGAGCATATTGCCTGAAAACAGGAACCAACTTAACATCAGGATAGGTTCTAGCTATTGTGATATGCAGCCTTCTGTTGACTACTTCTATTCATTAGAAAGAAGAAAACACGAAGTTCAGCAAAGATGTTGATCTTTTCGGCGATTTCATCTTCAAAATCAGCTGTACAATCTCATTTAAATACATAATTTTACATGGATGGATACAAACAATTCTTGTTTGATTCCACATAATTACGACGGCGAATAAAAGGTGATAATTATTTTCAACTAGATATGGTTTTTACGAGAGGCTTAGAAACAAAATTACACACAGGATTAGAACAGATGACAAGTGTGTAAAAAGTGAGCATGGAAACAAAATTGAAACAATAATTTTAACTTGAAATGGAAGTTAGGAAGTGTGAATATATATTACAAGAGCCTTAGAAACACAAAAATTGAACGGGGTTAAGATATAATTGTAAAATAGTTATTTTAAATGAACTATAAATGTGAACAGGAAAAGCATGGAAACAAACTTAAAATAACTGTTTTTATAACTGAAAAAATGGGGTGAATCGAATGAAGACAGAGGGAGTAAGAATCACACACACGCAGCGAAGGAGAAAAGATCAAAAAGAGAACAAAAGAAGAAAAAAACGGAAGCTGAGGGAACATACTGAACTAGGTCCATGGTATTTGTAGAGGCTAGACTAATTTTTGTTTAGACACACAGCTCCGGCTTCTCGATGCATATTGTTTCTAAGCCTCTCGTAAACCATATCTAGTTGAAAATAATTATCACCTTTTATTCGCCGTCGTAATTATGTGGAATCAAACAAGAATTGTTTGTATCCATCCATGTAAAATTATGTATTTAAATGCGATTGTACAGTTGCTTTTGAAGATGAAATCACCGAAAAGATCAACATCTTTGCTGAACTTCGTGTTCTCTTCTTTTCTAATGTCTATATGAGTGTTTTCCACGATACTTCTATTCAATATTATTATGCTGGTATGATTTCTTCATCCTTTAATTACTAACAGCATATGGAGTTTTAATGATTATATTATCTTTTTTCTTCTATGTCAGACTAATGCAGTTGTCAACGTTCAATCCGGAATTCAACATTGAAAGCCGCTGTCTAGTCTGTCAACACTGTCAACATGATCGTCAACTTTTCTGTTCAGAAAAATCCTTCTCGCACATACATATAAAACTAACAGTTAAGCTGATCACAATAATATCACTGAAAAAAATCTGCTGTTCATAGAAGATCGCGCTGAATTTAGTTCATTCACATCAGCAATTCACACTTTCTTATATTCATTTCTTCAACAAATAACCTGCTTATTGAATTAGTCAATGATAATTTCTAAAAATAAAATGGACACCTTCTTTTTTTAACAATTACATCGAATGTGAAAACCGAACAAATTAACTTTCGACCTTCTATTTTTTCTTCTCCTTTTTCTTGTCTTTTCCACCCCTTTTCCAAATATTTCATTATGGGAGTCTTTAATGTTTTGCAGTGTTTGAAATCTCCTGGCTATCGGATTGCATTTACTAAGTTTTTGAAGTTAAATGATGAATATATATCCATTGAACACCTTGAATGTGTTATCCTAAATTCCAGCACATTTCTATGAATTCCGAATGTGTATCGTTCATGGTTTCGTGTTACTCGAGTAGTACTTTGCTAACTAGTGTACTTAAATGTTAAAACTCTGAATATTTCATTCCTCTTCAACATTGAAATGTTGGCCTATCTGCTTATTTTAAAAAACGATACTGTTAAAATCAAAATTGTTTCAATCTGTGAACAGTTTACATCTTCTAATTGTTGATAACGAGGTATGTAATTAATATATTTAAGCGAGAATGTTACAGAATAGATTTACACATGTGAAGATTATAATTATTTTAACTGTGAAATGTCCTCTCTCTCTCTCTCTAAAGCTGACTGTGTTAAATAGAAAGAAGGATTTTAATAAAGCAAAAAAAAATAGTGTCATTTATTTCTCTGGTTACTCCACTTCATTTTCATTTCTTTTCTGTTATTCAGGAAGAAGAAACGAAAAGTCTAGAACTGCTTCCGGTCAAGGGTCAAATTGATAAAAATTGCAGAGTTTAATAAACAGGAACATCAGATGGAAAAAAGCATAGTAGGGTCATAATTCCAACAACAACAGCAACAACAACAACAGACAACAATCAGCCAATATAAATGGGAGGAACCTGAAAGAAACCACCTCCTTCACCTACCTACCTACCTGGGAAACATCGTTTCAACCACAGGTGGACGAAAATGACGAGGATATCAAAGAAGCGAGGATCAGGAAAGCAAGACAAGCTGTCATTGCTCCCAAGTCTGTGTGGAGGTCAACATCACTCGGCGTGAACATGAAAAATAAGATCCGGATTTTCAACTCCAATGTGAAGTCAGTGCTACTTACTACACGGATCAGAGACTTGGCCAGCGTGTCATGAAGAGCATCTCAAACAAACTACAGACCTTCGTCAACAGCTTTCTTCGCTCAATACCACTCAAGATCAGATGGCCGGCCAGAAAAGATCAGCAACAGGGAGGGATCTCTGGGAGCAAACCAACCAGGAACTGATTGTGAGACAAATAGGCAGGAATAAATGGAGATGGATTGGATCGGCCATACTCTGAGGAAACCATCAAGTGAGTGACATCACTAGACAAGCCAGCCATCGCTCGAGTGGAACCAGGACGAAAGGGAAGCAGCGAGTTGGTCGTCAGTGGGAGGGTGGGGTGACTTGGAAGAGGTCATGTGAGGAGGAGATGAAATCATGTGGGCAGACTTGGAGCGGAGTGAAAACGTTGACAGAAAGCCGAACGCAATGGAGACGCGCGGATGAAGCCCTATGTTCCTCTAGGAATTAAAGGATTTTATAATAAGGGTCATAATTACTGAGAAAATTGACGTTTGTGTAAGTAATGGGGGTTAAAATGTAGTAATAACATAAATTAACAGGAATATAGGATATAAAAGATAATAGAATATTGGCTACTTAAGGGAATCGACTTTGTTTGATGGCCATGGTAAAGATAACTTTTGAACGTTTATGTCTTTTGAATACGTAGCATAGGTTTGAACTTTTGGATAGCTAGTGCCTTAGCTGTCCCCAGATGTCTTGATTTCATCCCTTTGAGAGTTTTTATTGGATCTTGTATATTACTTTGAAGAGCTGGATGTCCTGAGTTTACCAGATAGTTTGATATCGAATAAATATAAACCCTTGATTTCTCCCTTTATTAAGCGTGCTACATTGTATTACCAATCCTGTTTTAAAAGAGGAGAAATGGTACTGCTAAGGTAGCCATCTTCACACTAGCAAGAGGACTGGTAAATGCATGTTGAAATGGCTCAATGCGCCAGCTTACCTTTTCACGTGCTTGTTGAACTGTTTCTTGCCAGAAATTGTCACTCGTAGACTGGGGGTGTAGTACTTTTTCGAAACCGTTTTACGTAACAAAACTACAGTGAGAGAGCTACTCAGGGGGAGTGAATTATATAGGTTTTCCAATGGTCCCTTAACCAATGTCGGCTCATGATGAAATCCTGCAACCAATCAGTCAAATCCCTTCAAACCAACACATGAATATCGATGATATGCTCGGTAGCGACTTGCTCTATTCAGGTAGGTAGTTACGTGGGGTTCTAGTGAGAAGTTGTGACCAGTAGGGTGCAGCAGGTCGGGTGTGAGGACAAATACTCGCCACTGAAGACATGGGCTACAGGTCGCGCTATGTCGTGAATTGGCAGAAGTTAGAATACATGGGTCATTGGATCAGGTTCCAGTGGCTCAATGGTATACGAGCTAGCTCGCCTTGTAAACAGAAAGTCCTGGGTTCGAACCCAAATGGGCGGGTACTGATGAAGAGCCTCAAACTAGGACGAAGCAGCTGTCCAGTTCTTCCGGGTATTCCAATGGTTCTGTAACCAATGTTAGCTCATGATGAAATCCTGGAAACATAGAAAAAGTTTTTAAACTTAATAATTTTTCTGATAAACTAATCAGAAAGCATGTAATAAAATGTAAAAATAAAATTAGTAATGACAACGTGTATAACAAAAACACGAACGGAATGATAACAACACCAACAACAGGGAATATAAATAATGAGTAGATCTTCGCTACAAGTAAGGAACCTCGGAAACCTTATGTAGAATTATTAACAAGACAGGAATAAAAGTGACATTCAAACTTACAAACTCCCTTTGAAACAGACTGTTGGTCAAATGATCCTGTGGGGTCAATTAAACAACACAATTTAGTTCATTCAATGTCCCATGTCAAAACATGGGTCAAAGTAGTAGAATGGGGTTAACCAGACTAGCGGAGAACACAAATCTAGCAAAATGTAGATTAGTTGACTCTGATAAGATAAGAAATCCACAGTTGAGCTAAATTACTGCATGCAGTTATACTACACCATATAGTAGGATGAGACTATGTGTCAGGGTTAAAATTCAGTATAACAGAGTAGCAGGAAAGATTGATAACGGTAGCTTTATTTATAGAGCAGACTAAGAACACGTACAAGAAGAATGATTAAACACCTGTCGATGAAATATGGAAAATTATACAACTCCTATGACAAACAGAAAGGAATAAAGGAAACTGTAAAATGAAAATTTCGAAGTTGCATATTTCTACTTGATATGATAATGAACAGTAATACATTTTGTTCACAAAGTCTTCTGGCAAATAAATAGTAATGTTTGACTGCGTAATGTGTCCAATAAGCAAATTAATATGGAGCTTTGAAAAAAAGGGTTTATCGATGATCAGACTGATTGTACATGTTCATTCTATCAAAAAATGTGTTACCTCCAACACAAGATATTTATTTTAGACAACCAACAACAATATTTGCCTGCACTATCATGGAAAATAACTGGATATTTCAGTAAAAGAAGTATGGTTTACTCTTCGATGAACCTATTTATGCACAACAACACTTACAGCAGATTAGTAAGTCTGCATAAGGAAATCGCTTTTTAAAAAAAACTCAACGTTTTCCTACACATATTGATGTAGAGCACTTTAAAAACGGAACATGACTGAACATTGAAAGACGAAATCCCTGAAGCATAGTAAGTATATAACATTTTTTTCCTTCACGCTCCCAGTGGAACATAGGGCTTCAAGCTAGTGCCTTGAAGTTTCTGTAGCAGTGTTTAATTTTACAGGATGGAGTTGCTAGCCTCATGCCCAACCTCTCCTCTTTACCAGCATTATTTCTGGTTTAGCGAGGTAAAGGAGTGTGTCGGCCAGGGATTGAACCCCGGACCATGTGCATGGTCGGCGAGCGTCCTAACCTCTGTGCCACCAACGCACAAGTATATAACATGGTAAGAATAAAATATATTAAACAAAGAATCTTTAATGAGGAATTAGGAATTTCATTTCGCTGATTGAGGTAACAGACTGAAAGTCATAGTAAAACTATAAATAACAACAGTACAAATGTTGAGTGCAATAATACTGGCGATAACAAAAATTGATTAAATACTTTAGCGACAATTAATTCATGCAAAAAAAGATGAAAAACACCCAAAAAAATGAAACGTAATCTACCTATTTCATAAATGCTTGTGATTTATTGAAATTGTTAGATTTTTGTCACAAACCAACATCGATTAGAGAGATAGTTGAGAAGCAACTGGGAGAACTGGATAGCTGTTCCCTACTATTTTGCGATTCCTCGGTAGACCGCACCCATGACTTCTCCTTGCCAGACTTTGAACGCGTGGCCTTAAGGTTATGAGGTCAAGCTCATTGAACATTCATCCACTTGGGCTTGATTGAATTCAAGTAACCCTGAACTCTAACTTTGTCAACTCGATATACAGATCTACCCTGAAGAAGGTATTCGATGACATCGTATAGTTTAATTGGTGGATTTTTATGCACATTTAGGAAAGCTGTGTATCTTTTGATCCGTTCGACTAGGAGCTATCGTGAAGGAGTGTCATGATGAAGCATGATAACTGCAGATGATTAAAATGTTTAACAAATAAGTAGTTGAACAGCCTACATATAAGCCAGTGTGATGAAGCAGCATAACTACCAGGGATAAAATAAAACGAATATATCACCACCAAGAGTTGATAAACCTATGCAATGTGGCTTACAATAAAGGTGAACAAAGTAAGTACAACAAATGTAGCAGGATAATATATAGTGCCTTTAATTATTTCGTGAATTATTTTTCAGTCGCTTACAACAAGTTTATTAACCTTCTATTTTTGATTACAGCTTGACTCCACACTGTATTTTTTGGTACAAGTATGGAATTTTCAGCATATGATATCGGTAGCCCGAACTATATACTGGCCAACCATAGATATCAGGTGTGCGTCGGCAGGGTATCGAACTCATAACCATATGCGTGGTCAGTGAGAGTCCTAACCACTGTGCCACCCACGCACAAACACGAAGAACTATATGAAGTTTATGACCACCTCTCTTCTCAATCTTGGTGGCCAACATATGATGAAGGACAGACATCTAAGGAGTTGAGCCAACTTAACTTCTAGGAACAGTGTTCAAGTACACGCTACTTTCCACGTCAATTTCTAAGATCTGTACACGTCTGCAAATCACAACCCTCATCAAACAAACCCTCGACGAGTCACGAAATATAAAAATGAGTAAGCCGAAAGCTTTATTCCTAAATCGAAAAGGCTTGTTGCTTTTGTTGCATTCTGAAACAGAGATGAATGTAACCTATAGCACCAAGTTTATTGAGTTTATTCGAGACATCAAAACTAAGAAAAAAGTAAAGTTTGAGAAAATGTGTGTCAAAGATTCTAGTTAAGGAAAAATTCACTTGGCGTTCTACAAAATACCATGAAGCTTGTTTTTCAACTTGTCACATCAAAAATTCACAATGGATACTGACAAGTATCTACAAAAAATGAAATTAATTCTGAGTGACACATCGGTATTTCAAATTGATCATTCAAAGAAAGACTTGACTGAATCAATATGAAGACGAATTATCAAGAAATTAGGGGTACTTAAGAAAAATAATTTGTTCGACAACAGCAGATATGATGAAAAGGAGCTAAGGAGATCCACATTACGCTATCCCGAAGACGGTATAAAAATAATACTATATATATATATATATGATTGATCAGGTGTGATAAAGTGGCCCGGTGGCTACTGAAATAAAAGCATAACTTGTGCACTATGGCAGAGTATAATTCGATTATAGAGAAAATTTATTTTGATAAAGTCTCACGGTGTTAAACAGTAATATTCACTGATGACTTTTCGAGTACAATTTATCAAGTTACTCACTCTCAGCTTTCCACAAGAGTCATGAAAACATTTACAACAAACCACTGTAGACTTTTATCAACAGCAGCTGCCCATTTCACGGGCTCCATAGTGAAGATCAGATGGACGGCTAGCCAAAAAAGGATTGGAAACAAGGAATTCTGGAAAGGAACCGGCCAAGAACCTATCACAGAAGAAATATTCCGAAGAAAACGACAATGGATCGCACATATGCTGAGAAGACCATTTAGTTACATTTTGTGCCGGGAAACCCGTCTACTGCAACCCGAACGGAAAACATCGAATTAGGCGAGGGGGTGTCCTTCGTTGACACAGATGAGATCCTGTGAGGGGAGTGATGCTTACGGGGTATCGTGTGGTCCGCTAAAGCGGGATTATAACAACAGAGTGAAATGGAGATATGTTGTTTAAGCCATTCATTCCACTCGTAACCCAGAGATATAAAAATAAAAAGTAATGTGAGCGGTCTGTTTGTACAAGTGCAACTACAGATAAGAGAAAAGGGCAGTTTAAACACACAGGATGGAGTTCACTTCTAAATGTAAGACGTGATACAGCATTTACAACAGCAGGCTGTTGTAGCAATAGTAACTGGACTGGATATTTTTCACACAAAGTTCCGACTGCTTTAAGAGAATTAAGATGGTTTCTTCTATTTGGACTATTCGCGACTTAGTAGATTTAGGAAGTTCAATTAGTACATAATTAATGAAAGACACAGATGACACTTCCATGCTGCCTTTATGGTATGTTTTGGACCAGATGTGGCGATATCCAAACTATTAATTCTTTTATTAAGCCTTTATTTAGCCACACTGGTAAATGTTACTCGTTAACAGGAAAAATTAAGTATAGAGAGCAACAACCAATACACTTGGCTCCACAGGGGCATGTACGCCTCAGCCTTTTGATTTCATCTTCTCAGAAACTGATTTTGCATGATCAGTGCCACTTCTAACACCCAAATTTATTTCTCCTTCATATGATATCAAACTAGTAAATTTTCTATATTGCTCATTTCAATTCTGGTTTAGTTTTAAAAACTTTATCTTATCAAGGGGAAGTTCCAGAAATTAGAATATTGAGTTGTCTTTTTTTTTTCTTTTACATTTTATCATGAATATAATTGACAATGACAAGTATTCAATATTCACTGACCAGTATCAAGATAATCTCCATTGTCATAGATGATGAGAATGTCATTTGATTTTTATTAAACACTTATACAAGTGACTGAAAATTTGATGTAGAACAGTGTTTTACCAGAAAAAAATTCATTACAATAAGCAGAAGCACTTAAATTTGTTCTCTATATGTGTGTATATATAAAATGTGACAGTGAAAGGAAGTATATCTATCAAAGTGTGGTAATAGTGGTTTAGGTAATTACAATGTTACATTTTCCACACAACAAGTAGGGATTCTGAGACTGTAACATGAAGTACAGAGGATAGCCACCTCTTATTGCACCTATCAACCTATGTGGAGCCAGTTATATTGGCCGCTGCTATAAGAGCTCAATTTTTCGTACTCTGGAATACCACAAATACAAATGTGACTAAATGAAGTTGGTGTTGTTAAAACCATCCACTATTCCTGTATATTAAATCACATCATCCAAACAGGTGATAAAATTAACTAGTATTTTGAAGAGTATTTCTCTATCATCTATCGGATGTCAAATAAACTATCAAAAGCCTCTAGATACCGAACACTTCAAAAAGAGAAGGCCATTCAAATTCGCTGTCAGTAGAACAATTGGATCTCGTCTTTCCAACTCATATCATTTATAGGTACAACGTTTTCTTTCTTTCTTTTACTTTTCTCTTTTTTTGTTATGTGCTGTTCCTTACAAACTCTACTTAAAACATTCTTCTTAGTTCTTTCACACTCTGTATATCTCGACCTTCTTGTTACCGCTTACGCCAGTAAATATGCTACCATCTACTTTTCTAACACCTTCAAACATTCTGTTCACTTTTAGCTTTGCTACCGACATGCCAATATGTTGTTGTCAAAACTAACTGAGATAACCCATAATCTATGTGGCATTTTATTTATTGTTAATGTACTAACTGGATACAATACTGTAGTGAAATGCTGAGAATTCCATTCTGTATCACAAGTACTGTTTTCGAATAAAGCAAATAATTATTTATTAAAATAACAGGAGTCCTCTGTACAAAAGAAACAGGCCCAGCCACTATCGCTACAGTGTCCTATTGTTGAACCTATAAATTCATTAATTCTGTCTTACTTGCTTTAATTTACCTGATATTCAGTCAGTTTAATGTTGAATTAATGCGTATTATCTCTCTCGCCCTCTTTAACTGATGTTTCTGAAATGTGATCTGTTGACATCATTGGTTCCATGTAATTTAAAACAGCATTGAACCTGGTAATAATAATAATAATTCTTATAGATGCAGAAAGTGATGATGAATTTGTCGGGAAGAATATTCTTTGTTCATTAATCAGTGTTTTTAAATTTTCAATGAACACCTCCAGTCGATTAGGTCATGATGATGTCAACGAAAGGTCAACGCACACTTCAACACACTTGAGTAATTAGATGAGAAGGCTACTTTTGTATAGAAAGATTAAGTAAATTTCAAAATAAGGAATATGAATTCACGGATTTCTGGGCTCAAATGTAAAAAGGTAGAAAAATAAAACCAAGAAACTGTTGTCAACAAAGCAAAATAATTTTGAAAATTCCATATTAGTTTGATTATTAAATGTATCACACAGTGAAACAGTATTGTATACTGGATGACGTTTCGAACACAATTTATTGTTCATAATCATATCAATTTTTGTCACACGACTTCGAGATTTGATTTTTATAGTTTTCTCTGTCTTCTCCTATTTGTTGTATGGGCAGTAGAATTTTCCATATATCTGGGACAGGTGTTGAATCATTCCTATTACATGTATTTGCAGTTGATTCGATAAACAAAGCTTCTGTTATCAATCTCTCCCTATACCCTGTGACATTAGATTTTAAAACTGTCATCCTATCCCATCCTATTGTATGGTTGTGTGTAACTGCATGTAGTGCTATAGCTGAACTACTCTCTAGATTTCTTATCTTATTCGGGTCAACCAATCTAGATTTAGCTAGGTTTTTATGTTCGGCTAGTCTGACTGCCCCTGTTCTACTAGTTTGACCTATGTATTTGACCTCACAATCATTGCAGGGTATTAGATAAACTAAATTGTTTTGTTTTAATGGCTCTACAGGATCCTTTAACCGACAAAGCTTGTTTCTAATTGAGTTTGTGGGTTTGAATGCCACTTTTATTCCTGCCTTGTTAAGAATTCTGCGTAAGGCTTCCGAGGTTCCTTCTTTGTATGGAATTATTGTTGATGATTTACATTCCTTATTGTTGGTGTCGTTATTAATATTATTATTATTATTATTACTATTATTATTACCATTATTATTATTGTTATTATTATTATTGTTATCATTATTATTATTATCACTATCTCTGTTATCATTATTTATTTTATTTTTACATTTACTTACATATTTCTTGACTAATTTATCCGGGTAATTATTAAGTTTCAAGGCTTCTTTTATGTGTGTCACTTCCTGTCTTAGATTTTCCTTGGTACTACTTAGTTTTTGTGCTCTGTCATTTAAACATTTCACTAATCCTATTTTTACTGACATAGGATGGGATGATCGGAAATCCAAATATCTGTTTGAATGTGTGGGTTTTCTGTAAACACTAGTGTTTAGCTTCCCATCTTCTTTCCTTTTAACGTTGCAATCTAACATTGGAAGTTCCCCTTCCTGACTTTCCAATTCATAAGTGAATTGAATTGCCTCTACCTTCGAGTTGATGTGCTCGAAAAATCTATCTATATCTTGTGTTCTAAGTACAGTGAATGTGTCATCTACATACCTCCACCATACTTTTGGGGTGGGGGTGAACGTTTCAATCGCTATCTTTTCCCACCTATCCATGAATATATCTGCTACCACTGGGGATATTGGTGATCCCATGGCAACTCCCTCAGTTTGTTTGTATATTTTCCCTTGGAATTTAAATACTGTAGAAGTCAGGCAAAGCTGCACTCCCAGCATTATGTCCTCAATTGGCACTTTTGTCCTAAGTTCGAGTTCTTGGTCAGAAATGAGTTCGTTTCTGACCGCCTCTATAGCCATATTTATTGGTATACGTGTATATAAACTGACAATGTCAAAACTAACCATTTTTTCTTCATTATCTAATTTTAAATTATCTAATCTGTGTTTTAGTTCATAAGAATTAGTTAGTCTAGATTTCGAGTGGATTTTTAGGGGATTTAATACCATGGCTAAATATTTAGATAATTCATAGGTAGGTGAATTTCTAAAATCAACTATAGGCCTAATAGGGTATCCTGATTTATGAATTTTAACAACACCATACATCCTACTGGGGTTATTAGTTTTTGGCATTAAATTAAACCACTTAGACTCACCTAGAAACGGCTTCATTCGGCGTATAAGGTCCGCTGTGGATTTCTTAACTTTATTCATAACTGTGTCTATTGATTTATTAATTTCCTCATATGGTCCTGTTTGTATGTGAGTATTTACCTTGTCCAAATAGTCCGATTTGTCTAATACTACTGTTGCGTTCCCTTTGTCTGACTTTGTGATTACTATATCCTTGTTATTCTTGAGGTGTTTTAGGGCTTTTGTCTCTTGTTTTGTCAGGTTAGGTTTTCCACATTTTTGTCGTTTTAATGTAAGTGCACATTGTGCACGTACTTCTTCAGCTGTTGTTTTGTCTATCCCACTTAGTGCTATTTCTATTTTAGGGATGACATCCTCAGGTGAGGATGCAGTTACACACAACCATACAATAGGATGGGATAGGATGACAGTTTTAAAATCTAATGTCACAGGGTATAGGGAGAGATTGATAACAGAAGCTTTGTTTATCGAATCAACTGCAAATACATGTAATAGGAATGATTCAACACCTGTCCCAGATATATGGAAAATTCTACTGCCCATACAACAAATAGGAGAAGACAGAGAAAACTATAAAAATCAAATCTCGAAGTCGTGTGACAAAAATTGATATGATTATGAACAATAAATTGTGTTCGAAACGTCATCCAGTATACAATACTGTTTCACTGTGTGATACATTTAATAAACAAACTAATATGGAATTACTTAATACCACAGTGCCCAAGTTTTACACATATATTTGAAAATTCCAATTTACAAATTAAAGGAAAAAAGCAAACTGAGTGAAAAAGTATAATCCTTTTTCAGTTAATTCCTCATTACCGGCTCTACACTAATATATATTTCAGGTCAGACAACAAATTGATATCAGTTAGAGAAATATTGAAAACCAGGGAGTACTGGACAGCTATTTCGTCCTATTCTGAGACGCATCGACAGTGCGCATCTACAGTATCTCGAACCCAGGACCTTCCGGTTACAGCAACTGAAACCCGATTCAATGGCCAGCCCATGAATTCTGACTTCTATCAGTTCGTGATTTTAACGCGACTACCAACCACTGTCAACCGTAAGAACTCCATCCTCACTCCCGACTAGATACATATATCTAAAATGTCAGAATGTGATAATGTAAAGTGAAATAAAATAAAAGAAGAAGAGAATATAGACAATATCAAGTTATGTGAATCACGTAACAGAATGAAGTCCAAGATATCGAAAAAGATATCGTAAATTATTTTTGTACACTGGCTTTACATTATAAGGAATCGGATACTTGGATGGCATTCATTCAGCTATGAATTTTAATTGCCAATAATCTGAGGTATATTAGGCCATAGAACTACTTAGATGAAACCTGAAACTGGAACTCCCAGATATATCTCTGCAGCATACATAAAAAGTATCTTCATATAACTATTCCTATTATTTCGAATTTTGACAGTTAGTTTGTGGAGATCCCATCTCTTTCAAGTTTATTCGTGAATTTATATCACCTGGAGAACCATCGGGAAACCTGGGCATACTAGACAGCTGTTTCATCCTAGTTTGGAACTTTTCAGGCGTACGAACCCACCGACGGGGTTCGAATTCAGGAGCTTCCGGCTGAAAGGAAACCTCACAGACTATTCAGCCACTGAAACCCGATCCAATCGTCGGTGAATTCAAACTTCTACCAACTCGTGGTTATAGCGCCACCATCAGCCAATGTCATTGTCGGCGAGTATTTGTCCTCACTGCCACTGATCATGATTTCTCGCCAAAGCTACAAGCAACCTTGTCTTGCAATCAGTCACTATCGTATATTTATTATTACTAATATTTCACCCAAACATGAATCACCCTACTCCCTTCCTTGTTATTTTAAAGAAAACATATATTCTGTGTAACTTATTTGTGTAACCTATTGTGTTGTTATACTCCTTCTAGTTAAACTTTGTTTCTAACCCTAAATATATTTTGGAACTCTATGTTTTTGTTTGCAAACATTTTCATATAATTATCCTACAAAATAGTGATCCCTTTTGAGTACTAATTACTTGACAACATACATTATTCCAGACTTATGTCACTCTTACTTCCGACCAATTACTCCTTATCATCCTGGAAAAAGTATGTTCAAATCTCCTAGGCAGTTGACACCTTTGTACTGTTCAGGTGGTATGTAGCCAGTTGAGAAGAATCGTCGACATGATAAAAGATGAACTTATATTGTCGTGGTACATTTTTCGTTTCTCGCTTTGTTCAAGTTCACAAAAACAGTAGTAAAAAATGTAAACAGCAATATATGTGAAATTATAGGAAATGCACAACCAACGCCAGACATCAGTGTAAGCTTTCATACAAACTTTTGGTTTGTACAGAACGATTTCGTTATAAATTTTCAGACGAATACTTGATGCATTTTGAATGTAAAATAAATGCTCTAGCAGACAGACAGTTTCATGGAAATTATCACGAAGTGGAAAGAAAACCTTTTTCTAGCCACAAAGGACAACGAATCTGTTCTTTTATTAACAAAGGGGATCGATCAGTACCATGACAGTTTACATATTTAACAGCATACAGAATGTCCTGGCTTCGAACCCTGGTAGGTGCGCATCGATGATGAATCACAGACCAGAACGAAACAACTCTCCACCACTTCTCATTGGTTTTCGATAGTTATATAGCTGATATTAATCCGTGATCAAATCTGGTACTCTAAGTCATTTGTAAACCGAAATCATATAGGAACTAGAAATTACTTTTCTCTGAATGCAATATCAATTTTAGACATTTTCACTTATCCAAAGTTACATTCAAAGTGTTAACGGACTGTCTTTCCTTGGACCTCTTTATGCGCGTTTAATTATACACCAGAAGTTTTATCAAGGATAATTAAAGTAATTCTCTGGACAATTAATTATCCTTATCAAATTTTTAGAATTCCTTTTATACTAGAATCGACCATTTCCACCTCCCACACTCAGTATAATTATATGTATTCATTTTCGAAAATTCATATCATGTTGTAAGATGGTATTTGAGTTCCGTAAAACCTTGGTGAGAGTGTTTATTAGTGACATATTTTGCTTCCGTAAGAGGATAATCCGTATAATCACACTGTTATACACTAATAGTTACTGATGTTGTTTCGAGCACAATTCACTGCTCATAATCATACGATCAAGTCAATCGCACAAATTTCAAACTTCGTTTATTTGATTCCACCATTTCTCATCTCTTGATTTGATTGGTGGTAATATTTTCCACAGTTCAGGTGTGAGTGACGAGTCATTCCTATCGTACGTGTTAGGTGTAGACTAGATGAACAAAAAATTCAGTAATCAACCTGTCTTCACCTAATTAGATTACTTCTTAGAATTTTAACACTGTCCCACCATATTCTTTCCTTGTGTGTTAATACATGCAGCATAATTGCTGGGCTTTTTCTAAATTACTTATTTTCGTGAGGTCAACCATTATTACCTTAGCTAAATTCTTAAGTTCTGACAATCTGACTACCCCTGGCCTAATAGTCTGACCTATGTAGTTGACTTCATTCAAAGTCATTGAAAGGCATTTTGTAAAGTGCATTATTTTGTATAATTGGTTGAAGAGGGTCGTTTAACTTATAGAGCTTGTCCCTGAGTGAGTTTGAAAGTTTAAATGACACCCTAATTTCCGCTTAACTAGTAATCCTACGTAGGTTCTCAGATGCCCCCTTCTTATATGGTAAAACTGTGAATGCCTTATATTCTTTCTTGTTTACGTTATTATCATTAGTTTCACCATTATTTTTATTCCGCTTTTGATCTTAGAACTATTGCTCGGTTTGTTAAACACTAAACTATGCCTGCATTCACAGAGAGATAATGGATGAGATGAATTAAAGTCCAAATATCTATTAGAATGCGTTGTCTTTTTATAAAAGCTAATGTGCAGTTTACCTTCTTCTATTCGTTTTATCTTACAATCTAACATCTCAGCTAATTCTCCTTGTTCATTTTCCGATTCAAATGTGAATTGTACTCCCTCCACTAGTGAGTTTATGTGTGTGTGAAGAAGCTGGAGATATGTTCTGTTTTTAATGCTGAAAGTGTTATTCACATATCTACACCATATTTTTGGATTAAGATTAAACGTATTAAGAGCCACACTGTCCCAGCTATCCATAAAGATATCTGCTACGATAGGAGATATTGGTGATCCCATTGCTACACCTTCTGTTTGTCTGTATATTTTGCCTTGGAATTTAAAGATAGTAGATGTGAGGCATAACTGGATTCCTGAAATAATTTCTTCAATGGGTAGTTTCCTCCTATGAGTAAGTCAGGCATCTACAACTGCTTCTATTTTAACTGCTTCAAAGTCTATATTGATTGGTAAATCAGTACAAAGACTGTCTATATCAAAACTAACGATTATTTTCCATTATTCTTTGTGTCACTTATTGTCTTTTCATTCCTTATGAATTAGTCAACCTAAAATTTGAACGATTTCTAATTTAACTTTATTCATATTATGCTCGCTACTTCACAAGAAAAATGAATTCAACATACTTTGCACAAGCAACCAGAGAAAAGTTATTCCCCAGATGTCTTGCCAAACTCTTCTCTCTTTAATTTGTTCACTTTCTCATATTTAGTGAATACAATGACTGAATGAATGAAAAACAAAACGATGTTGTTGTTTTCAATGACGTTTCGCTATTTAATGCTGCTGCTAATGTAGCTTTATCAAAGCAGTATTATTAATAAACCAGAATTTACAAAATCCACTCAGCATATATATAACAAAGAGTTAAGGGGCTAGAAAATAGACTTAGATCAAGTTAAAGGGACATATTGAAAGTCAAAATAGCAATGAAGATCACCAAATCAAATAACAAAGGTAATAGTAATAGTACGTCTGTTATGATGTCAAAACAAAGTTTACTAACTTGATCATCCTCCCTCAGCATGGGATCATTTTTGCGTTGTCAAATTGACCGATTGGTAAAGATAACAAAACCAGATGTAGATTGTTGGATTTGATCAGTGTGTAAAATTATAGAAACAGCGCGTGTTGATTTTGTTACTTCATGAGGGAGTGGGGGGAGGTGTTGTAACCAGATCAGATTCTGTTTTAGTCCATCATTCCTAATCAGGTAATTTGGATTCCATTTGATGATATGAAGTGCTTCTGATATTAGACTTTCTTTGTAATTTCTGAAATGCCTTGTCTGGATTATTTCAATATTGTCAAAATCAATTTTGTGGCCTGATTCTGCAGCGTGTAGACCTATGGCTGGCTGATTATTTTTTCAAGCTTTTCTAGTACAGTCGAACTTCTTGGTGGTCGAAGAGATGCTCTACGGTGTTCATTTCTTCTGATTTTGATTTCTTGAAATGTTTCTATGATGTATATCACATCACATTCCAAGCAAGCATTTTATTTTATAGACACAAATAGACACAGAATCTTTCGGGATTTGGTCTTTTATATGGACAAGGTTGTTTCGTAGTGTGTTTGATATTTTGAAGAAAACTATAATGTCGAGCTGAGTGAGTACTCTACTGATATCGTCTGACGTCTCTGCTGTATATGGAATGACGACTGTTGAGGTCCATGTTTTCGGAATGCGTTTTCGGCCAAACTTTATGTCTGTGTTGATTTTGTTGATGAAGTTCGTTGGGTAGTTGTTTTGCTTGAGGAGAGTTTCAGTAATGTTTGATGTTTCTTTTTCTTTCTCATCCATTATCAATCAGAAAGTGTGCTCGTCTAAGAAGACTTGAAACAACTGAAATCTTTGCACTGATGAGGTGTGATGATTTGAAGTTTAAATATTTATTGAAGTGGATATACTAAAATGTCCGTTTTCCTTTCTCTTAACTAGGCAGTCTAGAAATGGTAGTTCACTGACGTCTGATTCTGCTTCCGAAGTGAACTGGATTCTGGGAGATACACAGTTTATTTTCTCCAGGAATGAATTGTGTAGATCTCGTTTTAGTACTACAAAAGTATCATCCACATATTTTAACCATATTTTAGGAGTGAGTATACTTGAAAAGATGTTATTTTCGAATTTAATTGAATCCGAATTGTCTGAATAGGAATGATGGACTAAAACAGAATGTGACCTGGTTACAACACCTCCCCCACTCCCTCATGAAGTAACAAAATCAACACAAATGTGATATGCAAGTTCACTATGTAAATACACACTTCTTTTACTATTATACACACTGATCAAATCCAACAATCTACATCTGGTTTTGTTATCTTTACCAATCGGTCAATTTGACAACGCAAAAATGATCCCATGCTGAGGGAGGATGATCAAGTTAGTAAACTTTGTTTTGACATCATAACAGACGTACTATTACTATTACCTTTGTTATTTGATTTGGTGATCTTCATTGCTATTTTGACTTTCAATATGTCCCTTTAACTTGATCTAAGTCTATTTTCTAGCCCCTTAACTCTTTGTTATATATATGCTGAGTGGATTTTGTAAATTCTGGTTTATTAATAATACTGCTTTGATAAAGCTACATTAGCAGCAGCATTAAATAGCGAAACGTCATTGAAAACAACAACATCGTTTTGTTTTTCATTCATTGGGAAACACAAAAACCTTTATCAAATTCCTACTCTTGAAAATAATTCCTATTTTGTCAAATATATGTGATATTTTCCCTCTCACTGTGGTACACCTAGGTGTGTTTTAAAAAACTAGCAATGATACATTATTTATGAGTTACTTATCGTTGTCATCAACTATATTTAGTCAGAATGCATCCTTTTTGTACTGATTTTAGACAGACAATTTGTTATTTCAGTTACCTTTGCTTGTTGTATAATGTCAAACTCAAAATATATACATATTACTGTTTAACTAACTAGATTTTGGACAAAGGAAACAACACTGAAGCTAGAGTTTATTACACTACTTTACTGAAATGGGAAAAAAGCCCAAGGACTGTAGACAGTGTTTGAAGAGAAATCGTATAGGGTAAATGCATACAAGAGTTTAATCAATCATTGAAACTGAAGAACCGGAAGTTATAAAGTATGATTTTGACAGAACACTGCCACTTGGATTGCATAATCTATTATGTAACACTAAGGTGAATTTAGTAAGCATAGTAGATGTCTAACGAATACATTATTCATAGTTTTGGGAAGAATATAATGGAAGAGCTTTTAGTTCCTAAATTGATTTTGTCCTACGTAACTGGATAAAGACAATAGTTGTAGTGGAAGATTCGGTTGTCGTATAACTTAGGATAGTGATCTTTTATTTGTGATATTTGTAGCGACTAAAATCCATATGTTATGCTCTGACGGTAGGAAATAATTTTCTGCCTGAAAGTGAAACATCACCTTTAAATAACCCTTCAGTCTTCGTAAGTCGAGTTCATTTTCTAAGTGTTACATTTCTGACTTTTGTCTAGTCTGAAGCTCACGTAATTCTAATTCCTGTTCGCACCTAAACTCATCTAAGGCTACTGTACAGTTAGGCTTAACATGACCACTAACTAAACTCAGAGGAGAGACAATGACATGAAAATGAATCATGAGAGACTCGCCGTATGTTTGGAGGTACATGCGAGAGCGCTATATTCTCCTTTTTCACGCTAGTTTTCGTAACCATCTTCTTTGTGCGGTTGCAAGGCATACTGTCTCGGTATGTCGAGAACTGTAAAGACAAGAGCCAACGTGTTGTACTATAAACGGTAGAAACTAGTCTTTGCGTTCTACTGTATAGCTAGCTGATCAAAACTTCAGTGAGTTAAAGCCACAAAATGCCACAAAGACGGTAAAAAGACAATTATTTCCAATAAAATCTGAGGTATTGTTTAACAATAATAACATATGAGGAACTCAAAATTATTTCAGCAGCCTCATCAGGTAGCTAAACAGACCCAATAGTACTACACAATCACATTAGCGAGACCAGAAATTAACTGTAAGAAGTACCTCAGAATCAGAGGAAATATTCCCAACAAGATGGGATGATAACTCAGCAAGAGTCATACACAGTGGACTTCAACCAGGAAGTCTTCACCCATCCCCCTACTACGTGGCTTAAACGAAGTATTGTGGATTTGATAGACTGATGAGGCCATATTTTGGTTTGACCAAAATTAGCTGATTTTCAACCTGATTCATTCTATGTCAGCTAACATTTCACAGTGAGGAAGGCGATGTTCAAAATCGAGAAAAACATGTCCTAACCATTTCAATCGATGTAGCTTAACAACCTCGTTGATTGATTTTTCCTGCCTGCCTAACACTCGACCGAAGCCTAATCTCAGTATTACTCACACTGTTATGCGATCTAACACAGGAGATAGAACTCCAACACCTATGATTAAAGACAGTTAGAGGGGCTTTTCATAAAGGAAGACGGAGTACACATGCACTTTGATGGTAAGCGAAGAGTGTGGTTGTTAACCTGACATCCAACCTTCGACCTTTATCAGGCTTACTGTCGGCTAGACATAGTTTATGAGAGAGTCAGTAGGGGAAACCAACTTCTACTTCTCGTGGGGTTGACAGTATTCTACAGATCATTCCCTCAGAACAAGACAGATTTCTAATAAATAAATAACCCAGCTCCGATCTCATTCTCTTCTGTTTGAGGTATCATGTAAGTATGAAAAGAAGTCTCGCTGCCAGAGACTAACTTGTGTCCTTCCAGCTTTTCTATAACTTCGAATAGCTAAAAACAAATCTTTCAATACAGCTGTAACAAAATAATTGTTTCAGAGATCCTTCCCGAACGATCTAATTACACTATTGATGCTCACTTGGATGCTACAACTAACTAGACTGCTATCATTTTTCTGATGTTTGCGCATCCTTATTATTTGTCTTTGTTCCTGGTTGTGTGATGGTATTGGTAATCTGTTGTTTTACGACTACGGTCTTGCTTGACTGTGTCAAGATCATTCTAACTTTGGAGTTCACTTAGAAATTGTTTGGTGCGTTATTCTTCTTGACGGAATTTTTTGTCTCACCTTGTTGGGAACATTCTTCTTGGCTCTCAGGTGCTCCACATGGTTGATTTAGGCTATGTAATTCAGTTATTTAGTACCTAATGTTTAACTGGGAATGAACCGAATCTGTATAGCCAGCTACCTAGCGGGATTATGAGGTGATTTTTACTATTTGATATATTGCTGTCACAAAATAGTGCTATGGATTTATCGGAAATAACTGTCTTTTTGGTGTCGTCAGGAGATTTTGTGACTGTGAGAGTAACTCAACGAAGATTTGGTCAGCTATTCAACAGAATTCTAGGATTGGTTTTACTGGATTTCGACCCTAACACTGGGTTTAATTTGCTTCTATTGCCAGTGTGTCAAGTTGCTTTCAAATGAACGTAAAAGGTATGAGTGTTACCTCAGAGAAGAAAACTTAACATCTGTCTATACCTGAGTAAGCTGGTGTAAATCTCACCACTATATTTATTACGTGAAAAAGGTCATTTGATGTCACCTTGAGGTAATAAGTGATTAAATATTATTGATTACAAAAACAAAACGATAAGCCAGTCAAATAAGTGCAAATAACTCTGCACCTGAGTTCATTTGAACTGCCAATATATTTTGCTTTTTATCACAAAAACGATTATTGTTGAGAGAGAAATAGAGAACTATGAGTAGTCCGGAACAGACGGAATCGAATAGTTTTAATTCCGATGTGCCAGTGGATGCGAAAAGAGAGAAAGATGATTCAACAACTGATGAGAAAACAGAAAGTTCTAAACAGGCAGTTATACCAACTTCAAGACAAGTGGGTGATAGTTCAAGCGGTGAGATATTATCTATATGTATATAAATATATGCCTTTTTAAACTAATAAATGCGTGTATATAAATAGAAATTTTACGGTCAAATCAAAGCAGCAGTCTAACAGAAAGTGATCTACGCACCACCAGCAGCAATGCAGCAACTGTCAGTTTCACTGAAAGTGAACGGACTAGCCGATCGAGTAGTTTTGAGGGGGATAAAGATGATGACAGCAGTGATGCTGATAACACAAGTTCAACTGACTCAGAGGATGACGATGATGATGATGATGGTGATGATGAAGAGTCGGATAAAACAAGTCAAATGGCTGATTTTTCTGGTCAAGGCTTTAATATGGTGCCATCGATAATATTTCATAGTAAGTGATTTTTATCCTCTAAGCTTATTTTTATGCAAAATGTTGTTGCTAAAGTTTGGTTTGTAAGGCTTAGTTTTGCCTTTACGAGTTGATCACGGATTGATATCAGTTAGAGAAACATTGAATACCAGCAACAGGGAGTACTGGACAGCTGTTTCTTCTTAGTTTTTGGAATTATAGGCAGTACACACCCACTGGGATTCAAACCCAGGATCTTTGGGTTACAAGGCGAGCTCGCATACCATTCAGCCACTGGGACCCACTGACGATACTGGTTGGGGTCGCGCTAAATTACTAATTGGTAGAAGTTAGAATTCATGCCTTGACCATTGAGTCTGGTCCCATTGTCTAAATGGTATACAAACCAGCTTGTCTTGTAACCCAAAGGTCCTGGGTTTGAATCTCAGTGGGTGTGTACTGCCTATAATTCCCAAAACTAGGAAGAAACAGCTGTCCAGTACTCCCTGTGGCTGATATTTAATGGTTCTGTAACTGATATCAATCCGTGATCAACTCTTAAAAAGCAAAATGTTGTAATTATCTGATAAGGGCCTAATTTATTTCGTCACGTAATGAAAAGTAATCTTTCTTCTTATTCGTTTCAACAAACCTGGCGGTCTGTTTAAGGCATGACCTACCAAAATACTCCACCAGTTTAGTTTGGCAGCATCTGTTAAGGTATGACCTCCAATCGTGTGTTTTCTACTCAACAGAGCATTCAAAACGTCTACCAGCTTCTATTAGGTTTGTGAAGACGCCTAACTGTGGGTGGCAGCGTATCCCTAATACATAGGATGACTATCCCTGAGATTCTTGGTACAAACTGCAACTCTCAAACATATAAAACTAACAACAACCTGCGGTTATCAATTATTCGGCCAATATGATGTCCTCGGATTTATAAAATATACTCCTGCACCTTTCGTAATTGATTGTCAACTAAATGTTGTTCGTTTCTCGGAGGAGGTTGAGAGGAAATATCGCAAGGGATTGGTGTTTGCTTGAGATCAGACAGCTGTGTGTGAAGCGATTTACTATCACCTACACTTTTTGCTTGAAGATCCTAGACGAAGAGAAACTATCATACAGTAACTTCCACTGGAAATTCTGTACATCGTATAAAGACTGCTCAAAATAAAGCTATTCTTGTTAATAAATTTAGGATGATTTTAATCCCTATATACTAGCGACAGAAGTTGAATAATCAATAATACGTCACACGAATGTTTTATTTTTCGCTTGACATTGTTGTTGTTGAGACAAAAAGAAAGAGTAGTCACACTCATTACTCTGCCTTATTACATCGCCTTATTTAGACATTGTCAAAGTTCAATAGCCTAATGTAATGGCGTGTTTGATGACATTTTCGACATCATGAATAGGGGAATATCTGAGATAAGATAAGGATCGATCTAGGAAATATCCAATGACCAATTTATCAGGTTGCCTTCATTCGCAGAAAACAAAAATATTCCCTAATCTATTGTTTCAAGTACGAAAAGGAATAAACACCTCGTTTCTCGGAGACTTTTTGTGCAGGAGAAAGATACGACTAAAGAGTCAAATCTTGGAACTCAACTTTATTCACATCAGAATAAGCCATCAGTTGTCATTTTATTTATTTATACATAACAATTGTTTTATTATGAGTATTTTTGTGAGCATATATCATATACTGTTTGACTGATATTGTGATTGGTGGTCGAAATTGAGGCAAACAAACCTAATTGACAGGAAGATTAGATAAACCTACTCACACAAACACAAAATAGTGTTTCACTTTTCTATCAGCTGATGACATCTGCTACTTATCGCTGAAGTTTTATCTTTCTTATGAAAATATTCTTCCATTGTCACTTGTGAAACAATAATGTCACTTACTGAAATTTGTGCAAAGTGGATATTATCGAAGTTGCATTAAAAACGTTTCTCCTCTTAATTCTATTGTTCCCTCGGAAAGAATAAATATTATTTCTGTAAGACATTATCTCCATATTCTGATTTTTCCCTTTCTTCACGAATAGAAAATAAGTCTTCGACTTCATTTTTTCTTGATCTTTGTGGCTGACTACAGCCGGCCCAGGATTTCCCATTTTCTTTCATCTCCTCCTCCTCCTTTCACGATCTTTTCTACGTCACTCTGGGACACATTCCCAACTCGTTGTTTCGCTCCAGACTTCCACTGGAACGAGGGCCTGCATTGCACATCATGTTATCCAACAGTCTCCTCAGTCTGTGTTGCGTCCATCTCCATTTTCTCCGGAAAATTTGTTGTGCAACAGGTTGTTGATTGATTTGCCACCTACCACAGTTTCGCTTTGCTAATTCTTTCTCAACACTCGACCATGTCATTTTCAGTATAGAGCTAGAGAAGTGAGCAGCTGTTGATAGAAGTCTGCATTAGCCCGTTGGAAATGATTTTCGTGAGGCATTCGCCAAGTTTCTGATCCATATACAAGGAGTGACTGACTCGTAGTTGGTGCTGAAGCTCCCACTGTGTTGTATCCTTATATCCATCCTTGTATCTTTGATTCTCGCCAGTTTTACCAACCTCATCTGTTCCGACTGCCTATAGTTGAAAGCATGCTTTCCAGAAACGTTAAGATATTCACCCGTTTCAAATTCCCTCCAGCTATAGCGATTGTGGTTACTGTGGTTGATTGGTTGATTACTTTTATTACTTCCACCTTTTTTACGTCCATTGCAAGTCATGTCTTCGCTTCTAGCCTCTTCTTCAAACTAGTTGGTTTTCGCCTCTAAGTCTTCGAGTTTGTATGACATTAGAAGCAAATCGCATGTGATGTCCAGATCTTCTAGAGTTTGCTTGTCAGTCCAAAGTGTTCCTGTCTACTCGCTCAGCACACTCAGTGCACCACATGATCCATTCCACCACAATTAGGATTAAAATCAGTGAAAGGAGGAAGCCTTGTCTTCACCAGTCACCAGCTCAAACTCACCACTGAGTTCTCCTCTGTGAAGCACCATATGTGCGGCATCAACATACAGCCGTATACTTGTAGCATTCTCCAAACCACTTTAGGGTCAACGCTGTTGAGAATCATAAAGGGAACTAATTGTTTCAGTTTTTCGTTTCAATGGAATTCAAACGGTGAAAATACAACATCTCTTGGGATTTAACACATTTGGACTCTATCGAATCTAAAGTTTATAGATTTTGAAGTATTTCGTGTTATATACAAGCAGTAGTTTGACATGTTAATTCCATTTATTTATTTTAAAGAAACAGAAACGTAATATACTACTGATATTATCGGCCTGATAATTTTCATGCTAGTATACATGCGAATAGATGCGCCGACATCTGTTTACAACCGGAAGACTATGAATTCGTCTAGAATCTTGAGTGTAGTACTCTTTGTCAGTCATGGGTAATTTTGATCCCATATTCAATTTGTATAGCTAAGTAGTGAAACTCTAATCGATTGATTCACTATGAAATAATATTCGAAGATAATTTTGTTCCTCTTAAACATGTCACTGTTTAGTAAGCACTGACTTATTGCCCTCATATGAATGTGTTAGCCCAGCTTATACTCCTACAGTGCGTCGGTGGCACAGCAGTTAGGACGCCCTTCTGCCATGCACATGGTCCACGGTTCAATCCCCGGCCACAGGATGCACTCCTTCACCTCGCTAAGCCAGAAATAATCCTGGTAAAGAGGAAAGGTTGGGCATGGAGCTAGCAACCGCATCCTGTAAAAATTAAACACTGCTACAGAAACTTCAAGCTTCTAGCTTGGAGCCTTACGTTCCTGCAACTCCTGCAACTACATTCTTCGTAAGTACCATTTTCAGAGACAAAAGAACAAAAAGATCAACAAACATATTTATTCCCGGGGTGTTCGTCCTCAAAAGCGACTGTACAATCGTATTTCTCTTATAAAGAACACAATATTCAGCGAAGAAACTCTTTTCAACAACGAACTTATTATCAAGCTGCACAATCGTATGTATATATCTACATATGGTTTTTATTGTAAGAAATTATATCCACTGAGGGAATTAGGTCAAAGGTGTGAATACATGATTTTATAATAGTAGTATGAAATGCAATTAAAATATTTGTGGTTATAATCCCTGTTAAATCTCAAGTAGCAAAACAATTAATGTCATATATAGAAAAATACAGTGCGTTCATAGCACAGCAGTTAGGACGCTCGCCGACCATGCACATGGTCCGGGGTTCGATCCACGGTCAGCGCACTCCTTTACCTCGCTGAAGCAGAAATATTGCTGGTAAAGAGGAAAGGTTGAGCATGAGGCTAGCGAACCCATCCTGTAAAATAAACACTGCTAAAGAAACTTCAAGCTACTAGATTGAAGCCCTATATTCCGCTGAAGAACGTGAAGGAAAGAAAAAAAAGGAAAAATACATAAAGTGTATAGATGTTGGAAAGGGGTACGTAATTATAGGATCAGTAAGCGAGAAAAAAGTGTTACATAACATGGTGTGAAATTCGATCCAATAGAATTCAATATTGTAAAATATCAATTTTGGATCTAGAATGGCAACTGGGTAAAGTGGAAACAATTCAGAGTGAGAATAGTAATAATAACAATAATAATAATAATAATCGCAGTAATAAAGTAAAGGTACATAGAGTAACTAAATAAAAAAATACATAAACAAAATAAATGTCCATCCCTCTACGACCAAGGCAGAAGTAGGGATTGTACATACTTCTTTTGTACACAAAGGTCTGGCTGGCTTAAAGTCATGAATGACTGATTCTCTAATTGATGTCAGCTCAAGATGAAATCCATTAAGTAATGAATTATAACCAAGACAGAGACATCACATATATTGTACATAGGAGAATGTTCTAGAATTCGAGGATAATTCATGCATCAAATAGAAACAACTGCCTTATTCATGTGCAAAGTTATCCAACCGAAGTGAAACAGGTCAAGGATGCAAAGATATTAAAAGTTAGTAGGGAAACAGATATCACACATATCAGCTGGTTAAAGTGAAAGAGTCAATACTTTCTAAGGTAGCAATAAGTTAGTAACAGGCTTTTTTAGTACATATAATTCAGACGTCCTTTTCCGAATAGTCACAGCTTCGACAATTCGAAGTGGTCTTGAAGTGCTTTGTCTGTTCATAAGACAGATGCCGATCAATGGAGCTATTAAATACACTTCGATTTCTAAGGCTTTGGCTCTTGGACACATGTTGAACAATCCTGGCCGATAACCGTCTCTCCCTTCTTCCGAAGTACTTGCTACTAAATTTACATGTGAATTCGTAAACACAGTTGGAATTGCAAGGAGGATTTCATCATGAGCTGACATAAGTTAGAGAACCACTGGAAAACCTAGGAGTACTGGACAGCTGCTTCATCCTAGTTTGGGACTCTTCCAGTGGCTCAGTGGTCTACGACCTCACCTTGTAACCAGAAGGTCCTCAGTTCGAACCCCAGTGGGTGCGTACTGATGAAGAGTCCCAAACTGCGACGAAACAGCTGTCCAGTACTCCCTAGTTGGTTTTCCAGTGGTTCTCTAACTGATGTTAGCTTATGGTAAAATCTCTACAAAACCAATAATTGAAGACAGTTGGAATTATTGAGAATCGGATATTGGTCTAGTTTAGAGTGTGTAACTGAATAGGTTGTTGTGTACAGAAGGATCAGTTTGACAGCTGGATACGCCGTTGATATTGCATCATTTTTTTTGCCTGATATTTCTTCATTCAATTTCATCTCCTTCAAAGCTTAATTTAAGAGACACTGGTTGTTTATCGACAGTGCTATGCTCTACCTTGCTCATGTTGCGTTAACTGTACTTCTCCACAATCCATTTGGGATATCTCTTGTTCTCTAAACATTTACTGATGAGATTGTTGTCGTTTTCTACATTTTCTATGGAGTAATGCTTTCCCTCTCTCTCTCTCTGTCTATCTGGTATAGTGCTCTAACAAAACTCATCTTGTAGTTAACGGAACAAAAGCTGTGTGAAGTTTAGGTATGAACCACTCCAGGTTGTTATATGGTGAATTCGCCTTTCTATTCTTGGAAAATAAAACAGTTTCACCTTTGATCGCATTGGTGATAAAGGAAGATCTTAAAGCTTTAATATTACGCCTAGAAATTGGCGTCAGTTGCAGTATATCCCTGAAAAATTATAATAAGCTAGAATTTGATATTATGTCTTGAAATTCATTCATATCAATTCACATTAGAAGTTTTAAAGATCTAAGTAAAAACAACAAGAACAATTGACGAAATTGGCGACAACAATTTTTCTATTGTACACAAAAGACTTTAGAGCGGTAAAAATATACAATAAGCGGAGACTGGGTAATCAGTATTGCTTGCTGACTTATTAAATAAGCAAATAATCTACTAAGAGATACTGAAGAATAATTCAAAAATGTCAGCTCAATAAGCCGGCCTTTTTCTCTGCTGGTGTGCAACAGAGATGCTCAATATTCCCCTCGAAATGTTTACAAAAGTGTAGATCCAAAAAATAGAATTTTTTATAGTGTGAAATACTCCCATATCATGAATGAACGATGAATATTCTTTTCAATACATTCTCCTCTTCAGGTTCTTACAATTATGAAAAATATAATATTTATTGTCGTTACAATAATGATAGCCAGTTAGTTGTGCGGTGGATACATTTTTTAACCTAGATTAGCAGTTATCAGGTGTCAAAATAAATAGTCGTATTTGTGTGTGACAAACGTGCTAGGTTGAAATCGATTACAAAATCTTTCGGTGAAATGGGAGACAATGGTGGTGATTAGTCACAATAGATTCGTAGAATGTGGGGTAGAAAAAAACTGACAAGTCAGTTCAAGGTTCTAAGAGGTGTCAGGTGAGTGAGTGCCTAGTACAAAGTGGTATGTATTGAACAGGACATAGATAGTAAGATTGCAATGAGAGGTTCATCATAAAAAAACGAATGTGTGAAATGAAGAAACAAGTGGAGACACATATTTAGAAGAGAGATAATATCACTAATTTATTTATTTATTGATTGATTTACAGCTTGATTCCACACTGTAGTTTTGTTACAATTATGGAATTTTCAGCATGGATATCGGTAGCCCAAATTTTGCAGGCCAACCATTGATATCAGATGTTCGTCGACAGGGGATCGAACCTCGGACCATGTGTATGGTCAGCGAGAGTCTTAACCACTGTGCCACCGACGCATAAAATTTCGAGTGTCCTTTTGTAGTGGTTGTAGTATCGAGAGTAAGTATTTAAAGAGATTGTATGTATAAGTGGAAAATTCGATAGTATTGAGAGAATGTTTGTATGAAGGGCATAAATTATGACGAATAATAATAGTAATGATAATAGTAATTGTAATAACAAGCAAAGAAAGCAAAAGAACCAAGAGAGCTTGGGGGGAAGGAGCACTCTTGGTGAGAAGAGGAATCATCATTATTGTAACGACAGCAAATATTATATTTTATAATTGTAAGATCCTGAAGAGAAATTATTGAAATTTTTTTTTAATATTCATTGAAGGTGCTCATTAAAAATGCACAGGACTGATTAATGGACAAAGAGTATTCTTTTCAACAACCTCTTCATCATCAAGTTCTACATTAATGTCCCCATAATAATTTAAGAAATCTTGTTTCTGAATTACGTGGAATCAATAATGTCGACAGATTACAGTGAAACATTAGTAAGAGAGAGAATATAAATCAGTATAACACTAAACTGCGTGAATATCAGATAAATTAAGGGAAGTAACACAGAATTCATGAATAAGTAGGTTCGATAGCCGGCTAGGATAGAAATAGTGGCAGGACCTGTCACTCTTTTGCACACAGAACTACAGTTGATCTAAGCGAACTACAACGGTCTCTGCTGTCAGTCGTTTTTGGTACCTAGAGATCTTCGATAATATGTTCGATACCCATTAGGTGATAGAGGAAGACTCTTTAATCCTAACTAGCCTTGTTCCTTGTTTGGCTGAGGTGATTTGATATAGAACTGTATATGGTTTTAACAACACATTGATTCAGACACGCTGGTGTGTGGCTGACGCACTCCTTTACCTCACTAAGCCAGGAATAAGACCGGTAAAGAGGGAAGGTTGGGCATGAGGCTAACAAACCCGAAACTTTAAGCCTCTACCTTGAAGTCCTGTGTTCCACCGGGAACTTAAAGGAATCAAAACGTACGTGCAGATTTCCCTACTACGAAAAATTAGATTCCTAGAACAACAGGCAATATAACTGCTTGCACAAGGGCAACTGATCTGATACATGTAATTAGAGGGGGCCAGTCTAGCTACTTCATCTCTCAGTTATAGAATAACAACAGATTGTATGGAAAAATGTAAGCCACAACGTACTGGCACTATACGTTATTTGTTTAATTTACTGCAATTTAAAACGTCATTAATAATGTTACTAATAACAATATTTCTTTAATTATTATGGTCATATAAATTTAGAACCTCAAGACAAATTTACGAATATTTAGTGAGTGTTCGAAAAGTGGGAGGTGTGCCCTTCTGTCTGTTTTCCCAGTCTAACTGCTTCCACAGGTACATGTAAATTTGTATGCACAGTTAGAGCTAACACAAGACAAGTATCTGTCGACCCGTGATTGCACCAAAGAACATGCTGTCCGAGCATTTTCTTTATCTTATTTTACTTGTTTTGTTGAAACATGAACTTACTGGGTATAAGTTATATAAGTATAACTTCTGAGTACTGTTTATTAAGTCTGTCGACTCCTATCAACTGACATTATGTAACAGTTACAAGTATTTTCAAATTGTTCAATACATACACTTAATAATTTCTTTAGTCCATATGCAGCTGATGAGGTACCGACGGCACAAGTGATGGCACTGAGTAGGCTCAGTATCTTCACGCCCAACCTTTCCTCTTTATACGGGGCTTACTACCGGCTAAGCGAGGTAAAGCAGTGCGCTGGCCGGTGTTCTACCACCGAAACACAGACGCATAAAGACATGTGTTGGAGATCGGACCATTCATGGAAATACTTTGCCTACTGGGGTATTTGTACCATTAGAAATACATTGGGATATATAAGACTGATAAGTAAAAAAAAATATATATCAAATCAATCTCGAGAGACGACAGATGTTTGTGTTTTCAAGCTCATGTTCAGAGGGAAAAGTTGAATCGAGTACAAGAGGTTAAAATTTAGATAATAATTTATTACGGTTCAGTTATATCACGTAAATAAGCATTTGGTTATCAGAGAAAGAACTTGAATATATCAAGATTCGCAAACTGGATAATATTGATAACATCTAGTAATGGTAATAATAATAATGTTAAAAACGAGTTAAGATAATGGTACTCATAAAAGATATTTTCAAATGAATCAGGAATAATAATATTAAGAGGTAGAATGAAATATTGAATGAAAATAATAATAAAAATAGTGAATAAGTAAGACAAATTACCATCGTAGATACAGAACGACCACAACTCCCTTCTGTAAACACAGACTGTTTTTATAAACTCTAATTTCAAAAGCCTTCAAAACTGCAAACATCTTCCTGTCTGTTAGTCTGCTGACAACATAAAATGACTTTACAGAGACAATATCAAGCTTTGCTATTGAACTTTTTGGCGCTTTGACTTCAGTTGTTTTCAACCACTTTGGCAAATGTTCCATCATGCAAGTACACAGTCACCTTTCCGTACGACGCATGCATTTACTTCCACAACACACAGTCAAACTGATATATACGTAGTTCAAAGTATTGAGGATTGGTGACCAATGTTCCCCGATTTTTGAAGCACTCGCTTGACAATGTTAAAGAGCATAAGTTATGTGGCGTAATTAGTTGTCCTGATAGCTTTATCAATTCTTAGTTGAACTTATTCTTGTACGTCGTCTCCTTTAAACTGCAACTTATATATATATGTACAATTTTCTATAAAACTACCTGGTAGTTTTACTGGAGCTTATTCCTCAAAATATTTACTGATTAATCTGTCAGAACATTCATTCTTAGATACAATAACTTTCACAGTTGTTTATTTATTTACCTATCAGTCTTATATCTCCTAATGTAATTCTAATGATATATATCTCCCCCTCCCTGTATGTAGAGGATTCAGCTGAAATTTGATGAATTCATTCAACCCTGCTGAATTTATCTTTGTTGCCTGTTTTACGTCACACAGTAACTGGTATTGGTTGCCGTAGAACATTTTGAAGTCAGTTGATTTTTCTCTAACAGTTCGGTCGTATCCCTATATAACTATTACATATAAATTTTCTGAGAAAATTATATTATGTATTACATGGTAAAATGAATAAACAAATTGATGTAAAGTTACATTATACCTAAGCATCGAATCTTTGATAGGAAATAGACTCTACCATCTACCTTTGAAAGGATTTTTTATGCATCTTTTGCATTTCATGATTGTATACACACATTTGTCACCAGATCAGGCGTAATACGTTTGTTTTTTGATAGACAATCAATCAGTCAGGTTTATTAGTCCCTAGTTATTTTTTAATTGCTCCCGTCAATTTCATCAATTAAGGTCGTTTTCTGGTAAAATTTATCTTGTATTACACTAAAATGTTATCATCAATTCTGGTCACAAATTAGTGCTAATTATGGGACCAGAGAGTTGAAAACACTTAGTTTATCCCTATCTGAAACACCTCAGCAGCCTACAGCCATCCCTTCACTGAGGATTGAACCCAGGACCTTCAGGTTAAAAAGGCAAGCTTGTTGACCATTTAAACACTGGGAGAGAATAATAATAGTGTAATAACAATAGCTTTAATTATGCACAATAATTTCACCCAATAAGAATAATTTTCAGCGTTGTTTATGGCATAATATTTTCTCTTCACCCAGTAGTTTCAAGTAAAACACCCATTTCCAGTACATCATGTAACGCAATGATGTTAGATATGAAAAATAAAATAATCCCTTATGGTGTTCTTCTTTGGTCCAACCCCCGCCCCCCAGAATTGAGCAACAGTAGGTTGCAAACCAGTTAAAAGTGCATATGAGTATATCTGGCGAATCACAGACGTAACTGAATGATTATAACGACGAGGATTAAAGAAAATAAGATACATCATATAGGATTCAAATTCAGGTAACCTGGTTATTCAAACAGGCTTCTATTTCACTGAAGGTCTTGAGTCCAAACCATAGGAGAAGGGATATTGGTTGCGTTGTGCTGAAGAGTCCCAAACTGTAGGGACAGAACAGCTTTCCATTACTTCCTAGTGCGTTTTCTATGGTTCTCTTGATGGCATCAGTCCATGTGGCGACTTGAAAACAGTCAAATCCCTACAAACTAACAGTCAAAGATTTAAACATTATTCCAAACAAAACTTTAATTCCGGGAACGGTAATAATGTTTTGATCTATAGTTACTGTGTTCAGAAGCTATTACAATTTCACAGTGTGGTAGAGAAACAATAAGAAAGAGGGACAAATGTCTTTTAAGCTAACAGCATATCGATTGTTACTTAACGTCCTCAGATAACGAAAAAACAAAAGTCGGTATTAGATTTCATCTGTATCCCTCTTTTTTGTTTTTATTGATCAGTGAAATTTCTATTAGCTATTATGGTAATTTAATTATCATACTTTTTTTTAATTAAATAACTAATCCCATTGAAATGATGTTAGACAGAAATAATCTATCCTGTGTCAATTTACATTCATTCAGATGTAGAAATAGTTTACTAAAACAAAATGATTAATGAATGACATGGGATGGAAGTCACTGACGGCAATGACAGTAGAAATAATAATAATAATATAGGGGAAATTTCAATTTAAACGTTTAGAAGACAAAAGAAAGTTAGAGTAAAGAATATTCTTTATAATAAAGGTTTTTGTATTTCCCAATGAATGAAAAACAAAACGATATTGTTGCTCTTACTGACGTTTCGCTATTTAATGCTGCTAATAGCTTTATCAAAGCAGTATTATTAAACCAGAATTTACAAAATCCACTCAGCAGACATATATATATATATATATATATATATATATATATATATATATATATATATAACAAAGAGTTAAGGGGTGAGAAAATAGACTACTTAGGTCAAGTTAAAAGGAAATTTAATTGAATTTGAGATTTTCCCGTCGACTGATTGGACCGAAGTGCTCGGTCTTAGGGTGACATGTCTCTTGGCTTCTTGTGCAGATGCTTCGACTATGTGTCTGGGCATTTAATTAGAATTTAATTTGTGGATGGTGACTAGCAGTGGAATTCAGGATGCACATTTCCTTCTTTTTGAGACTCGTCAGCTGTCTGTCTGTTTTCGACATAGAACTTTGCACATATGTGCGCCAGTTCAAGTCACCACACTCCTTGCTTGTAGCACACAAACCAAGAGAAGAAAGTACAAGAAAAGCATAATAGAGACAGTAAGCAAAGGTGTGAGACAAAGGAAGAGTAATAACGAAGAACAATGTAGTTTCATTGGGAATCATAAGTCGCAAGGAGTGGATGCATCTGCGCCACTGAGAACGATTTTGAGCCATGTCACCAATTGTTTCCAACCATAGATTTTTACCGTCCCGAGGACCCCAACCAGGAAGTCTACACCTTTCTACGTGGCCGGCTTGAACTAACTGTTGTGGATTTCATTGACTGGTGCCAAGTTTTTGTTTGACCTCCGCTAGCTTTTTTCCAGCCTGACCCTATATCCGCTAACATAGCTCGTCGAGGGAGGCGATGACTAGGCATACATAACACATGTCCTAACCATTTCAGTCTATGTAACTTCACGACTACGTCGATTGATTTCCCCAGTTTACCTAGAACTCGATGCCTAACTTCAATGTTGCTCACCTTATTATACCACTTCACACGGGAAATAGAGCGCAGGCACCTATGATCAAAGACAGCTAGTCTTTTCATGTCTTCCACTCTCAGTGATGATGTTCTCATCGAGGCTCGAACCCAGTGCCCTTAGTCTCAAGCGCCAAAGCTTTATCCACTAGACCACTTGGGCCACGACAGCCACCTCTTGAGCAACGGGTCATATTCATTTAATTGAATTTGAGATTGATTGGAATGCGTAGTTTAAACCAGCACTCATATCAACCAGTGTAGAAAGTTGGAAATCAAGTCCATACGCGTATGTTATGATTGTCTATAAAATACAAAAACATTCGAAATTCAATTTACGAGTTTCTATATGGATTTTCCATTCATTCACATCATTATTATGTAAAATCTAAAACAATTAGTTCCCTTTATGAATTTAGATAAAGCAGTAAGAAGACATAATTTGTCTGAATCGTGTAATGTATTTGCGCAACACATTTCGAACAATCTGATCACACACGGACTTGTCATAGGAATATATATATATGTATATATATATATATATATATATATATATATATATATATATATATATATATATATATATATATATATATATATATATATATATATATATATATTCCTAAGATGTAAGATGTGAGAAAATAGACTACTTAGGTCAAGTTAAAGGGACATATTGAAAGTCAAAATAGCAATGAAGATCACCAAACCAAATAACAAAGGTAATAGTAATAGTACGTCTGTTATGATATCAAAACAAAGTTTACTAACTTGATCATCCTCCCTCAGCATGGGATCATTTTTGCGTTGTCAAATTGACCGATTGGTAAAGATAACAAAACCAGGTGTAGATTGTTGGATTTGATCAGTGCGTAAAATTAGTGAACTTGGTTTGGACACATATTATAAATTATAATATTCTTTTTAATAAGTTCTTCTTTGTTATTTAATAATATCGAATTGTTAAGATCCATAGCATTACAGTTGAAGTAAGACATATAAGTTACAATAGGCAAACAGAATATTAAATGTAATTAATTAATTAATTTAATAATACTTTGATAAAGCTATTAGCAGCATTAAACAGCGAAACGTCAGTAAGAGCAACAATATCGTTTTGTTTTTCATTCATTGGGAAATACAAAAACCTGTAATTCGTTCTATCCTTGCGTCTCCAAACCTCTTGTAATTCATATCAAATTGAAAATAATTATCACCTTTTATTCGCCTTTAAAACTATTATTTCTCCAGTTATCAAATATTAATTGTGCATAATTTGTAACTGTTTTCTAATCCTATGCAATCTTGTCTCTAAGCCCCTTGTAATCTATATTCCTACCTTCAAACTTTCATATCAAGTTGAAAATTATTATCACCTTTGTTACTATGTGGAATTAAACAAATTAGAATTGTATCCATGTAAACTAATCTATATAAATGCGATTGTACAACTACTTTTGAGAATGAAATCGCTAAAAAGATCGTCATCTTTGCTGAACTTCTTGTTCTTTTCAATCTAATGTTCCAATGGGTAAAGAATTTGTCTGAACTAATTACTTTTGGATATATATATATAAGTTAAGATTCTTAATGTATATCCCAACAGCCTAAGCCCTATATGGTAGACGAACAAAATTAAGATTATTCGGTAAACGGTAGATGACATCTTGTGTTCTATATCCACGATATGTGATAAAAGTGACCTCATCTCTTTGGCAATTTGTAAGGCCTTGTCAGCCGCAGACATGCTACGGACATTCCATTTTTCCCCATACTTACTTTTGGCTTCACCTAAATAAGACACGTCAGCTGGCTGACTAGATTTCCGAAGTCTGTCGTCAGCCTGCATCATTCCATGTCTTCGATTCCAGGAGAAGAATTCCGCTCAACGTTCCCTCTTTTTTTCCGGGCTTACAACCATAGAATAAACTAGGCGCGGTTAACATAAACAGTAAAAGTAGCAGATTAAAAAGGTACAGCCAAGTCTTTTCTCCAATATTTTTCTATATTTCCACTAATATTTTATTTTCAAGTATTGGTTTTGTAGAGATTTTGTTTGATTGCATGGATGATTTCACCATGAGCTGACATTATTTAGAGAACCACTGGAAAACCTGGGACTACTGGAGAGCACACAGTGATACACCCATTGACTGGGTATTAGTTTTCAGGAGAACCAAACACACCCATCCCTGCCTCTTGCAAGACGAGACCGACAAGCAGGATCATCCTGTGGCGCAACCACTCGAGAGCCCTCTCCCTCGGTGGACCTGTCCACTACTCCCAGGTTTTCCAGTGGTTCTCTAACTGATGTCAGCTCATGGTGAAATCCTCCATGATATTTTATTTAACATTCATTGAAAACCAACTTTGTGTATATCAGAAAAACCGTAAAAAGTAGTTGTGGAATATTACGACCATGTAAGACAAAAATTCCTGTTCTTTTCTTCAACTCATTATCCCCAATTATTAAGTAGGTTTTCAAAAAGGGGGCAGTACTTTCAGAGAGAGAAATATCTACCTGCAATATCAGTTAAATGGTATTTTCACAATGTGTTTGTCGCTAATGCCTAATACTAATAGTCAATTATCTCTTTTCATTAAAATAGTGTCTAATTTAACTCCAAGTAACAAAATGAATTTAATCTCATCATATGTTGCTAGGCTACACACACATTTTCTTTTAAAAATGCTTTATGCGCCATTTTTTTTCTCCTCGTAATCTCTAGAATTGCATGCTTACCATGTCATAACAACACAACTTATTCTTAATTTTATGTAATCTAAATGTGTAACATTTTTAAAGGAAATAGTAATTTGGGGAGTACTTGTTTCTGTTTCTCTCTGTTGTCTCTAAGTGTGTGTGTGTGAGGGTGTGCGTAAATCGTCATTAAGCAAAGTGGCATTAAAGACATGGTAAAAACTTCTCCACTCTATGGTGTCTCCTTTAAAGCTCCCATTTTTTGCATGAGTGGATTTGTTTCCATTGCAATAAAATGAAAGCATGAAAAGGGGAAGTAGATTTAAATGTATGGGAGTAGCGGGGTAGGGAGAGGGGAACTAATATAACATTATGTAGTTGTGGGAGCAAAATCAATCAGACGGGAAATCAAAAAGTGTAAAAAAAATAGTACAAAGCAAAAATGAGCAAAATTTCATACATTAAAATAAATTTCCATTTAAATTCATTGATTCTAACATATGGGAGAAAAAACAAGATGTACAGACGAATCATCTGCTCATCTGATTCTATGATACTGGAATGATACTGAAAACCATCAACCAACATTCATTTGTCAAGATGGTGAATACAGCCAGTGTGTGGAAGTCATAATTGCCCAGTAGATGATCAGTTTATGGATCCATCAGTTCATTCTTTAACCGTATGTTTTATGAAGAATGGTAACATTTCTAAACTAAATATTAGATAAACTTTACAAAATACTTCCTAATACTCTTCGTTTCAATGCTTTGGTAAGCGATTTAGACTCTTTTTGGGTAGTGACTAGCAGTGATACCCACGATGTGCATTTCGTCCTTTTCGGGACTCGTTATGTGGATGCATCCATGGGTGATAGCGTTTCCTCTGAGGCTTGAACCCAGAACCCATCGTTTCAAATGCCATTAATATTATTCTGGCTCTACGGTTTGTATTACTTTTTTGTCACATTTTAACTGAAACTGGTCATCACTAAGAAGTTCAGAAAGTCGGTTCAGAGAATATTTATTGCTGGTAAGCTGCAGTTCATATTTTCAACACAACCAGTTATGATTACGAAAGGGAAAGATGAAGGAACTAGACTAGTTACCTCCAATTGTATCTGTCAATTCAACTACTCCATTTGAGCCAGTTATATTAGCTGTTGCTCAAGGAAACTAACTTCCTGTCCTTGTTAAAACCATCTAAAGGCCATTAAGAATTGAATAGTGTTGCTCCACCTCCTATTTGACATCGAATATATTATCAAGCGCCTCTGGACAATGAACACTACAGACAGAACAGGCCATTGCAGTTTGCTCAAATCAAGTGAAGGTGTGTGCAAAAGCCACTCACCAGGTGTGCAACATAGGTGGCACTGAAAAAAAAGCCAAGTCGGAAATTAAATATCTTGCCGTCATTCTATCTGCTGATCTTTCCTGGTCGTCTCATATCTTGATGATTCCGTCTTACCTTCTGCATCAAGAACTTAAGACATTCTGGTATAACCCAACCCTTACTCCTACAATTCGTTAACTCTCCCATTCTGTCTATTATTCTCTATTGTTCCCCCTTAGTTTTCCCAGGGCTACTGAAGAAAGACTATATCTTATTATTATTGTTTCCTTGGGTTCCTAGTGGAACATAGGGCTTCAACTCCACGTCTCCATTTACTCCTGTCTTTCTTCTGCTACACTTTTCACCTGCATCCATGTTAGTCCATGCTGTTTCAACTCCTCTTCACACCATCTCCTCCATGTCACCCTTGCACTGACGTCCCACACGGGTTCCACTCGAGGGCTTGACGCGTGATATCATCCAGCGGTCTCCTCAGCGAGTGTCCAATCCATCCATCTCCACTTTCTCCTGCATATTTGTTTGGTGATTGGTTCTTGCTTTGTTTGTTCCCATAGTTCCTTGTTGGTGACTCTTTCTGGACATCTGATCTTCAGTATTGAGCGTAGGATGTTAAAGGTTGTCAGCAGGGTAAGCAATATGCCACTTAACCAGCTTGTTAATATTCTGGTTGACAGGCACATGAACTGACGTGAAAAATGAGCAAAATCCATTTCATCTAACTCACACCACCACCCTCTTAATTCACAAATCTCTCCTTGTATCTCATCAGGTAAAGCGAAAAGCCTATATAAAAAACTATATACCCGCACTAGTAGGTACAAAAACTCAACCATACCCTACTTACCTCGCGTTCTGTGCGATAAAGAAAGCAATAGTCGTGATACCTAAAACTTATCAAATAGTCAATAGAACAAGTGGATCTCGTCTTTCCAACTCATATCATTTATAAGTACAACGTTTTCTTTCTCTCTTTTTTCTGTGCTTCTTTGTTTCTTTCTTCCGCTCACGCCAGTAAATATGTTGGCATCTACTTTTCTAACACCTTCAAACACTCTGTTCAATTTTTGCTTTGCTACCGACATGCCAATATGTTGCTGTCAAAACTAACCGAGATTACCTTAATCTATATAGAATTTTATTTATTGATAATGTACTAACTGGATGCAATACTGTGATAATATGCTGAGAATTCCATTCTGTATCACAAGTACTGTTTTGGAATAAAGCAAATTATTATTATTATTGTTACTACCCTGGCTTTCTGTTCAGCCAATAAATTCATAAATTCTGTCTTGCTTCCCTTAATTCATCTGATATTCAGTTTAGTGTTATATTGATGCATATTATCTCTCAGTTACTGTTGATTTCAAATTGTAATCTACTGTTACTGTTAATAACATCATTTCTTTAATTGCTTGGAGGATTTCATCATGAACTTACATCAGTTAGAGAACCATTGGAAAACCAGCTGTTTCGTCCTAGTTTAGGACTTTGTTCATTGTTGGGACTTAACGAGTACGACGTGTAGGCGACATGACATTTCCCCTGTGTTGTTAGTATGTTGTATTGTATGTTCTATAGCCATGTATTTGTATATGTATGTGTGCGTGTGAGAGAAAGTTTTTGTAATCAGAAGCTCCTGGGTTCGAGCCTCAGTGGGTGCGTACTGATGAAGTGTCTCAAACTAGAACGAAACGGCTGTCCAGTACTCCCTGAAGGTTTTCCAATGGTACACTAACTGATGTCAACTAATGACGAAATCCTCCAACCAATAAAACAAAAATCCCTTCAGAAACCGATACTTGAAAAAACATTTCTTTAAATATTACGATGATTAAAAGTCAATCTGAATGAAGGGAGAATATCCCTTTCAATAAGTTCTCTTCGGATTCTCACAATTATAAAATATAATATTTGTTGTCGTTACAATAAATGCAAGTTATGCGGTGGACACATTTTTAACATAGAATAACAGATTAGCAGTTATCGGATGTCAAAATAAATAGTCGTATTTGTGTGTGACAGACGTGGTAGGCTGAAATCGATTAGAAAATATCTCGATGAAGTGGGAGACAATGGTGGTGATTAATCAAAATAGATTCGTAGGATTTGGGGTAGGAAAATTGACCAGTCAATTCAAGGTTATAAAAGGTATCAGGTGAGTGAGTGAGTGGCTAGTACACCACTATTGTCTCCGAGATATTCTGTATTCACCGAGATATTTTATAATCGACTTCAGCCTACTAGCACGTTTGTCACACACAAATACGACTATTTATTTTGACACCCGATAACTGCTAATCTGTTATTCTCCGTTAAAAAAATGCATCCGCCGCATAACTAACTGAGTATCATTATTGTAACGACAACAAATATTATATTTTATAATTGTGACAACCTGAAGAGAAGTACTTATTAAAAAGAATACTCTTTCTTCATTCAGATTGACTTTTAATTCATGATATGGGAATCATTTCACACTTTTGCAATTAATAGTGTTCTCTGAAGAGCTGGTTGGTTTAGTTGCGGAGCTTTCGTCGTCCTTCTGGACAACATATTCAGCGCAATTTTTAGCATAAAGTGCGTCGGTGGCACAGTGGTTAGGACTCTCGCCGACCATGCAAATGGTCCGGGGTTCGAGCCCACGCCGGCCCACACCTGATATCTATGGTCGGCCTGCAAAATTTGGGCTACCGATATCCATGCTGAAAATTCCATACTTGTACCAAAAATACAGTGTGGAATCAAGCTGTAAATCAAAAATCAAAAAAAAATCAAAAAAAATCAAAATGATTTAAATTTTTCATGAGCGATATAATTGCGTCTCCCGGTAACCATCTTAACATATGTACTGACCACTTTCTACTGACTTGGATTTTAAACTCTCTGGTCACCAGATTTACTTTTGATTAGTTGGTATATTTGGTCTATATTAACGTGTTTGTTAATGGCATATTCGTTTCTGTTGGATTTTTCGGCTTGCATAATATCGAATTAAGCGATTTGACTGGCTTGTGTGCTATATTTATATCAAACGGTTTCAATATTTCACACTATTAAATAATATGGTGATATTACCGCAGAACCTGATGAAGAAGAGTTTATTGACAAGAATATTCTTTATTCATTCATCAGACTTTTGAGTGGACAAACTCAGTACCGAATTCCTACCACTTAAGTTTTGTTAATATATGTACAACTGCACAGGTAATGACAGTAATATCCTTGAGCAAAAAACCTCTTCGTAATCCCTTTATGACGTAATGCCAAAATTTTCGATCCTCGAGAAGCTCCATCAATAGTAAAAAAATAGCACTATGAAATTATAAGAAATTCTGATGAATACACTGTTGTGACTGGACACTAGCAACTAGTGTGATATGTCTAGTCCTTTGTTCGGTGCAAACTGACGTAAGGCATCACTTTATATTTCTCTACACTTACAGTTTGTTAACCTACATATCCTTCTTTATTGCTCTCTCTCTCTTAATATTTCCTGGCATACCGAAGAAAAGCCTTCTTACACTGAGAAAGGCATTGAGAGCTAGGGTGAAGAAGCGAACTGAACAAGCGAAATTACCTGCAATACAATAATGAAGTAGTTTGGTTGCCCGGGTTTCAAACAAGCCGCCTTTGATTATTTGACGAATCATTTAAATTTTTACCAGTTTATTTTTCTACAGACTAACTCGAAGTATTTTTGTTTTCTCTATTGTATTTAGGAACTACAATCACTAAATTAAATTTATCCAATAATAGCCTAAGCTTTTTACCCTCTGAAATCTGTGTCATGATCAATCTGCGTTATTTGGATATAAGTCATAACAATCTTCGAGGTTATTCACAAGTGCCTGGAATGAGTTCGACTGGTGTCTTCCAGATGAAAAGTGGAGGCGATAAAGTACAACTCAGTGGGGGTAAATCCATCTCTGCAAATAAATCCCATGTACAATCAGTTAACAGCAGTAATAACAGTAATAATAATATCGATGATAAAACAGAAAGTACACAATTTCCAAGAGATATGAATCGTCTTGTTAACTTGAAAACTTTAAAAATGTCCTCCTGTGAATTAAAAGTTATTCCAAAGATTATTTTTCAACTTACAAGTTTAACGAAACTGGATTTAAGTGACAATTGGGCAACTGAACTTCCTGCTATGGTATGTTAACCATTGGGGCGAGAAAAATAGGCACTTATTATAGTCTGTCGTGACCTGGGTGGTGTTTGATAAGGTGTTTTCATTTTCGTGCCATGTTTAAAATTGTGCACAGATGTCATCGTCATATGACAAGGTGAACGATCTTTTCTCTGTAGCACGTATGCTGTAAGCTGAGCTTTGATTGTCCGTTATTTGTCCCACTTCGTTGTGCCAAAATCTGAAAATTTATTGCGGAAATATTCATCCGAACACGTGGTTAGAAAGGGGAAAAACAAAATCCATTCGTGATTCTATTTTATCGCATCTCATGGATACAGAACACAAGGCTTACGTTAGCAAGGCGGCTTTCAAAGTCATCTACCGTATTCTGACTAATCTTAGTTTTACCTTAAGAGTTCATCTTCTATATATTGTTGAGGCTGTTGGGATTTACATTAAGGAGCCTAACTTATATATCCAGGAGTATTTGGTTCAGACACTGTCATTACCCTGGCCATCAAGGTTTTAATGATCCTCAAATTTGTTGTGGAAATTTCCTTAATTTTATGTGATATTCTATTCGCTTTCTCATTTTTATGCTTATTAATAACTTGAGCATCTTTCTTGAACTGTAATTTCAATGATCTTAACAGATCGACAGCATTTAAAAATTTATAGTAATTTATAAATTTATAGTAATAACCATAATGTATTATCGATAAGCACCGATTTGTGCACAATAGGTTGTTACCATCATTTATTTCGTCACAGTCTCACCATCTGCGTATAGCCAATAGAAATTAATAACTTTTAACATACTTGCAAATTGACTGAGAGAAGAAATATTTACTTTTTAATTAGATCTTCGTCTCTGGCTGTACTCTAGTACATATGTAGCATTTTTAATACAGCACCAAACATTTTACCAATCTAGTGGCGACATTTTATTGAATTTGAGATTTTCCCGTCGATTGATTGGACCGAAGTGCCCGGTCCAGGTTGACATGTCTGTCGGCTTCTTGTGCAGATGCTTCGACGATGTCTGGGCATTTAGTTGGTATTTAATTGGTGGATGGTGACTAGCAGTGGAATCCGGTCCAGGATAACTCACATTTCTTCCTATTTGGGACTTGTCAGCTGGATGTACCTGCATTTCTCAGTGAGTGATGATGTTCCCACTGAGGCTCGAACCCAGTACCCGGCGAAATGCGCATCCTGGATTCCACTGCTAGTCACCATCCACCAATTAAATACTAGTGGCGACATGTTTGTCGACAATAATTAGTGAATGTCAGCATGTCAATGAAGCGACAGTTAAACAAGAAAATTACTACAGAACTGAACTATTTTATCTATTCACAATTTTAAAGGATTTCGTGATGTCCACCTCATGACCTGTATTGATGATGAAATGTCTGATAATGACAGTAGTGTAAACGTTTGTGTCTTTGAAACGTAGGCTTGTTGGCACATGTTCATAAAATCAGAGGTGTGACCTTTTTATTCTCCTAATGTAACTGCTGCAACAGATACATATAAATTTGTATACACAGTTAGAGTATAACATGAGGAGAGTGTCTGTCGACTTTTGATTGTACTAAAGGCCATATCGTCCAGTAAACGGGAACCAACTTAACTGCAGGATAGGTTCTGTTGAGTGAGGGATCCAATCTCCTATTAACTATTACTGCAACATTATAACCTTTAAAATCTAGTTGAATGAAGATAAGCTTCTTTTTCAATGTGTTCTGTTTAACATTTACGTCTTCACATCTTCCAAACTTCTTAATGAATTTCTGAGAGCCAACGCTGTTTTTCAACATCTTTCCAAGAGTCAGAAATTCTTCCTCTAATTTCTCCGTAGAATATATTCTCCTGACACTTTAGGCTGCAAGCAGATGATGCGAAGCCAATGAAATTATTGAGGGAACCATCATACTCTGTACAAAATGTTGTTCTTGCTTTATGCAAAAAAAATGAGTATAACATTTCTGTAGGCACGAATCGCATTTTCAGTTTCATTTAGTAACAGTCCTGGTATTCGCTAGCAGTTAATTGTTAAGCTTAACTTTAATAAAGCAGAAATACCTCATAATCCTGTGATATAAATTTGACTATTTGAGTGGCAAAAAATTAGATAACTAGTCTGTTGAAAATATATTTGGTCCTATGTAAAACTGGAGGTGTGGAAGTCAACAGCCCTTCCTACTCAGCATGAAAAATAAGATCCAGATTTCCAACTCTAATGTGAAGTCAATACTGCTCACTATACGGACCAGAGACTTGGCTAGCGCGTCATGAAGAGCACCTCAAACAGACTACAGACCATTAACAGCTATCTTCGCTCAATACTACTCAAGATCAGATGGCCAGAAAAGATCAGGAACAGGGATCTCTGGCAATGAGCGAACCAACCAGGAACCGATTGTGAAACAAATAATCAGGAAGAAATGGAGGTGGATTGGCTGGCCATACTCTGAGGAAACCATCAAGTGACATCACTGGACAAGCCATTGCTCGAGTGGAACTAGGCCGAAAGGGAAGCGGGCGGCGAGTTGGTCGTCAGTGGGAGGGTGGGGTGACTTGGAGGAGGTCATGCGAGGAGGAGATGAAAGCGTGTGGGCAGACTTGGAGAGGGCTGGAAACATTAGCAGAAAACCGAAGGCAATGGAGACGTGCAGGTGAAGCCCTATGTTCCTCTAGGAATTAAAGGATATAATAATAAATACTAAATAAATAATATTTCTTTCACCAAATCTGTAAAGTACCGACAGGCGATTTTTATCACTTTCAAATATTAAGCGTATCTAGCTGAGAACATTTATTTCTCGATATGAAGACACTTAAATAAATAGAGCAAGATTTAATGAATTCATCAAATTTCGGTTGAACTCTTCAGTTGAACACTTAATATAGTTATGTATGTTTTTATATATGTATATTTGCCTATATCCTATGAAAAATACATTGGAACATACAAATGTGATTAGGTGATGAACTCCAGTTAATCAGTCATGCGAAACGACAGATGTAAGAGTTTTACAGGTCAATTTTTTTCGCACGATGGATTCCCTATAGTATATTCACTCGTTACCTATCTTCCCATGTATTTTCCGTAGTATATATTATATGTTAAATGTCCAACTAAAGATTCGTGCAGAAATTGGATGAATTCGTTACATTCTGATTTATAAACATTCGTAGGTCGTTTCATATTACTAGTTAAATTCATTGGGACATATCTGCATTCCAATAGCTTAATGAATTTGAACAAAGCAAGAACTACAGTTTTAGCCCAATAAATTGGTACCATCTTTTATTTCGTTGCCTTCTCATCAGTTGCTCACAGGGCAAAGACATTATTAAATATATCTACAAAAACCATTTTAACATACTTGCACAGAGTTCATTTCAAACAAAAATCAATCGATCAATATACTCATACACTAAAAATATATACATATATAAATATGCAATATTAACCACTATTCCGAACAATAATAATCAAACACAATGGAAACTTTTAGCATTTCACATTCGGATGAAAGAGGGGTGAAATTATCCAGTTACCAGGGCAAAGAAAGACTGATAACCACTTTCTGGACGCATAAATCAGGTTTCAGGTGCTTGATGGAAATGGCTTCAGCAAACTTAAGGAGAATTGAGCTAGTTTGCTTATTGATAATTTTGAACGACTTTTCAACGTCCACCTCATGACCCGTGTCGAGAAGATGCCTGGTGATGGCACTGTTTAAAGCATTTGTTCCCTTTAGACGTAAGCTTTTTGGTACATGTTCAGAAAATCGTAGATATGCCCTTCTTTCTGTCCTTCCAATGTAACTGCTCCCGCGGATACATGTAAATTTATATATACAGCTGGAGTTGTTAACATGAGAAGGATATCTATCGATTTTTGATTGCACCAGAGAAGAGCAAGTTGTTCGATAGACGGGAAGGAGCTTAGCTGCAGGATAGGCTATGACTAGTGATGTACTCAGCCTTCTGTTGATTGATCATTGCTGCAATTTTTTCACCTCTATAATCAAGCTGAATGTAGATTGGCTTTTTACCACCCACTGTGATCTGTTTTACATTTGTGACTTCAGATCTTCCATGCTTGTTGATGAACCTTTGAGGGTACCCATTACTCTTCAATATATTTTCAAGGAACTCAAACTCCTCCTCTAATTTCTCTATAGAGCATATTCTCCTCTCTCAATATTTATTCTGCTAAAACTGTAGTTTTTGCTTTGTTCAAATTCATTATGCGGAATAAATGTATGAAATAGCTTCATGGTTGGGTGTTTACTGAAAGACAAGATGATCTTAACTCCTATACTTTTTAATTTTGTGCATCAAAGTCAGGATCGGAAAGGTGACACCGACCTTCACTTTTATTTGAAATCAGCCCGGAAATCTACTGTACCAAGCAAAGAGAACAAGATTAGGCTTCTCAACACTAATATCTAGACAGTCAGTGCTTCTAACTGGTTCAGGGACTTGATATGTCACGGGCTTCAAACTTTTATCAACACCTGTCTCTCTTCCATATTGAAGATGAGATAATCCGTGAGAGATTATAAGCAGCAAGGAACACTATCAAGCAGAGAGGCAACCAGGATCTTATTACCTGACGAATATGCTGATTGGAGACCACTGAGTGACCTCGCACTCTAGGTCCTCGGGCAGGACTGAATGAGAAGCAACAATTTGGGTATCTGATGGTGACATGGAAGAGATCATGTGAGGGACAGATGAAAACCTATGGGCAAGAAATGATTCTTTTTAACACTGTCACACTACTCTAAAATAGTTAAGAAAAACTAAACAATTAGAAAATAATTCTCATTTTTCTTTCTTTCCTAACGTAGATTGGAAACCTTGTGGAACTGCGTTACTTACTGATAAAACGCATGGGACTTAACACCTTTCCAATACAGATTATCAATTGTTCTAAGCTGCATACAATTAACGCCTACGGAAATGAGATCACATCACTTCCTGAAGAATTCTCTAGACTTCATAAATTGAAAACGTTGCATCTGGATTATCGCCATTTTGTGAAAGGTTTGATTAAAGCAAGAAAATCTTCAAAAATTAAAATGGTCAGCTTTACTGAATTCTCTGACGAAGCCACACTTAACACCACCACTACCACGACATCTGAATTGGATAATCCAAGAAAATCTATCGAGGAAAGTTCTGCTTCGATTGCTGAGCGTATTGATACACTGCTTCGTTCAGGTCAAATGAAATCTTATCATATACCTTCAGTTATATTTAAACTACGTAGACTACAGGTTTGTTGTTAAGTCGTTTACTTTTTTCAAAATAGTTGCTGTTTTTAAAAATACCTTCATCTTGATCAAGAGGATACATCATCTAACTAATTAAATGCGATTTCACATGTCAAAGTTTATCAAACTGACAATGTAACCATTACAATCTACCTATTGTAGTTATCCCTAAGAAAGTGAATATGACTCATGGATCGCTTGGATAAAATACGTCGCTAGATGGACACGGTTTTGTGACAATCGTAGCACAACAACATTTTCAAATATACTTCTTACGCTCTTTAGAGTCCTCTGTAACTCCCATTAGCAGATTCATTTACGTCTAAATTGGAGAGAGAAACGGAAGGTATGCTAGGAAACTTTACGAGGTATAAACGTTTTGTGGTTGATGCATCATAAGTGAAGTAAGTAACCGCTTTCAGATTCCTCCCGTTGATAGTGATTTGTGCTGTTTGTCGTCGCTGTTGATTAGTTATCTTCATCAACTCCATCCTCTTTGTGTTCACCAGAAGTCCTGTCACCGCTGCCTCTTCAGCTAGTTTGTTGATTCTCCTCTGTAAGTCTTCGAGTATGAGTCATTTTCAAAGTGCGTGGCAGAGAGACACCTATTTAGTCACTGACTTTTAGGTATTTCACTACTTAGGACTGGTTGGTTCATCAACATGAAAGCTTGCACCTACATCGTATAACTTTGTATCCGGTAGCCTGACTGGTCAATGAATGAAATAATTTAGTGAATTCCATTGTAACATTAAAAACACAATATTGAGCGAAACAACTGTTTGCAACGAATCTATTGTCAAGCTGTGTTTTTTTCCTACGCGTTCCCAATGGAACATAGGACCTCAAGCTAGTGGCTTCAAGTTTCTGTACAGGATGGGTTCGCTAGCCTCATGCCCAACCTTTCCTCTGTACCAGCATTATTTCTGGCTTAGCGAGGTGGAGGAGTGCGTCCTGTGGCCGGGGATCGAACCCCAGACCATGTACATGGTCGGCGAGAGTCCTAACCACTGTGTCACCTATGCATTATCAAGATGTACAACTGTATATTTATGGCTCTTTAAGAAATTATATTCTGAATGATAATTTAAACCAAGGTGTGAATACTTAAACCAATAATAGTCTGAAATACAATTAAAATGTTTGTAATTATAATCATATTTAAATGTCAAATGCTAAAACATATATATATATAATTCACAGGATGTACAGATGTTGGAAGGAAGTGTTAAATTATAGGATTAGTAGGCAAATAAAAAACTTTACATAACATCATATGAAATTTGATAAGACAGAATTCAACACTGCAAAAAACATCGGTTTAAAATGACAAGTGGAACAAGCAAAATAATACTAAAAACAGTTCGGAGTGAGAATAATGATAATGACGATAATAATAATAATAACGGTAGTAATGACAGGAAGGTACATTGATAAACTAAATAAACAAAATGAAAAAGGATCAGTAGGTAAGTTTTTATCCTTCTACGTCTAAGGTGGAAATAGTAACTGTACTAACTACCTCTGTACACCAAGGTCTGGTATCAATTCATCAATGGCCAAGACCTTCATTGTTCTTAGAAGTTTAGAACGAAGAAAACGCGGCAAATTAGCATGGATTTCCTAGGTGGCCTTGAAATCATGGGTAGGGTTGGTGTAATGACAGAAGTCGATCAAGTGTTCTAGAATAGGGTTTCTCACACTCTTCGTTTCTCCCTTGTAAAATCATGCTGGAATATGTTCTCTTATCCATATGGAAAGCATTCTAAATTATCGTTGAATCGGTATTCACTTTACAGATGACTCAACAAGTTTTGAATTCGTTTCATTTGGAATTACTGATTAGTATAAATCTGGTTAATAGAATAGCTACATCGGAAACTCACTGAAAATCGATATACTTTCGATGACCTGACAAACTCAGTCTGTATGCTGTTGGAATTCAGGTGTTCCAGTAATATTGTGGTGTCAGCTGGCTGTTAGCCAAAATCTGTGGACAGCAATTTACGTCAATGTGTATGTCCCCAATATTGGTCGTGAGAAAAATGAGAAGAAAGGCTTTGCGTAGGCAGATGCAGTTAATATATAGATGATCTGACATTCAAGAAACAGCCACAAAAAGATGCAGGTTTAGCTTTCTGTGAGAAACAACCAATCAGAGGACTGTTTTTCTGCTAACAGTAATCTGTAATATGTACATGAAAATCTATAAATATGTGTTGATTTCATAAATAAACGGTCTGTTGCCTGGCCCTTGTCTTCTGTTGCTACAATATTAGTAACCATGCTGTCACAGTGGCAAACAGTGTGCTGAACAAAACTGATCCACGTGAAAATCAGTCAGGTATTAGTTCTCCAGCTCCTCTAAAAATTACAGTCGTCAGGCAAAAGCATCTCGCTCATTGTATGAGTGGTGTTGACTGGCGGCCACGAGCTGTAGTAGGCTTACAATCCATGAGACCACCGGTTTGAAATTCTCCACAGTCTAGAATTTTTCTTCGATTTTATACATTATCTGTTGAAATTTAAAAACACTTCAATACAGCACTTAAAATTAAACATTGATTTTCAGGTGTTAGTTTGCCTAGGGATACGATCGGTTACACAATTTCATCATGAGCTGATATCTGACAGAGAACTGCCAGAAAGCCTGGGAGTACTAGAAAGTTGGTTCATCCTAGTCTAGGACTCCTCATCAGTATGCACTCACCTCCCGGGTTTGAATCCAGGAACTTCCGGTTACAAGGCGAGCTTGTAGATCATTAAGCCAGGGGGACCCGATCCAATGGCCCATGAATTCCGACTTCTGCCAACAAATGATATATCCTGACCACTATTTAATGTAAACGGGGAGTATCTGTAGTAGTCGTGCTATGTCGCGAATTCACAGAATTTAAAATTCGTGGGTCATCAGATTGGGTCCCAGTGGATGAATGGTCTATAACTTGCCTTGTAACTGGGAGATCCTGGTTCACACCCTGATGGCAGGTGCCTACTAACAAAGAGTCCCAAGCTAGGCTGATGAAATAGCTATCCAGTACTCTAACCAATTCCAGTTCACGATGTGATCCTGTAAACTGAGATTTATTATAATAAACGGGAAAAATCTATATATGCGATAGTCATTTCATTGAGCTTATATTAACTGCCTCTGTTTATTTTTTATCCGAATTACCAGGTATTACACTTAGATCGTTGTCAGTTAAATTTCCTCCCAGAGAATTTGGCACAAATGAAGGGCATTTGTGAACTTCATTTATCGAAGAATTATTTCAAAGAAATTCCATGTGGATTATTCACACTGGGTAATACACTTGAGTACCTGGATTTATCATACAACCAGTTAGACAAAGTAAATGGATCAGTTGTGCTGCCAGACAATTTCGGTTGTAAATTTATCGTTCTAAAAACACTGAAATTATCTTCAATGAATTTGACCAGTATAAGAAATGGAGTGTTATGTGGGATGACTAAATTGAAACTGTTAGATCTCAGCTATAATAAGGTGAGTGAGACGTGGATCTACTTTCTTTATTTATTCAAAATGGACCCACACAAAACACTTGGAGGATCTGGACTTCGCCGATGATATATGTCTGATTTCCCACAAACTGGAAGATATGCAAGTGAAAGGCAACAAGTTGGCAGAAGAAGCATCAAAGATAGGACTTCACTCCAGGTGAACATGGAGAAAACAGAGGTGATGAAGATTCCTGGCCAACAGCAACAGCCACAGCAACAACAACAACAGACAATAATCAGCCAGAATAAATTGGAGGAACCTGAAAGAAACAACCTCCTTTACCTACCTCGGAAGCATCGTTTCAACTACAGGCGGAAATGACGAGGATATAAGAGTGGGGATCGGAAAAGCAAGACAGGCTTTCACCAGTCTCAAGTCTATGTGGAGGTCAACAACACTCAGCATCAAAAATAAGATCCGGATTTCCTGCTTCAATGTAAAGTCAGTGCTACTTACTATACGGACCAGAGACTTGGCTAGCGCGTCATGAAGAGCACCTCAAACAAACTACAGACCTTCATTAACATCTATCTTCGCTCAATACTACTCAAGATCAGATGGCCAGAAAAGATCAGGAACAGGGATCTCCGGCAATGAGCGAACCAACCAGGAACCGATTGTGCAACAAATAATCAGGAAGAAATGGAGGTGGATTGGCTGGCCATACTCTGAGGAAACCATCAAGTGACATCACTGGACAAGCCAGCCATTGCTCGAGTGGGACTAGGCCGAAAGGGAAGCGGGCGGCGAGTTGGTCGTCAGTGGGAGGGTGGGGTGACTTGGAGGATATCATGTGAAGAAGAGATGAAAGCGTGTGGGCAGACTTGGAGTGGAGTGAAAAAGTTGTCAGTAAACCGAAGGCAATGGAGACGTGCAGGTGAAGCCCTATGTTCCTCTAGGAATTAAAAGATATAATAATATTAATAACTTTTTAGTCCAGTGAGTAGATGATTACCGCATACAATAATCTTATTGTTGAATATGCAAAGGATATCCAATTTTATGTACAAACCTCGGCTTTTCACAGCTTCATGTGTAAAATGCTGTTCAGCATTTCAATCTGTACCACTTCAAGGGCATGATAGGTAGTTTCTGGGGAAAGATGCCACAAGATTATGAATTTCCAATCATTAATCCTTGTCGGCCGCGTAACCCTTGTGTCTAATGTCACATAAATTTGAAGATTGTAGTTGGCTGAAGAAGCACCAAAGACAGGATTTAGGTATTCAGAAAGGGTAAAGATATTAAAACCAGAATCCAAAAGGCAAGTCACACCTTCATCATGCGGAAATCAGTGTGGAAATCTGCTCCATTCAACTCCAGAAAATTGGCGCGCACTCCACGGAAAGCATTTACAACAGTATGCTGAAGACTTTTATCAACAACCACCTCTTTCACTGGCTCCACACCGAAGATCACACAGTTGGCCGGTCAGAAACAGCGGGAAATAAGAAACTATGGGAGGCATACGAACTAATCGAAAACCTGTTGGTGGGCAAATATTTCGAAGAAAATGGAGATGAATTGGACACACACTGAGGGGACCGTTGGATATTGTCAGTCGCTAGACATTAACTCAAGTGGGACCCGAATAGAAATCAACTGTTTGGGCGAGAGTGTGCTGGTAATATGGAGGAGATGGTGCGAGGAGAAGATTAGTGCCTATGTGCAATAGTGGCGTCAGTTAAAGGTGACTAGAGAGAGAGAGAGAGAACAGGGCGAATTAGCGATGTGCTGTTGAGGCCCTATGTTCCACTTGAAACCTAATGGAATAATAACAAATAGTACAAACACAGTAATTCAATATTGACATTTAATATCCGAAGGAGATAATTGCAAAATGGTTCAGAACACCCACTGGCTAGAATAGTTTGAACACATACAGTGCTATCTTACTTCATAACGAATGACAATGATCGAAAAACGTCTATTTTGTCAAATAGTCAGGGATTATCAGACAAAAAGTGTAATTAATCCTCTATGAAGTCACTGATCTCCAGCCTGACTCTTACAGGGATGAATACATTTCCGGTGTACTAGTCATTCAGATATTTATGATTGTGCAATAATAAACTGAAGATGCCAACTAAAAATTGAAAAGACTAAAGTTCAGTGAACAAAGAATATTCTTTTCGATAAATTTGTCATCAAGTTCTACGTTTACACGACAGTAATAATTAAGGAAATATCGTCATTAACAACAACAACAACAATGATGCTGTTTTAAATTACGACGAATCTATGGCAACAACAGGTGATTACATTTCAAAAACATCAGTAGGAGAGAGAAATAATGTGTATCAATATAACAACAAGAAACTTAATATCAGATATATAATTTGTGGATGGTGACTACCAGTGGAATCCAGGATGCGGGTTTCGTTCTATTTGGGACTCGTCACTGGATGTACCTGCATTTCCCAGTGAGTGATGATGTTCCCATGCGCATCCTTGATTCCACTGCTAGTCACCATCCACAAATTAAATTCTAATTGTATGCCCAGACATCGTCGAAGCATCTGCACAAGAAGCTGACATGTCAAACTGAGACCAAGCACTTCGGTCCAATCAATCAACGGGAAAATCTTAAAATTCAATTGAATATCAGATAAATTAAGGGAAGTAATAATACAGAATTTATGAATTTGCAGGTTCTACAGACGGCCAGGGCAGAAACTACGGCTGGACTTATCGCTTTTGCACATGGAGCTCCAGTGCTGATTTTTTAACGAATCACAATGGTCTCTGCTGTCCATATCTACGGGCTTTTCGTAATTTGTTCCATACCTGACAGATAACTGAGGAACACCCTTTGAGGCCTATTTGGAGGAGATGATCTAGGATAAAACCTTTATTTAGACACACTGGTATGTGTTCCCAAGCACGAATAGTTGGATTCCTAGAGCAACAGTCAATATAACCGGTTTGACAAAAGCAGCTGGACTGATAGCTATAACTGGAGGTAGCCATCCTAGGTACTTCCTGTTTCACTTTTGAAATCACAGTTGATTCTGTGGAAAATATAATGATGCAGCTTACTGGAGTTAAACATTCTTTGAATCGATTTTCTTTCTTCACTAATCTGTCTTTTAAATTATGATTTACTTCAGTTAGAGTAGATGTGCATCTGTGTAAAGCTCTAAATAAATCCATCTATTCGTTTAACTTTATCTCCGTATTATTCAGATGAAGACAGATGGAAGTTTCGACCAGCCGAATGAACTATACCTACAAAATAAAAATTATTCAAGCATTGAAATCGTTTATATTTTTAGTATTTTTAATATATTTATGCGTTGAAGTTTCTGTAGCAGTTTGGTTAAGTTTTGGGGGGGGGGGTGGAGTTGCTAGCACCACGCCCTAACCCTCTCTCTTTATCCGGGATTGGGACTGGCTAGAAAACTAGCGAGCTAGTAATCAACAATCTGAAACCAATTTGGAAATCTTCGTCACTCAGCCACCATCAACAACAAAATTCCGTCGGATTTTCAATACAAACATCAAGTCAGTCAGCTCTTCTATACGGATCAGAATATTTCCAACAGCCTGTTGCAGACCTTTATCAACCAACAACTGTCTTCGCTGGATCTATACTGAAGATCAGATTGTCGGGCCGGAAACAATCACCAACAAGAAACTCTGCCTGGGAACAAACAAACAGAACAAGAACGAACCAATCGCCAACCAACAAATATGCAGGAGAAAGTGGAGATGGATGAATTGGACACTCGCTGAGGAGGCCGCCACTGGGTGACGTCGTGCGCGCGTCAGGCCATTGCTCGAGTGGATCCAAGCCGAAAGGGAAGCACGCGGCGAGTGGGACGTCAGTGCAAGGGTGACATAGAGGAGATCGTGTGAAGAGGAGTTTGTTGAAACATTATGGACTAACATGGATGGAGGTGAAAAGTACAGCAGAAGGAAGACAGAAGCAAGTGGAGACGTGCAGTTGAAGCCCTATGTTCCACTAGGAACCCAAGGGAACAACAATCACAATAATAATAAACAATGAAATCATGAGTAGACTGATATTGAGAAATGATGCAAATTGTCATTCCACAAAGATGTAGTAAACACAACAAGCGAGATTTTGAGGACCACTTTAACTTTCCTTTTAATTCCTACACTTTTGTATGAAACAAGTATAGGTCACACACTGTCAGGTTTTCATTATCACCAGCATTAATTCAAAGCGTGTTGTTAAATGACCTGTTTCGTCTTCTTCACAAGTAAATGTTGAATAATATTCATCACAAAAGAGAAAAGGGAAGTTTACTTCATAAAAGTAATTGAATTATCACTACCTTTAGAACTGATAGTCATGTCTTCAATAATTCAATCAGGTACGCTAATAGAATTTTATTAATTTTCCCCGTGTATGCATATAGATAAGCCAAATACCTGAAGATATCTCTGGCTTAGTCAGTTTGAAAGATTTCTATCTGAGTGAGAATAAGCTCACTTCACTACCAGATACAATTTGTCAACTGAAAGAATTGACAACACTAGATTTAAGCTTCAATCAGTTGAATAGTTTACCAGAGAATTTCTACCTATTGAAAAATCTTCAAGCATCACATCAATATGATGGATTGAACAAATGCGGTTTATGGCTTCAGGGGAATCCTTTAAATTGCCTACCGCATAGTGTATGGAAAACAACATATACTAAAAACTTGTGGAAATATTTAGAGGTAAGCAGTAACTCTTATTCACTCATCTTACTTTTGAAAATCAATGGTGAATTGCAGTTGGTTTGAATAAATTAGAAGAAAGGCTAAGTTACCATTGGGTCTCTCGTTTTGCATAATTATTTAGAACATAATCTCCCTTACTATGAAGAAATCACAGTTTCATTTCAGAAGTGCACTGGCAGTATTTATTGCCACTGTTGCATATTTTATTTTCCAACAGTTAGTCTTTAGGGATATGATTTGTTTCAAGTTTGACCATGCTCTGACACCAGTTGGAGAATCATCAAAAAACCAGCAGAGAGTAGTGGACAGATATTTCGTCCTACTCCTGGACTCTTCATCAGAACACACCGACTAGGCTTTCGAAACTAAGACTCTCCGGTTACAAAGAAAGTTCGTATACTATTCAGACACTGGGTCACAATTCAATGGTCGATGAATTCTAAATTCGATCAATTCGTGTTTTTAACTCGGCCACCAGCCAGGTATCTGTTCCCATTCCCCACCTGTAGCTAGTCACTAGAGAGCATCAGAATAACTTTAAAACTGCATCATTTATTGGCTTCATTGCGAACCGATCTAGATCACAATACCTGAAAATGATGTCAATCTGTAGTCAGATTTGAAGAAAAACGAATCCCTACAAAACAACTCTGATACCCGCTAGTGACTGGCTACAGGATAAAGTTGACTGGATTTCTGATGAAATGTCGTGGCCAGTGAGATCCACCACTTCGGGTGAGAGGATTAATAGTTGCGAATGAAATCTGCTAGTGGTCATTCTAAATTCACGAATTGGTAGAAGTTGGAATTCATAGGCCACTAGATTAAACCCCAGCGGCTGAATGGTATACGACCTTGCCTTACAACAGTAGGTCCATGGCGATTGGTGGCCCCTTGCATTCTTTTCGAAACGACTGAATCCTACTCAATGTCGCTATAGCACCTTTGGTAGAGAATTATTAGCTGTTTACTTAGCAATCAAACACTTTCGACATATGCTGGAAGGTACATCTTTTACTGTCTTTACAGACCACAAAGCTCTAACGAAAGCCTTATCAGTGAAACAGGATAAGTACTCTCCGCGCGAACTATGACATCTCGAGTTTATATCCCAGTTCACCCCCGATCTGCGACATGTAAAGGGTAAATACAATGAAGTGGCAGACGCTTTATCATGTATGCACATTGATAAGATTGTATATCCAGACATAGACTACGAACATCACTCAAACCTACAACGAGATGATGCCGAAATCGCGGGTCGCCTTGTAACCAGAAGGTCCTGGGTTCGAATCCCGGTGGGTGCGTGCTGATAGAGTCCCAAACTAGGACGAAACAGCTGTCCAGTACTCCCAGGTTTTCCAATGGTTCTCTAATCAATGTCAGCTCATGATGAAATCCTGTAACCAATCAACCAAATCCCTACAAACCAACATTTGAATTATCACCTGAAGGTTGTGGGTTCGAACAATGGCGGTGATAATCAACTATAAAAATAAAGAAAAAGAGTGTATTGGTGGCTGAGTAGTAGAATGCCCGCCAGACACGGAGGTGGTCCAGTTTCGACTAGCGACACATACATAAACTTTACCTGCTGTGCATCGGTATTTCAATGGTAGGACACCCCCCCTCACTGCGAGCATCCTGTGGTTCCACTCCTTACGGATGAACGCACTTCTAGACATCACTGCTTAGCCTGTAGTAAACACGGTAAAGATCGAAGGTTGAGCATGAGACTGACAACTCTATCCCTTAGAAAAAACACTACTACTACAAAAAATTCAAAGCTCAAGTATGAAACCCTATGTCTAGCTCGAAACTCAAAAAAAAACAATAATAATCTACATGGTCATTTCTCAATATCCACCTTGTCTAGTAATATGTTATTTTTTATTATTCACTTTCGAATTTATTAGTGGAAAATGTGAATACTTGCATTGTGATCTAGTGGCGAAGTTAAAGAATAGCACTCCAAGCGATTAGAACGCACAACTGACTTTGAGGCGACCAATCAGAATAACCTGTGTTTTTCATAGAAAAATGCCGTTGATCTGCTAGAAAAACTATAGATAACAATTATGAACACCGTAAAACTGTTTACTAGGAAAATACAGATGCTGAAAATAAAACACCCTGATCTCAACCCCAATCCTAATCCTAGCGAGCTATCAACCCATTGTACAAACAGTACTTAAAACCGGAATCGGGATGAAATTTGCACCTCAGCATTCTTAGTGACGCTATAATAAGGGTAGGTCCTGTTGTGCGGCATAACCCTCGTTTGAGGTGGTGCCACATTTATCCGGTGGACATTGAGACGTCCCATTGAATAAATCAAAATATAGCAGCAGGATTTCATGAAAATTCAATAATACGCGTCTAACTTTTGAGATTACCGCCTCCTTTATTTCATTACATTGAGCGATTAACAGTATTAGGCAACACTTCAAGAATATAATGTCACCGACAATATGCACTGCATAAGAAAATCGTTTTAATGCAAAACTTCGATTCACAGAAAATGTATTTTGTCATTAAACTACCATTGCGAAGGACTACAACGCTTCAATTGACGGAGATGTACAATGAGACCATTAGGTCCCGTTGTCCAACTAATAGTGTGTGCTTAAGGACATTGGTGCCTTGGCACTCGTGAATCGCTGTTCTTTAACTTGGTCGACGTCGTAATTATACAGCTCTATTACACTTTTTGGTTATTTTTCAATTTTGTATGATCTTATAAAATTGAAAACATTTATTTCCCGATACGAATTTAAAACAAGCAATAAAGATTAATAAAGCAGGATGATTTAATGAATTCATCAAATTCCGGTAGAACTCGTCAGCTGAATACTCTACATACACGGATATACATACTTTTGAAATTACATTTGGAGATATAAGACTGATAAGTAAACAAACTACTTTGAATTAGTCATGCAGAAAGACAGGTGTGAATGTTTTCCAGGTCATGTTCAAATAGATAAGGGGAGAGAGAGTATGAGAGGTAAAAATTAAGATAAATTGCATTACGCTTCAATTACACCACTTAGATAAACAAATAGTCATTAGAGAATATAATAAGAATTGCAAACAGACTAATATCAATAGTAATAGTGATAATAACAATAATAATAATAGTGTTGAAGTGAGTTAAGATAATCCTACTGATAAAGGATAGTTTTAAATGAATCAAGGATAATAATAACAATAATAGGTAGAATAATAAGTAAAACGTATTACCATGGTGGATTCAAAGTCACGACCATCTCCTTTTGTACACAGAGACCTGGTTTATAAATTCGAATTCCACAAGCCTCTGAATCTTATAAAAACTTACTCCTGATGTTTCAGCTGTCCCAGTGGTTTTGTTCCTCTCGAAGACTAAGTTTCTTCCAGCAAAATCTCTGAGATGAATGTGTGCGTAGTTCTTAGTGCTGTAACCAAGTAACTAAGTAGTCTAGAAAGTGGTCAAAGTAGCAGAATATCTTTCAAAACTTAGTAATGTCAAAATAAATAGGTGGCATCTAATCATACATTTTACTGCCTAACCCTGTTTTCCTGTGTTTATCATTCAACTCCTAGGATCAATGGTTGAAAAAGTTATCCAAAAATACTGAACCAACCAAGATAATAGTTATCGGGCATAAATTCTCCGGAAAATCAATACTAATCAAACACCTCATCAATGAATGTTCAGGCGAATCAAATCAACAAATAAATGTAACTTCACAATTGAACGAAATCTCACTGAATAACGGTGATGAATGCATGCTGAACAAGAATATTACAAATTATGTCAACTTACCACTGGAAACATCACCAATACTGATTAATCATTGTACTTCACCGAATGGATATGGCATAGTATTTTATGAAATCAATTTACCTCCAGGATGTAGTGAAGATCATGTGCCTTCTTCATCGTGTTATTCCGATTCTGGTTTAGAATTAATTCTACCGCATATTTTAGATCCCCGCAGCTTTTTTATTTTAGTCTTTAATATTAATTTATTGTGTAAAGCAGACACGTTGTCAGAATCATCAAGTATGCAGGAAAGTGTATTCGATAACGCCATTTGGTCATATTTACTCATGCTACGAATGTATGCACCAGGATCTGTTGTCAAGTTAGTGGGAACAAGTGTAGATGAAATCGATATCAATAATAATAATAATAATGCGGATCGTTTTATTCATTCCATTCTGTCAGCTTCATTGAACGGCGACAGTTTCATTGCTAAACAAGAAAATATATCAAAACTGCCGAAATCAACAAATTTACTGACGAATATTCCATTCAGCCAGTCTGATGAGACCAGACAAAATAACAAATATGATTTGAGCAATCTACTTCAATGGTATGTACACAGTAGAATTACTCTCTTATCAGATAGCTTCAAATTTCTTAATTCACCTGTTTTCTACAAACATGAAGAAGAGCCCTGCTCAATCACAGTCCTCGAGAATGTCTCGTTTCTAAACTTATCTAAGTCACAATCAAAAAACGCGAAAACTGCTAAACCACTAAAAAATAGTAAACCAACTTATTCATTTGTCTACACGAGTATAGACGATTTTTGGAATGAAATTGAACATCGAATAAGCTTCAACAGTCAGTCGCTGAATAAAAGTAGTCACATTTCAAAATCATGGCTGTCTTTAAGCGCCTACATTCACGATAAACTGAAATCATCTTTCATGGTGGAAATTGATGTACAATCAAGGGAGAATATTGACACCTCTACATCACCTGATGTTGACAATAATCAGCTTGTTTTAAACAAGACATTTTTTGATGAAATGTTTATTGATAACATTGAAGATTGTTTAAACTACTTTCATACAACTGGTCAATTACTGTATTTTTCAAAACATAAATATTTGAAAAATTATTTAATTCTACGACCAGGAGTATTTTTCTCTATGATAAATGGGATTTTAAATCCACATAGAATAGCTTCAGTGTATTATGACGACGGCGATGTGAATGACAGCAAAGAAAATTGTCAATATCATCATAGATGGTATTTACGTGCACTGACCGGGTATACAGATGATAGTTTAACAGATTACTTCAGTACATGGAATCATCATAAATCTTTCCCATATCAGATGATAAGATGTCTACTTCCACCGTTCGCCTTGCGTAGAAGTCATCTCGTCAACCAAATGAATAAAAATCAGCAACAACGATCACTTCAACATAGACATATGACTACAAGTAAACGAAGTCGTCATTTAGAAGTGCCTTCATCCCACCACACAGTGGAAACAAGAATAAGATCGGGAAATACATCAAAATCTGCAAAAGGGGAGTTAAAACAAATCGGAAGTCAAACGAATAATTTTGAATTATCAATCAGTTCAATAAGTCCACTGAATGTTGCAACGCGTAAGGTATTACTGCTGACGGAATTATTAGAGGCTGGCTTTCTAATGAATGAGAAGTGCACAATTAATTATGATTTAGAGAAAATACAACCCAATGAAATGAAACCATTTGTCGTATTTCCTTGCCTGTTCTTTAACAATCAGTCACTGAAAATTTCATCCACTTGTTCATTGCAATCTCTTAATTCAGAATGCAAAGCTAACGACGACAAAGAAGAATTCGTGCAAGAAATATGGTTTCCTTTGGGAAGACCTATGGGTTATTTCAACCGACTGACGGTGTGTTTGTCTAAAATACTATCTGGTCAGATGAAATTCGATAATTTCAGTAATTCCGCTTCATGTTTAAAATATGTCGAAAAGGTTGCATCAGATAAATCAATTACCAAGCATAACACATTCATAGTTGAACACGACTGCTTTGATATCAGACTGGAAGAAATAACAGTTGATGGCAGTGTATTCGACATGTCACAGTGTCACTGTCTACATGGAATTCGATGTTTTTATAGAGTGGAATGCGAACAACATCTCTGTGAGTCGTCAGAACCAAAAGAAATTAATTTCGATCCAGTTGCATGGTTTACTGACACATGTATCGAGTTGAATAATGAGATACCAGGATTGTATTGGTTTTGGTCCAAGTAATATCAGACTTCTGTAAAGCATAACTGAATAAATTTATTGACTGTACACATTTTTAACTGTTATTTAAGTAAATATTCTTGCTAATATTATTTTTAGTTACTTAAAACAAATTTTGTGAAATCTATATGAGGTATCTACAACCAACTGGATCAACGGTATGTGAAACTAAACATTAGGCATCAGATTACTTTGAGAACAACATTTCAACCGCCATGGCGCCTACTGCAGTGCGGGAATTCGAGAAAGCCGGTATGTTACAGAAGAAACCAGAAATAACTCATATGCTGCTCAGTATAATTCTACTATTTTATCGTTATCACGGAGGATGTCTGTCACTGAGTTGTGTGATAGTAAGTGGTAAATAAGACTACTACCACTAATAGCAGTACTAGGACAATATAAACGAACCCACCCACCCCCACACCCAACATGGTAGGTAGGTAAGTAGGTGGGGAGGGAGGGAGGGAAGGATGACAAATAACTGACATAGATGGAGAGAGTGGTAATAACTCAATTATTATCATTCAAGTGTTGGTTTGATTGGCTACAGGATTTCATCATGAGCTGACATTGATTAGAGAACCATTGGAAAACCTGGGAGTACTGGACAGCTGTTTCGTCCTAGTTTGGGACTCTTCGTCAGTACGCACCCACCGGGATTCGAACCCAGGACCTTCTGGTTACAAGGCAAGCTAGCTGTGCGTCGGTGGCACAGCGGTTAGGACTCTTGCCGATCATGCACATGGTCCGGAGTTCGATCCTCTGCCGACGAACACCTGATATTTATGGTCGGCCTGCAAAATTTGGGCTACCGATATCATATGCTGAAAATGCCATACTTGTACCAAAAATACGGTGTGGAATCAAGCTGTAATCAGATGAAGCCATTGGGATCCGATACAATTGCCTATGAATTCCAACTTCTGCCAATTCACGACATAGCGCGACCGCTAGCCAATGTCTTCGGTGGCGAGTATATGTCCTAACACCCGACCTGCTGCATCCTACTAGTCATGACTTCTCACTTGAACCCTGAATAGAGCGAGTTGCTAGTGTGCATCTCATTGATATTCAAGTGTTGGCTTGTAAGGATTTGATTGGTTACAGGATTTCATCATGAGCTGACATCAGCTAGAAAACCGGTGGGTGCTTACTGTGAAGAGTCCCAAACTATGACGAAACAGCTGTCCATTACTCCCAGGTTTTCCAATGGTTCTCTAACTAATATCAGCTCATTATGAAATCCTGTAATCAATTATTATCACTTTGATATCATCATTATCATGATCACCTTGTCTAGCCTTCTTCCTAATAAGTAGGATTACAGTTCAGTTCAGTTGACATGATCGAGGTCAAATATGATGAAAAGCAGCAAAGCTACAGTGAAATAAATTTATAAACCAAATAGAGGATGGTGAGGATGATGGTTATAATATAGTGTAGTTTAGTGTAGAGTAATATAGTGTATTCTACTGGCAATGAATAAATTATATCTCGTCAGTGAAATGTTACGAAATTTGATGACAACAGTTCAGTTAAATTGAAGTCGAAAATGTAAAAACCAAAAACAATTTATGAGAAATAGAATGTATCAGACAGACGTGTTTAATGCACTCACCACTACCAATGCACTATCTCTATTTCATTATGGGTAAATTTTGTTTTGATAAAGTCTCACAGTGTTATACAGTAATGTTTACTGATGACCACATTTCGAGCACAATTTATTGCCACTCATAATCATATCAAGGTACTCCTCCCACGACTTCCTAACTTCATTTATATAGTTCCATTGTTTTTCACTTGATTTTCACTTGATTTGATTGGTAGTAATATTTTCCATATTTCAGGTATGAGTAATGAATCATTCCTATTGCATGTATTGGGTGTAGACTCGATGAACAAGGACTCAGTAATCAACTTCTTGTCCTATATAAGACTCGTCAGCTGGATGTACCTGCATTTCATAGTGAGTGATGATTTTCCCAGCGAGGCTCGAACCCAGTACCCATAGTTTCAAACGCCAAAGCGTTATCCACTAGACCACTTGAGCCACGAGAGCCACCTCTTGTGCAACGGGTCATGTTAATTATTGAATTGAATTTTTGATTTTCCCGTCGATTGATTGGACCGAAGTGCTCGGTCTCAGGTTGACATGTCGGCTTCTTGTGCAGATGCTTCGACGATATCCGGGCATTTAGTATACAATTGGTGGATGGTGGCTAGCAGTGGAATCCAGGATGCGCACTTCGGTCCAATCAGTCGACGGGAAAATCAAAAATTCAATTCAATCAACTTCTCTCTCCACCTATCTAGATTACTTTTTAGAATTTTCACCCTCTCTCACCCTATTGTGTGGTTGTTTGTTAATGCATGCATTGCAATTGTTGAGCTTTTTTCCAAATTACTTATCTTCTCGGGGTAAGATAAGTATCCCGAGAGGTTGATTACTGAATCCTTGTTCATCGAGTCTACACCCAATACATGCAATAGGAATGATTCATTACTCATACCTGAAATATGGAAAATATTACTACCAATCAAATCAAGTGAAAATCAAGTGAAAAACAATGGAACTATATAAATGAAGTTAGGAAGTCGTGGGAGGAGTACCTTGATATGATTATGAGTGGCAATAAATTGTGCTCGAAATGTGGTCATCAGTAAACATTACTGTATAACACTGTGAGACTTTATCAAAACAAAATTTACCCATAATGGAATTACACTCTACCACAGTGCACAAGTTTTATTCTTATATCAATGGCGTTATCTCTGTATTATACTTGTCGCAATTTACGACGTTTAGCAATATGTGATGGTGATAACGTTTCACTTAGCCTGATGATGTTGATGATGACAAGCCGATTACTGAAAACAGAAACAAAAAGGAGATATTAGAACAAAATAACAGGTACATACTAAGTATTACAGATAGAATATATATATATATATATATATATATATATATATATATATATATATATATATATATATATATATATATATATATATATATATAATACTTGTCATGGATAAATGAATGAATGAACGAATGAATGAAATGTAACGAAGAATTTAGATTGTATTTCTCTAAAAATCGAGACGAACCAAACTGGGTGGGTAGGGGTGTGTGTCGGATAAAAATTGAAATCAAGAACACAATTTTCAGCGAAGAGACTCTTTCCAACGAATTTATTATCAAGCTGTACAATCGTATATATATGGTTTTATAAAGAATTTATAATTTCTTTATAAAACCATATATATACGATTGTACAGCTTGATAATAAATTCGTTGGAAAGAGTCTCTTCGCTGAAAATTGTGTTCTTAATGCTACAATGGGACTTATTAAATTATTGAAAAAATTGAAATATCATACAGATGAAATAGGAGACTTGTCATAAATAATAAGTAAAATGTTAGTCGATATTTCAATTGCAGAGCACTACCGTCAGGTACCAGGTCACATATATGCAAACCTAACTCACTTATGCAAACGAAAAAAGAGAGGGGGAAAACGTGTGTGTGTGTCGTCTGGTTGAGGGGGATGTGATGGTGTTTGCCTAGAGAGAGGTATATAAGCGCTTCTCCTTACGCTCAAAGATCATGATTACAGAATTTAATATGCATCCAGTTGATTGAGTAATTCAGATGAATCACACTGTCTGGTTTATGAAATCTCAGACAATTTTCTCAGAGATTTAATTAATTTTTAAAGGTATTTGTGACATTATTAGCAAGTACATTGACCCCTTGTATTATCACAGTCAAAGTGACAATAACAAGTCACAAGTCGATTTCTCACTGTAACTGTAATCTTATGCTATCGACCGCTATTCTTAATGTATGTGTATGTATGTATGCGTGTGGCTCTGTCTTGATTAGTGTATGACGAAAACACTTTAGTTATCGGGTTACTTCTACTGCCATTCCTACTTTTGAGTGTTAGTACTTCCTTCCTTCTGTGTTCTGCTTGTTAGATTTTGTGTCAAGTAATGGTAGCGTAATTTCGAAAGAAAATATTAACTACTCACAATTTATCAGTAACCTTCGGCGAACAGTAAAAGTTTTCGTGATTTCCCCTCATTTTTCGGATTATTTCCCCACTCTAAGACATTTCCTCCTCATCGTCTCTTTTAATTGATTTTTCACCCTCTGAAAAGAAATCGCCCTTTCTCTTTCACAGATCTGTCCCATGGGGGAGGCATTGACTTCAAAACGTAAACGTATATTATTGAATTTTCATGAAACCTTACCGGTATATCTTTTCCTATTTGTTGAAACTCCTAAGTGCCCACCGGATAAATGTGGTGACACTTGAAAAAAGTATGTGCTGTGTAATCACCCAACCCTCAGTCATCCTAGGGGAAGCACCATAGTTAACCTAGGAGTTCAGTTATCGGCATTTCACTAGACTGTGTACTTTTGACTCTTCACAATATATGCGCCTGCTGTGCCGATCCCGATTTGTCAACTGAACACTGCTTCCCATTTACACTAAATTTCTTCCAGGGTGATGACAAAACAATAGTGTTTAGGCTTGAATTACCCCATGTTACTCCCAGCCTGTTAAGATTGCACGTGGTGTTTAACCTTACTGCCTTTCTTGTCTCTAGGGTGCTTAACTGGATTAGTATTCGATGCAATTTTCTGATTAATACGAAAACCCTTTACTTCTAATAACGCCTCCTGGCCACTGTGGTTTTCCATGCCCTTCACAGTGTCTTATCAGGGTAATAGATGCTATATTTATCCCATATAATCAGCTTAGATGGAAATCTGTTACATCACAAACTGTACGAAGGTAATTATGTCGCATTAAGAACAACGTATAGCTTAGGTAATGCTGAATCGCTATGTTCCACCTGGAAACCTAGGGAAATAAAGTAATAATAGCTCAACTGAGGACGCATTATTACTATCTTATAACATCTAACTTACAACAAAATATATGGGAATCCATCTATCTTCATTCATCTGTTGTTATAATATGAAAGAAAGGACATCATCAAATAGACTGTTCACTTGATAATGGGCTAAGAAACAGTTTTTTTTATTTATGTCTAATCTGACGTTGAATCATGTGGTACTAACGAATAGACCAAAATCCAAGTTCAACACTCAAAAGCTGAAGGACCAGGCTACAAAGGACATCTTCATTGCAAGCATAAAGGACAAAGCCGAGATACAAATCAACACCAGAGAAAAGGTCAGCGTCGAAAAGCACTGGAACAACTTGAAAACGGTGTGGAGTCAAAACTGCATAGAAATTCTAGGCAGAAAAAAGAGACAGGACAAACAGTGGCTCACTACGGACACTTGGAAACTAACAGAAGAGAGAAGGACAGTGAAACAAAAGATTATCCAGTGCATTGACGAGCAACAAATACAGGAGCTGAATGAAAGCTACAATACACTAAACAAAAGAGTGAAGAAGAGTGCCAGGGAAGACAAAAGAAAGTATTATGAAACCATGGCAAACGAAGCAGAACAAGCTGCAGGCAAAGGATACCTCGCCACACTCTACCAAACAACTAGGCACCTATCGGGCAAAAGTTCAACACAGATTAAGCCAGTAAAGGATGACAATTGAAAGTCAATCACCAAAGAGGTGGAACAGAGGAAGCAATGGGCTGAACACTTCAAAAGACTCCTAAATCGTCCGCCACCTACAACGCACCCAACAATACCTACAACGGTAGCAGAACTACCAGTGAACACTGACCCCCCGACGAAATCAGAAGTCCTGAATGCAATCAAGATGCTTAAAGCTGGGAAAACACCGGGACCAGATGGAATCCCAGCAGAAGCTTTGAAAATAGACCCAGAGACAACAGCGGACTTGATGACCCCACTACTGCTGGAGAAGGTGTGAAAAGAGGGCAAAGTACCCGAGGATTGGAAGAACGGATACTTATTCAAACTACCAAAGAAAGGAGACTTAAGTCAATGTAAACACTGGCGTGGAATTATGCTTCTGTCCATTTCAAGCAAGGTACTAAGTCGCATCATCCTGGAGAGAATCAAACACGCCCCGCGGGTGAAAAACTTCGACCGGAACAGGCCGGATTCAGGAGAAACAAATCATGTATTGATCAAATCGCCACTCTACGGATCATCATTGAACAAAGCTTGGAATGGCAATCACCTCTATATCTCAACTTCATCGACTTTGATAAGGCCTTCGACAGCGTCGATCGAGAGGTCATCTGGCAACTACTTCGCTACTACGGGGCCCCATCAACAATTATACATCTCATCCAACAGTTATACGACAGTGCTGCATGCCAAGTAATCCACAACGGGAAACTTACGGAGGCCTTCGAAGTGAGGACGGGAGTGAGGCAAGGCTGTCTACTATCACCAATGATCTTCCTGATTGCAATTGATTGGATAATGCGACAGACAACGGCAACCAACGAGGGAACAGGCATAAAATGGACTGACACAAAAGACTTGGAGGATCTGGATTTCGCCGATGATATATGTCTGATTTCCCATAAACTGGAAGATATGCAAGTGAAAAGTAACAAGTTGGCAGAAGAAGCATCAAAGATAGGACTTCACGTGAACATAGATAAAACAGAGATGATGAAGATTCCTAGCCAACAACAACAACAGACAACAATCAGCATAAGTGGGAAGAACCTGAAAGAAACAACCTCCTTCACCTACCTGGGAAGCATCGTCTCAACTACAGGCGGAACTGACGAGGATATCAAAGCCAGAATCGGAAAAGCAAGACAAGCTTTCATTACTCTCAAATCTGTGTGGAGGTCAACATCACTCAGCATCAAAAATAAGATCCGGATTTTCAACTCCAATGTAAAGTCAGTGCTACTATAGAGATCAGAGACTTGGCGTGTCATGAAGAGCACCTCAAACAAACTACAGACCTTCATTAACAGCTGTCTCCGCTCAATACTCAAGATCAGATGGCCAGAAAAGATCAGGAACAGGGACCTCTGGGAGCGAACCAATCAGGAACCGATCGTGAAACAAATAGGCAGGAGGAAATGGAGATGGACTGGCCATACGCTGAGGAAACCATCAAGTGACATCACTAGACAAGCCCTCGAGTGGAACCCGAAAGGGAGGTGGCGAGTTGGTCGTCCAAGGGTGACTTGGAGGAGGTCATGCGAGGAAGAGATGAAAGCATGTGGACAGACCTGGAGCAGGGTGAAAAAGTTGTCAGAAAACCGAAGGCAATGGAGGTGCTCAGTTGAAGCTCTATGTTCCTCTAGGAACTAAAGGAAACAATAATAATAAATGATAATAATTAAAGTATGTATTTAAGAGGTAGGTGACCACGACTTGACCAGTTACACAACGTTTAATATATTTAGGCATTGTCAGTGTATTTGAAGACTGAACGATCAATTCATGGTTGTTTGCTCAAACCTAACTTTCCCATAATTTTCGCGGGTCATCAATCCGACAGTCATCGTCTCATCGTTCGCTGTCCAGAGGAAGATTAAATACTATCAGACCTTATGTAATAACATTATGGTTGGTTATATGTTGGAGTAAGAATAAAGGATTCTCGAGTCGCCAATCAGTGTTTTGATTTTCGCGTTGGTTAATACAAGGCGTTTCTGAAAGTCTTTGAGGGACAGTGTGAGAACCAGCGTAGCAAGAGCTGGACATTGACAGTTTATGAAACTTGGATGACAGGCATAATCAACGTACTCTATCTGGTTAGTTCTATGACGCGTTACAACAAGTAAAGCTACGTGGCTAACTCGAAATAATTTCCGCTGAAGGTAGCTACTCTCCTGTAGCTGCTCTGCTACCTTAGTGAGCAACCACTTAACGTTATCTTTCAAATTACAGTGTGGACATGCTGAGAACTTTCTTGGTGAAGAGATCGTCTTTTAATCGTCAAAGGAAGTAAATTCATCCACATCTCCACGAAAGTGTTAACAGGTATTTATCCTATCCTATCATGACGACACCGCAGCTTAATCACTCACTATCTGCAGTCACTTACAAAGTAAAAATGAATCTACAGCAGACAGTATGCTTTTGATGCTTCTAGACTGTTGTCATGCACCACTAGGGGCAAGCTATAATATCCACAGGGCTATAACAGGTGGACGCACGATATTAATCTGAAACATAGGGCCTACGGTTCTCAATCACAGAACACAGACTACTTTGCTATTCGTCTGTTCGTGTCAACAAATGTTTCTTCAATAAAGCTTAAAAAAAGAAGACCACTGGTTTAAGGAAAATTTATTTGAGGTTTTCTTCTTAAAACGTATGGACATCCTGTAATGGTACACCCATTGAGAAATTCATAAATATCCGAAAAGTAAGAGTTTGATTATTTGAACTGAAACAAGCAAAGTGTTTTCATCGCGAATAACCAGCTTGTCAGCTTGCTATGACTTCGAAGAAACTGCGGATTGTAGACCACAATCAAAAAGGTTATTCCTGCTGATTAAAGTCTAATCTTCCTTCGACTAAGGTTGATCGTACACTACTCACCAGATCATCGAATATTATTATCCACTTTTTAAAAATCCTTTTGCAACATAAACATCGAATAGCTGTCAAAATTGGCTTTACCGTAGACGACAATTTAAATGCATGTATTTCGATCTAGCATTAACATTAAGCATTAACCTATAGCAACCATAGAAAGCTCTCAAGAATAATGACAAAATTGTTATATTGAGACCTGACAAAGGCCCAGGTGTGGTGCTGATGGACAAAGAGGACTACATCGCAAAGATGAAAGCTGTGTTAAATGACCCGTTGAGGTTTAAAGTTGACAGTTGACAGAAAGATAAGACAGATGCTGTCGAAAAACCTATCACAAACGCCTTGAGAAATCTCCTAAAGAAGAAATTGATTGACAACAATACGTACAATGATTTGAAACCCCGAGAGTCCCGCTTGCCACACATGTATGGCCTTCCGAAGATACACAAAGAACAAGTCCCCCTGAGACCCACACTTTAGATGATCAACTCGCCCCAACATAAGGTGGCACGTTGGTTTGCGGAGAAGTTGGAACCTATTCGTCAAAGGATAGGTGTGCACACGGTGAAAGACTCATTTCATTTCTCTGAAAGTGTGAACCACATGAACGTTCTAAATAAATTCATGGTGTCATTTGATGTAACCTCCCTATTCACAATGATTCCAATCAATGAAACTATTGAGATCATTTGTCAGCAGTCCGATCTTCTCCCACTCCCAGAATCGGAATTCAAACGCCTACTGCTTATGTGTACCATGGATGTGCAATTCCAATTTGACAAAACGTTTTACCGCCAAATAGATGGCTTAGCTATGGGCAGTCCACTTAGCCCTGTTCTAGCAGATATATTCATGTCAAACCTTGAAAGAACAAAGTTGAAGCATGCAATCGACGAAACAATAAAGCTGTTATAATTATTATTATTATTACATCTTCCTACTGTCGTTATGTTGATGACACATTTATAGTGTGCAAAAATGAAAGTCATGCTTCACACTTACTAAGATTATTCAATGGTACACACGCCAATATTGAGTTCACTATGGAACATGAAAGTGACGGAAAGTTTCACTTCCTCGACATCGCCATGGAACGCCTAGAAGACGGTAGTCTTCAAAAGTCAATTTATCGAAAGCCCACATGGAAAGGACAATACTTGCATTTTAATAGCTTTTGTCCAAATAGCTTTAAACGTGGTCTAGTCAAGACTCTGCACCATAGAGCGAGGAGAATATGCTCTATAGAGAAACTAGAGGAGGAGTTTGAGTTCCTTGAAAAGATATTGAAGAGAAATTGGTATCCTCAAAATCACAGTGGGTAAAAAGCCAGTCTACGTTCAGCTTGATTATAAAGGTGAAAACATTGCAGCGATGATCAACAGAAGGCTGAGTACATCACTAGTCATAGCCTATCCTGCAGCTAAGCTCCTTCCCGTCTATCGAACAACTTGCTCTTTGGTGCAACCAAAAATCGATAGATATCCTTCTCATGTTAACAACTCCAGCTGTATATATAAATTTACATGTATCCACGGGAGCAGTTACATTGGAAGAACAGAAAGAAGGGCATATCTACGATTTTCTGAACATGTACCAAAAAGCGTATGTCTAAAGGGAACAAATGCTTTAAACAGTGCCATCGCCAGTCATCTCCTTGGCACAGGCCGGTCATGAGGTGGACGTCGAAAAGTCGTTGAAGATTATCAATAGGCAAAAGAGCTCAATTCTCCTTAAGTTTGCTGAAGCGATTTCTATCAAACGCTTGAAACGAGATCTATGTGTTCAGAAAGAAGCAGTTATTAGTCTTTCCTTGCCTTGGTAACTGGATGCCTTTCTTCTCTCATCTGATTACGTAATCTTTGTCTTTAACCTCACCCTCCCTTTTATAATCTGCAATTTTGCTTGTCTCTTGTTTCTATGATTTGAGCTCAACTCAGTACATTTTTACCTAACTTACTAGTCACTATGCATGTAAGCGCAATATCGCTTGAAATTAAGTCACGCGTAGATAAAGGCTATCCCGGTCCAGAACAAACAAGAAGCCGGTCACTGTTTCTACGGTACTATTAATAAACAAATCAATAATTATATATACAACAAACCTTAACGGTTTCAAGAGTACAAAGCACAATGCTTAACAGAAAGCAAGGTACCGCTATCAGAGCGGAATAACGTTAAAACCAAAATTGCGAACTAGCCGGAACCAGACACGACCGTTCAGGTAAGCAGTCAGTAGAAGAATGAACCCAAGTAAGGTATGGCATAAAACAGAGAGCGTTTAAGAGAGATAGACCGAGCATAGGCACAAAGATAGAATTTAATTGGCTACTTAACCAGGTAGGAAAATACAGATGAAAATCAATAAATAAGATAAACTCGACAGAATAGTACAAAGTTAGACATGGGTCAGCAAAATTAACAGTTCACAAAATACTCTGATTGGGCCATGAGTTCAACTGTCTGACTAAACGGATCGAGGTAAAAACACATATACACAGTTCATTAAACAAGAGGGGATAGACACGTTAGGCATAGATAATTGGGTTGCAACAACGCTAGGCTGATCCGGGACAGGTTGACTTGATTCAAGGATGGGAATAGAATTGATCTTACACCGGCCCCCAAAATCCGACTAGGATTTTATGAATCATGTTATACAGAATAACCCTCGTGCCCGGCTCTCCTACAAATGACTTCCCTCTAGTAGGCATATCTTACGTATATCGCGCTTCACCTCGCCGTTTCTCGTTCTTATTGTAACCGTTCTGACAAGTCCGTCCGCGGATTCCTCGCATCCCGCAATAACTCCTAGCGGCCAACGGTCTCTTGTCGAAGATTCTGGCGCAATCAACACCACATCCCCCGGGGATAGATTTTTGGATTTTGTGATCCATTTCTGTCTAGTTTGAAGTAAGGGTAGATATTCTCGCTTCCATCTCCGCCAAAACGAAGCTGCTAGATGCATAGCCTGCTTCCATCCGGAGTTGTATACATGGACAGTATCTGATGGAGTCTCCATACTAATGTTTCGACAGACCAGTAGTAGGTGATTTGGCGTGAGAGCTAGATTATCTCTACTATCCGATGTTGATGGTACAAGCGGCCGATCATTCAATATGCGTTCTACTTCTGCCATAAACGTCAATATAGTTTCATCACTTAGATTCTGCTCGTTGCATAATGCTTGAAGAATAGCTCTCACTGATCTAATCATTCGCTCCCACACTCCACCTCTATGACTCGCATTTGGAGGCTGGAAGTGCCACTGTATCTCTTTGGACAAAAGAGTATCATTAATCTTCTTCTGATTCCATCCATTCACTAGCTCCTTCAGTTCTCTGTTTGCGCCGACAAAGTTGGTCCCATTATCACTGTAGATATCTGTAGGGGTCCCCCGTCTAGCTATAAACCGCAATAACGACATGATGAATGATTCAGTCGTTAAGGAATGTGCTACCTCAAGATGTATAGCGCGAATCTGTAGACACGTAAATAAGCAGCCATATCGCTTCTCTTTTCCTCGACCCCGCTTAACAAAAAATGGTCCAAAGTAGTCTACTCCAACGAACTGGAATGGATACCATCCTTCTTGCACTCTCGCTATGGGTAGAGGAGCCATGAGCTGCTCACAAGTTAACGTAGACCTCCTCTTACATTCGACACATTGCCCAATAACTCGTTTAACAGTGGAGACACCTTTAACAATCCAAAAGGTGCGACGCAAAGACGCCAGAACGTGATGCACTCCGCAGTGACCCTCTGTGGTATGATAATGCTGAATCAATATTTCGGTAACTCTGTGTTTCGAAGGGAGGATTGCTGGGTGCTTATTTGCCATGGAAATGTCCGCGTACGAAAGACGACCTCCTACACATAAGACTCCATTCTTTACAATCGGACACAGCTTTCTCAGAGAATCAACGCCCTTACAGTTCTTGTTCGTCCCTATTTCATCGAAGTTCGAATAGACCTCACTCTGAACAGATCGTATAATTTCTAGAGTTGCGTGCCTCATTTCTGATAGTTTCAATAATCCTCTTACCGCTACTTCCTTTCCCGTTTTTCTGAACCTTTCAACTAGGAAGGCTTTCCATCTAAGGATCCATGCAAAAGACTTCACTAAGAGCGTCCATTTAGAGTATCGTCTCAACAGATTGGTGATGCAGTCTGGTCGAACAAGACTTCGTACTGCGGCTGTTTGTTTCTTCAACTCTATTGTTTCAGGAGTACAGCATAGCTCTGCATGCGGCCATTGATGTTCTTCTTTCGATAGGAATCTCGGACCCTCCAACCAACGCTGTAGTTGTTCAAGTTTTAACGTGCCACGCGATGCTAGATCGGCTGTATTATCTCTGGTTGGTACATGGTACCACTGTTTGGGCTCTGAGTAACGGTGTATGGTGGCTAGTCGGTTTGCTACGAAGGTGCTGAACCTAGTGGACGTATCACGTATGTAATATAATACTGTCATTGAGTCCGTCCAGAAACATACGGATTTAAATTTCACGGTTGTATTACGACGTATAATCTCGTACAGCCTGATTGCCAACACTGCCGCTACTAGTTCTAAGCGTGGAATGGTTACGGCCTTCAGCGGGGCGACTCTAGCCTTGGCAAAGAGTAAATTGCAATAAACCTTGTTGTGACTCGATTGTACTCGCACATACGCAGCCGCTCCGTACCCTACTTCTGACGCATCACATAGTATATGTAACTGTTGGGTGCAGTTTTCAGAGTCGAAACTAGGTCCAATACATCTAGGAATTCTCAAAGCCACTATTCTCTCCACGGCGCCTATCCAACTCTGCCAGGCTTCCTCGTTTTGTGGGGACAATGACTGATCCCATCCCATATTTTGTTTGCAGAGTGATTGTAACATCAACTTTGCCGGAAGCAACAGTGGCGACAGTATCCCAAGTGGGTCAAAGATAGAAGATACTGCTGATAGAATGCCACGCCTCGTGATAGGTTTTTGCGGGATTTTGAAGGGGAAAACAAAGCAATCTACCTCCGAGTTCCATTCTAAACCCAACGTACGTTCTACCTTCACTGCGTCTCCATTGATGAGTCGAGACGTCGGGGTAGACTCCTTTGGCGTTACCGATTTTAATACTTCTTCCCGGTTAGCAATCCATTTATGCAGTCGGAAACCTGCTCGACTTAGCAGATCACTTACGTCAGTGATAAACCTACTGGCTGCCTCAACATCCTCAAAGCATGCCAAGCAGTCGTCGACGTAAAAGTTGTGTCGTACTATATCTCTTACTGTTTTCGGATATAAGCAACCAAAGTCCTCTACTGCTTTTCTCAACGCAAAGTTCGCGCAGAAGGGTGATGAAGTTGCCCCGAATGGATGCGCTGTCATCTGAAACTCCTGCGGCTCTTCGTCCAGACGACCATTTTTCCACCACAGAAATCGTAATGCCCCTCGATCGTCTACTGGCACCTTCACTTGCATAAACATATCAGCTATGTCCGCGACTACAGCAATAGGCTTTTCTCGAAAGCGCAACAGAACACCAACAAGCTCGGCAATCGTATCAGGTCCTTGATATAGCTTATCATTCAAAGAATAACCTCTAAAGGTTGCGGCGCAATCTAGAACTATTCTCAGTTTATCTGGCCTTTTCGGATTCATTACGGGATGATGTGGAAGATACCACCTCGGGCGATAGCTGGCTGCTAATTGCTCTGGGGGTACTGGAACGGCATAACCATTTTTTAACATCGTATTCATCCCATCCACATATCGTGCTAAAAGGTTCTTGTCACGCGATAACCTCCGTTTCAGACTGAGTAACCGATTTATGGCGACTACATAATTATTGTCCATTACCTTTGCTGGATCTTTCCATGGCAAGGGAATGATGTAATGCCCCTTTTCTAAGACGGTGCTTCGAGTAACCAACTCGATTGCCTTACGATCCTCGATAGAAAATGAGTGTTCATTTTCTTCAGTATCCTTAAACTCAGCTTCATATAACCTTCTGATGTCGTCTTTGATACTCTCTTCACTGATTCGAGCGTAGTTGACAGTGCCTCTTTTCGTATTTCGATGAAGTGGCCCTAGCAAGACCCAACCGAGCAATGTCTTTATTGCGTAAGGTTGTTTGCGACTACCCAACCGTTGATCGAGGACCCAATGCGCCTCGGGAACATCGCAGCCTATGAGCATTGTGACCCTTTTATCATCAAGTTCGCGGAATGGCAATTCCTGGAGATGTGGCCAGCGACGGGCCTCTCGTGATATCGATAGTGAGGGTGCATTGACCGGCAGGGATGGCAACGCGAACACTCTGTCAAGTCTTATCACTTCATTTTCATCCATTGATGCGACTTCTAGTTCGCACATGTTGCCCTGGACCTGACTCGCACCATTGATTGTTGTCAAGGTCATAGACGCTGGTGTGCCCTCTAGGCCTAAGCTGCTCAATAGATCCTTCGTAACTAAGGTAACGTCGGAGCCGTTATCCAGAAATGCATAAGTATATATTTCCTTACCGCGGGCCCGCACCTTGACGGGGATCACACCTAGCATAACTGCTGTTCCATAATGCATAGTAGCAGCACATGTCGCCTGCTCTGCCACTTGGTTTACGATCGGTTCAACATGTAGCAGTGGGTGATGTTTACCACTGCAATGAGCTCTGGAACACTTTATACCCGATACGCAATGATCGATACGATGTCCGACCTCTAGGCACAAAAAGCATGCTCTTTGGCGGCGGACGCAGCTCCATCTGTCTCGCACATCTAATCCAACGAACTTCTGACATGAAGCAGTAGCATGGTCAGACCTACAGAGGATACACAGTCGCTTGGGTGCAGGGGTCCTTTCTCCCTGTATTGCGAATGATGTGCCCTCACGACGACCCTGTCTATTTAGTGAAACTTGGGCGTTCGGACGGTTAAAGCCCTCTGAAACGAGGTGTCCGTATCGGCTTCGTGCCACTCTTGCCTCTGTAGAAACAAACTGGCAAAGATCCTGAAAAGATGGCTCTTGCCCTTCTTGATTCTTTGCGTCTGCTAGTCGGGCCCAATTCCTTCGAACTGCTATCGGCAGTATGCGTACTATTCTCTCGAGAGTTGTTACGGAATTTAAGTCCGACAAATAGTTCATTTCAGTTAGGGCAATCAGGCAATTCTGAAGCTGTATTGATAGACGGGATAGAGATTCTCCATCTTCTGCCACAGGTCGTAGGCTTCTAATCATGTCTTCAATACGGTTTCGTGCGATGACGTGGATCTCCCCAAACAGATCCTGTAAGATACCCTTAGCTCGCGCATACGCACTCTCAGGACGCAAGATCACACATTCCTGTATGGCTGCTTTAGCTCTACCTTTACAATAGTGCAACAGATATAACATTCTTTGACCAGGGTCCTTTACTCTATTCTCGACATAATACTCGAATTCCTTGGTAAATCTCAAGTAGTCAGTACCGTTACCATCAAAATAGGACATTTCAACCTTAGGCATGTCAAGTTTCTCTACGACCGCGCTCTTCCTGACCGTAACAGGAGCGTCCCCGCTTTCAACCTTAGGCATGTCAAGTTTCTCTACGACCGCGCTCTTCCTGACCGTAACAGGAGCGTCCCCGCCAGCCATTGCGGCACAATCTTTCACATATCGTTCTAGCTGCTCCCGGTTATCAATGACACTGCCTCTTTCATATTCCTCAATGTTCCGTTCGTCGTCCGTGGCTAACTTCACATGCAGCTCGGCCATTTCGACATCATGTCTAGCCTTTAGCAACTTTTTCTCTAACTCTAATTCCTGTCGAAGCTGTTTCTCTTTTAGCTGCGCCCTTAGAAGTGACGACTGAGCACTAGTTATTCGCGATAATGATGATTTCGAACTACTGACATGAGAGCCGGGGCACGAAAGATTATCAACATGATCATTTATAAAAATGGGGGCTTGCCGACTCTCCGACTGCTGCTCCGAAATTTGCTTCCCTGATCTCGTTTGCATTGTTCCAAAGAAAAGTGTATTTTCAACAACGTTGCGTGCGGCCAATTCACCACAGTTTCTTCTGGACGAACGTTCAGTACTGACCAGTTCAGTACGGTCTTTCCTGTTTGACGTTGAGTACTGACCAATTCAGTACGGTCTCGATCCTGTTTGACGTTGAGTACTGACCAATTCAGTACGGTCTCGATCCCTTTAGCGTTAAGTACTGATCAGTTCAGTACGGTCTCGATCCGTTTAGCGTCAAGTACTACGTTAAGTACTCCGTTAAGTACTGTAAGCGCAATATCGCTTGAAATTAAGTCACGCGTAGATAAAGGCTATCCCGGTCCAGAACAAACAAGAAGCCGGTCACTGTTTCTACGGTACTATTAATAAACAAATCAATAATTATATATACAACAAACCTTAACGGTTTCAAGAGTACAAAGCACAACGCTTAACAGAAAGCAAGGTACCGCTATCAGAGCGGAATAACGTTAGAGCCAAAATTGCGAACTAGCCGGAACCAGACACGACCGTTCAGGTAAGCAGTCAGTAGAAGAATGAACCCAAGTAAGGCATGGCATAAAACAGAGAGCGTTTAAGAGAGATAGACCGAGCATAGGCACAAAGATAGAATTTAATTGGCTACTTAACCAGGTAGGAAAATACAGATGAAAATCAATAAATAAGATAAACTCGACAGAATAGTACAAAGTTAGACATGGGTCAGCAAGAATAACAGTTCACAAAATACTCTGATTGGGCCATGAGTTCAACTGTCTGACTAAACGTATCGAGGTAAAAACACATATACACAGTTTATTAAACAAGAGGGGATAGACACGTTAGGCATGGATAATTGGGTTGCAACAACGCTAGGCTGATCCGGGACAGGTTGACTTGATTCAAGGATGGGAATAGAATTGATCTTACAATGCATCTAACGCATATCTCATCTTTATTATGTAACTCCTTTACCATTTTCTGCATACATTTATTTTGTTTTAACTTGAACTGCCTGCGTGAAAACTATATAGGCGCAATTTTCTGAGCACTGTTTACTAATTGTGAAAATTTCTGTCAACTGACAACATGTAAAATTTGCAAGTATGTTAAAACATATCTGTACTTAAACCTCATAATTTATTTAGGCTGTAAGCAGCTGATGAGAAGCCAACGAAATAAATGATGGTACCATATTATTCTGCTAAAACTGTAGTTCTTGCTTTGTTCAAATTCATTAAGGGGAATAATTGCATGAAACTATAGGTAACGCTCAGCCTTCTTAGAGGTTTCTGATTGGTTTCTGAGCTAAGTTAAACTATCCTCACCATAACTACAGAGACGTAGAAGAACCAATCAGAATTCAGATGAGACAAAGTCGTATAATCGTTGGGAAATATACTGAAAAACGTTGCGAACATAATACTATACTTCACGGTTGTATCTTATGTATTGTAAAAAAAGTCTCCCAGTCACTATACATATGATCTATAGAGAAGTCGTAGAATGCACTATAGATACACTCATCCAGGTGACTGTAGGTTATTTCAGCTCAGATGCAGCAGTAACTGGCATTAATTCAGAACAACCAAACTTAGTTCTGTGCATACTGGTAATTTTTGTCATTGAGAATTAAGCTCTTAATTAACATGGACTAACATCGTTTAATCATTACCCAAGGCGTAGTCTGGGACGATTCAGGAACAACATTAGTTCAGCAATCCCTAAGTCGTCTTCCGAAGAAATCGACTAATGTATTCATCGTATTACAGAAAGATTGCTACAATTTTGCCATGAACTGTATTCTATCCCGACGCCATTCATCGAATTTGTATAAAGAAATTAGTTTTTATTATTTGAAGAATTTTGTATTTTGTAATATTACAGTAAGGTGTTTTTGCAAATCCGTCAAGTGAGGTAGGTCCACTGTCGGCATCATTCAGCAAATAAGAGAAATATGAGATTAGTTAAGGAAAATGCCTGTCCATTACATTCTCAGCAGTTACATAGTTTGAGAAAGGTGTATCCACCTAACTGCCACTGTTCCGTCTCCTGGTTTCTTTTGCACTAGTTGCTGTAGAATAAAAACCTAAAGTTGTGATAACAACATGTTGATTAAAATATGGTTCACAAAGGTAAGTAGGCACACGTCTTCCAATATTACTATCAGACGTGCCTTCTTCCACTTACGATGCTGCTGATAGCTTTATCAGAGCAGTATTATTAAACCAGAATTTACAAAATCCACTCAGCATATATATGACAAAGAGTTAGAAGGTGAGAAAATAGACTTGACTTAGGTCAAGTTAAAAGGAGGATGGATATATTGAATGTCAAAATAACAATGAAGATGAATGACTTAACCAAATAACAGAGGCAATAGTACATCCGCTATGGTATCAAAACAAAGTTTACTAACTTGATCATCGTCCCTCAGCATGGGGTCATTTTTGAGTTATCAAATTGACCAGGTGTAGACTGTTGGATTTGATCAGTGTGTAAAATTATAGAAACAGCGCGTGTTGATTTTGTTACTTCATGAGGGAGTGGGGGGGGAGGTGTTGTAACCAGGTCAGATTCTGTTTTAGTCCATCATTCCTAATCAGGCAATTTGGATTCCATTTGATGATATGAAGTGCTTCTGATGATGTTAGACGTTCTTTGTGATTTCTGAAATGCCTTGTCTGGATTATTTCAATATTGTCAAAATCAATTTTGTGGCCTGATTCTGCAGTGTGTAGACCTATGGCTGGCTGATTATTTTTTCAAGCTTTTCTAGTTCAACCGGACTTCTTGATGGTGTTCATTTCTTCTGATTTTGATTTCTCGCTGGCTATGTTTGTCCGATGTATGTCGTATCACATTCAAAGCAATCATTTTGTTTTATAGACACAACTACATTAGGAATCTCTAGGGATTTGGTCTTTTATATGGACAAGGTTGCTTCGTAGTGTGTCTGATGTTTTGAAAAAACTCTGATGTCGAGCTTATTGAGTACTCTTCTGATATCGTCTGACGTCTCTGTTCTATATGAAACGACAACTGTTGAGGTCTGTGTTTCCGGAATACGTTTTCGACCATACTTAATGTCAGTCTTGATTTTGTTGATAAAGTTCTTTGGGTAGTTGTTTCGCTTGAGGAGAGCTTCAGTAATGTTTGATATTTCTTCTTCACTTTTCTCTCTCATCCTTTATCAGAGAGTGTGCTCGTCTAAGAAGACTTGAAGTGACTGATACCTTTGCGCTGATAGGATGTGATGAACCGAAGTCTAATAATTTATTTGGAGTGGGTTTTCTTCCCGAATACAGGTGTACTATTACCTCTGTTATTTGGTTAAGTCATTCATCTTCATTGTTATTTTGACATTCAATATATCCTCCTTTTAACTTGACCTAAGTCAAGTCTATTTTGTCACCTCCTTACTCTTTGCTGAGTGGATTTGTTTGTTTGAGTTTTATTCGTCCCCCTGTTTTTATTATGACACTTTAATTCCTAATTGTCATTTTTAATAATTTGAGTGGATTTTGTAAATTCTGGTTTAATAATACTGCTTTGAAAAAGCTATTAGCAGTAGCATTATATAGTGAAACGTCAGTAAGAGAAACAATATCGTTTTGTTTTTCATTCATTCGTTGGGAAATACAAGAAAACCTTTATTATAATGATTATTCAAATGTATATGATCAAGCTAGAGGTAGATTCAAGCTCAAAGTTATCCCTGTACCAGTGGAGTTAATCTGCAAACCTTTAGAGTTAATTGATAGATTACTTTTTAAAAAATGCATACCTGTCTTAGTATGTCTTCAACTTACTTGCCTCCTTTAAATTCCAACTTCTTTTTTAAAGGTGATACCTTTAATCAATGTGTAAGCTAATAACTGAACTGAATTTTGAAAATGTCAACAATAAATTATCTAATTGAATTTTAGATTTTCCCGTCGATTGATTGAACCGAAGTGTTTGGTCTCAGGTTGACATGTCTGTTTGGCTTCTTGTGCAGATGCTTTGACGATGTGTCTGGGCATGTAATTAGAATTCAGTTGGCGGATAGTGACAAGCAGTGGAATCCAGACAGGATAACCCGCATTTCGTCCTATTTGGGACTCGTCCACCAACTGGATGGATGTACCTTCATTCCCCAGTCAGTCAGTCAGTCAGTGATGATGTTCCTACCACCCCAGAAGCTCGATACCAGTCCCCATAGTTTCCAACGGCAAAGAGGTCTAGCGGATAACGTTTTGACTGGTGCTTGAAACTATGGGCACTGGGTTCGAGTCTCGATGGTGGGAACATCATCACTCACTGACTGGGGAATGCACGTACATCCAGCCGATGGACGAGTCTCAAATAGGACGAAATTTGCGTTATACTGACTGGATCTCATTGCTAGTCATCATGCACCAATTAACTTTTAAGTGGATTATCTACCCCAACTTCGATAATTTTACTATTTTTCTTCTTCTTCTTTATCAACTGTATGATGACGATGATGATGACACTAAGATATTTTTGATAATGATTAGCTGGGGATAGAATTTCCGCTAGTGTAAAAACAAAAGTAGATATTCTGCAATATTTAATTTCCAATTGTCTTCGAAATGATTTCATCTCGTTTCAATTCACTGACTTATCTGATTATTCAATGAATGAACAATGCATAAATGATACTTACGACCTAAGTTGTACTATATATATCACGAGAGATCCATGAACATTTCCTACTTAAATTTAAGGTGGACTTTTTACAATATAACATTGACGTAAAGTAAGAATGAAAATTACCATGGTAACAACTGTATTTATGCATATATATATATATATATATATATATATATATATATATATATATATTTCAGAGCAAATTCACTCAGGTTGGACAAGCTCTGCAGGTTAAGTTAAAAGACCATGTCGGTTGACCCAATTAAACAAGATAATATAATTTACAAAATACCCTGCAATGACTGTGAGTTAGATCAACTACATACGTCAAACTAGTACGTCGGGCGGGGTAGTCAGATTGACCCCGAGAGGATGAGTAATTTAGAAAAAGAAGCTCAGCACTACATTGCACTGTATGCACTGCATTAACACACAACCCCACAATATCATCGTGGGAGAGGGTTAAGATTCTGAGAAGTAATCTATGTAGGTCGAGAGAGAGAGAGAGGGAGAGAGAGATTGATTACTGAATCCTGCCTGGTTCAACACATGCAACAGAAATGACTCAATACAAATACCAGAAATATGAATGGAAGATATTATTACCACCCACCAGTCAGTCAGTCAGTCAGTCAATGAAATCACAGCAGGATAATAAATAATCTTTAATTGTATTCTATTTCAATTCAATTCACCTACATCATCACAACATTCTAACAAGTTACTTATTATGACTATTAAAAAAGCACTCGTCTTATTTCCCATCTGATTGTAATTGATCAATAACACTCATATTATTATTATTATTTCTGAATGTAGATTATCCCATATTGATTTTAATTCCAAAATATTCAATCATCAATTCTACTCATGTATATAAATGAAGTGAGAAAGTCGTGTGAGTGAGTGAGTGACTTGATATGATTATGAGTGGCAATAATGAATTGTGCTCGAAACGTGGTCGCATCAGTTAATATTACTGTATAACACTCACTGCACTGTGTGACAACAGTTTATCAAAATAAAATCTTATCCATAATGGATTTAAAAATATTTGTAGTATTGTCAACATTACATTGTCATTATAGGTTTCCAGACCGTAGGTGTTACGAACTTCCTGGAATAATTTGAGCGCTGAGTCAGATTGATTCATTATAAATTATTTAAATTAATCCCAGCGTGTTAAGAAAATCATGTTTGCGGCATTTTTAAAGCTTATACGAATAATTCTAGAGGAAAAGATAGGAAGCAGTAATACACAGTGATAAGAACATATGAAAACTAAAATGTGTGTATACTCTATACACCAACAAAATCACATTTACTTATTTTACAGTGTTGTAAAGTAGTGACTTCTACCGACTACTAGAAAAAGGCGGGGTGGGGGGATGATTTCGAGTACAAGAATATTTTGAATTTGTTTCTTTGTTTTGTGACTTGATGGTGGCAGTATTCAACTTTTATGGTTCGAGAATTACTATTTTTATTTATTTTTTATTTTGATTTACAGCTTGATTCCACACTGTATTTTCGGTACAAGTATGGAATTTTCTGCATGGATATCGGTAGCCCGAATTTCGCAGGCCGACCATAGATATCAGATGTGCGTCGGTGCGGGCTCGAACGCCGGACCATGTGCATGGTCGGCGAGAGTCCTAAACACTGTGCCACCGACGCATAATGACAATATGTAGCTGTAAATGGAATGCTCAGAAGTATTATTGTGCTAATCATGGCATTATGCAATCGTGTATGAACTGACAAAGCTGCATTATTTGAAGGATGTTTTTTGAATGGTGCTGAATGTCCTGAGTGTACTCAACTCCGCAAGAGCAAGTAAACTGGTATATGCACTTTGAAGTGGTCCAATGTGACAGCTTGTCTTTCGCGTTCTGGCTGAACGGTTTCTTGCAGGAGAATGTCAGTCGTAGGCTCGCGATGAAGTATGTTTTCCTCAGAGATTTAGAGAGGCGTTTTTATGAAGGATTTCTGCTTCAATTTCACCTTTGAATTCTAGGTTAAGCAGAAGTATTTTCTTCGGGACAGATTGAACTTGTTCGGAAGTCTTCTTTGATTTGAGATTCTTGTCTATGAACCTGGGAGGGGGGAAATGGTTTTCCATTAGGCTTCTTTGGAGATTACGCAGTTCTTCATCAGTCACGTCCTCGCTGCATATCTTCCGAATCCTTGAGGAAAGAGCGTATATCAGGTTCCTCTTTCTGCTTATGGGCACGAAGCTTTGAAAGTTGATGAATTGTCCATTCCAAGTAAGTTTTTTTGTATATGGACCTTTTCAGAGAGTTGTTGGCGTTTTTTGTCAGATGGACGTCGAGGAAGTGGAACATTCCGTCGGATTCAGCCTCAAGAGTAAATTCGATGTTTGGGTGGGCGTTATTGAAGATTTGAAGTAGGTTTTTTAGATCACAATTCTCATCACAAATAATGAAAGTATCATCAAAGCATCTCCTGTAGAGATGGAGGTTGTCGATAGTTAATGATGATAAGGAGTTGTTTTCTAGGCTATTCATAAAGCAATCGACCGAGATGGAGTGCTAGGGGATAACCCATTGCTACTACTTCTATTTACCTGTATATTTCGTTATTGAAACTAAAGTACACATTGAAAGTTCATTGTAGCAACAGTTGTTTCAGGTAATGGATCGATGCCACTGGATTGAATTTATTCACAAGGAGACGATATCCAGAGAGACCATTTTCTTATTTTTCAAGTTTACATTCTTAATGGAATCGACAAACTCGAATGTGTCACGGAGGTTATGTCTTGAAAGCTTTTCCCTCACCGGCGTAAGAATCTCAACCAGCCATTTCGTGACTGAGTGATATACAGAATCTATCAGGGGGATTGGGACGCCTTGTTTGAGCACTTTAAGTAAGCCGTACATGCACAGCGTTGTAGAACCAGATGGACTCAGTTGTTTGTATATTTTTCAACTGGTAATCGATTTGAGAGGGAAAATAATCATTGATGTTCTCTGAGGATACTCGGTGTCACCAATTTTATTCAATTTTATTATTAGACAAGCTAATGTAGGTCTAATCACTCCTATATCTTTTTCAATCGAATCTACTCATCGAGAAAGACTTTATCTCGGGTGTGGTTAACGCGTGTTGTAGCTATCACATTAACATCGATTAACGTTCCCTGTTCACCTAATACTCTACTCTCAGGCTTATTATTACTAACTTACAATAAAGAAAGAAAGACCAGATTTGGATTATAAAGTTATATTACCATTCTATTTCATAGGTTCTCCTCATCACCTGCAAATCACTATTTGAAATTACAATGGTTATATAAGTAATAACAATTACATAATTCAATGTTTGAACAGTAGTGAAGGAAACATTATAAAATCTACACATTCAAAATATAAGCCTTACAGTTTTTAGCTTAACAGCCATGGATTGATATGCTTTCATAATATAAAAAGATGAGGAAAGGAGAAGACAGAGAACAGAAAAATCAAATAAACACTGCTAGTATGCAGATTTTTCAAGTGGTTGTGTTCTCTGAGCTAACTGGATAGTTAATCTGCGAAGCTTTCATCGCCCTACGAGGCGGCATCCTCAACCCATACTTCAATTCGAATTGAAGTGAGCTTTTACATTTCTCTCCTGGTGACCACCTTGAACGTGACTGGTGAAATTGCATACAAACACTACTCAAGAGAGCCAGCCAGGACTCATTGAAGCAATCCCACCTTAGGGAAAATTGAAAAAAGATATCTCATGGACGTCTGTATTCCAGAAGAATGGGTATCCACGGAATTTCATCAAAAGACATATACCCCCAAACCAACCTATCAAACCAAAAGCCCTCAAGGAAAGCAAAAAGGAAATCGCCTTACCATATATGAAGGATGTCTCAGAAATCACTACAAGACTCTTCAAACCTTTAGGAATTGACGTCGTACACAAATCAACAAAGTCACTTCACTGAATTCTATATCAACCAAAAGACTCAACAACGGAAGAAGACAAAATCAACATCATCTACAAAATAAATTGTAACAAGTGTGAAAAACACTACATTGCCCAAAGTGGACGACTCACCCTTCGTCTTCGTATTCATGAACATAAACTAGCCGTCAAAAGACATGACATCCACTCCACTCCTTCACATCGCCTCACTGCATACAGACAACCACGGACATCAATTCAACTGGGATAACCAAAGCTCAAATATTAGACAGAGGAAAAAACACCAAGAATTCTAGAGAAGTTTTACAAGTCTGTCTGGTATTCCAGTGAATCATCAATCAATAGACACGTCGAGATAGACAAAATTTATCAACCTACAAAAAGGAGACGATATTCAGAGAGACCATTTTCTTATTTTTCAAGTTTACATCCTTAATGGAATCGACAAAATCGAATGTGTCACGGAGGTTATGTCTTGAAAGCTTTTCCCTCACCGGCGTAAGAATCTCAACCAGCCATTTCGCGACTGAGTGATATAGAGAATCTATCAGGCGGATTGGGACGCCTTGTTTGAGCACTTTAGGTAAGCCGTACATGCACAGCATTGAAGAACCAGATGGACTCAGTTGTTTGTATATTTTTCAACTGGTAATCGATTTGAGAGGGAAAATAATCATTGATGTTCTCTGAGGATACTCGGTGTCACCAATTTTATTCAATTTTATTATTAGACAAGCTAATGTAGGTCTAATCACTCCTATATCTTTTTCAATCGAATCTACTCATCGAGAAAGACTTTATCTCGGGTGTGGTTAACGCGTGTTGTAGCTATCACATTAACATCGATTAACGTTCCCTGTTCACCTAATACTCTACTCTCAGGCTTATTATTACTAACTTTCAATAAAGAAAGAAAGACCAGATTTGGATTATAAAGTGATATTACCATTCTATTTCACAGGTTCTCCTCATCACCTGCAAATCACTATGTGAAATTACAATGGTTATATAAATAATAACAATTACATAATTCAATGTTTGAACAGTAGTGAAGGAAACATTATAAAATCTACACATTCAAAATATAAGCCTTACAGTTTTTAGCTTAACTTACCATCGATTGATATGCTTTCATAATATAAAAAGATGGGGAAAGGAGAAGACAGAGAACAGAAAAATCAAATAAACACTGCTAGTATGCAGATTTTTCAAGTGGTTGTGTTCTCTGAGCTAACTGGATAGTTAATCTGCGAAGCTTTCATCGCCCTACGAGGCGGCATCCTCAGCCCATACTTCAATTCGAATTGAAGTGAGCTTTTACATTTCTCCACGAGTTTATTAATCATCTCTCCTGGTGACCACCTTGAACGTGACTGGTGAAATTGCATACAAACACTATTCAAGAGAGCCAGCCAGGACTCACTGAAGCAATCCCACCTTAAGGAAAATTGAAGAAAGATATCTCATGGACGTCTGTATTCCAGAAGAATGGGTATCCACGGAATTTCATCAAAAGACATATACCCCCAAACCAACCTATCAAACCAAAAGCCCTCAAGGAAAGCAAAAAGGAAATCGCCTTACCATATATGAAGGATGTCTCAGAAATCACTACAAGACTCTTCAAACCTTTAGGAATTGACGTCGTACACAAACCAACAAAGTCACTTCACTTAATTTTATGTCAACCAAAAGACTCAACAGTGAAAGAAGATAAAACCAACATCATCTAAAAAATAAAATGTAACAACTGCGAAAAACACTACATTGGTCCAAAGTGGACGACTCACCCTCCGTCTTCGTATTCATGAACATAAACTAGCCGTCAAAAGACATGACATCCACTCCACTCCTTCACATCGCCTCACTGCATACAGACAACTACGGACATCAATTCAACTGGGATAACCAAAGCTCAAATATTAGACAGAGGAAAAAACACCAAGAATTCTAGAGAAGTTTTACAAGTCTGTCTGGTATTCCAGTGAATCATCAATCAATAGACACGTCGAGATAGACAAAATTTATCAACCTACAAGAAGGAAACCTCACAAACAAAGGTTGAAATTTCAAGTCAAAGAAACAATCAATTCCAATACAAGTAGCCTAGAGGACACGAAAACACACAAAGACATCCAATCACCTTCAATGTCAGGTGACCAGGAGAGATGCATAATAAACTCGCGGAGAAATGTAAAAGCTCACTTCAATTCGAATTGAAGTATGGGTTGAAGATGTCGCCTAGTTTGGGCGATGAAAGCTCCGCAAATTAACTATCCAGTTAGCTCAGAGACACAACCACCTCAAAATCATCCACCTGAGCTACAAATCTTCTCTATCATATCTTCACTGCATTTGTTAGATTTCGTCAGTAACGAACCACCTACAGGGACCACTGTTCCACTCTCCCACCAGCACATTCGATGATGAGTATTTCTGATGCAGTCATGAGCACAGATTACTGTGAAGTCACATAATAGGACGAAACAGCAGCACTGAAGTGTCCCTTGATTTTCAATAGTCTCTCTGTCTCTGACTGTAGTTGGTTCATGACGAAATCTAAGAAAAAATGGAGTATAATACTCTTCATTCAGTTGCCAATACTTCATTTGTCTTTATGAAGGCAAGAAAAGAAAGACGTCAGTTGAAATATATTAGCGCTTTTTGATAAACATGTGTCCTTCATAGCTAAAATTTAAAAAAACTATTTGAATAACTGTTTCTCTTCCTTGAAAGTGAATTCCACTCCACCTTGGCCACTACCACTGAGTAACACTCTGACTTACTTTTAAGAAAAACGCAGAGAGTGGTAGTATTTGTCTAGGGGCATCAGTATGTGGTTCGACAGTGTAGAATGTTCACAACAGGCACAAACGCGTGATTCGGAGTTCGATTCCCAGCTGATCAAATCTTAACCTCGCCTACCATACAGTAGTAAATCTAGGATAGATGAAGGGGTGGGGAAAAGACGTGAGTACAACAGCCCCAAATCAGTGATTTACAATATTTACACACAGACAAGAAGGGAGGGAGGGAGGGAGGCAGGGGATCAGAGTTAACATTTTGCATATAAACAAGAATAAACTAGAAACATAATACAAGATCGAACAACAGAGTTTTCTTTGGTTCTCTAAGTGATGTCAGTTCGCAGCCCAATCTGAAAGTATTTCATTGTTATTCCTTTCAGACCAATTCATTACTATAGAATACATCTGTTCTACTGATAAATGTATATCATGAATGTAACTAATGGTCAGCTACTAGTTGAAAAACTGATCTGTTCTGAATTTCTAATAAGCATCAAAACAATCCATCCTTTCAGCTGTGGAAAATAGACAAATTTATTTATACTACTTTGATAATAGCAAGTAGTAAACCTCAGAAAGATGACAAATTTCACATCGAAGTGATCGCAAGTAGAGAAGCAAGCATTGAGAATGAATGACAACTAGAGTGTTTCGCCACCTTTCTCATAGATGGATGGCTCCACTATCGTCTGTTCATCACTGGATATTGAACCAAGCCTAAAACCTTTCATAATTATATGTGTTCAGTAATTTACCATATTTGAAAATCAATTTGTACTGTTATATGATTATTTTCGTATATATATATCCTCAATGTTCACTACTTGTTCAACCAATTTCAAAGATTATGAACTATTAGAAGTTCATTGGTGGATGGTGACTAGCAGTGGAATGCAGTTCAGAATAACCCGCACTTCGTCCTTTTTGGGACTCGTCCACCAGTTGGACGGATGTACCTGTATTCCACAGTGAGACAGTGATGATGTTCCCCCTACGGAGGCTCAAACCCAGGACCACGTCCCGGTTACAAGGCGAGCTGGCTCGTAGACCATTGAGCCACTGGGAATCCGTGACCAGTAGGGTACAACAGGTCGAAGATGAGGCAGTAACTCACTCATCGAAGAAGATATGACGAAATGGTCGCGCTATGTCGTGGGTGCATTGGCACAAGTTAGAATTCAAGGACAATTGGATTGGGTCCCAGTGGCTCAATGGTCTACGAACTCGCCTTGTAACCAGAAGTTCATCGGTTCGAACATTAGCGGTGGGTGCGTACTGATAAAGAGTCCCAAACTAGGACAAAACAGCTGGCCGTCCAGTACTCCCAGTGGTTCTCTAACCAATTTCAGCTCATGATGAAATCCTCCATTTATATATATATATATTGCTAGTCAAGTAAGTAAGCCAGTAGTCAAGTATGGCAAATTTTTCAAATTGAATTGCGGAACACTCTTAAAAATGACCTCCCTTCTCTCTCTCTTAACAGTAGATAGAAAAATAACAACTTGTAACTCACTCACTCACTCACTTGTTACACCTTTTCGTTATCTTAAGCGTTCAGTCATTTCATCAAAAGTGGAAATAGTGTTAGCTGTCTTCCACTGGAGTTCCATTAAACATTCAATGTGATATGCCTCATTAAAACATTAAAATGGTTTTGGTGTATTCCCTGAAGTATGCCACCCCACATCAACAACAACATGTGTTGACAGTAATTATCTTTCACAATTATCAGACTGGTCTCTACTCATTAGCCTATTATTATTATTGTTGTTATACTCGAATCAATTTCTTTCCAATTAGGTATCACCTTGACGTGAGAAGTGTTCAGTTTAAATGCTAATTTATTTGTTTGCCTGAGCAGCACATGAATGAGGTTTAATTTATGCAGGCTGTTCAGCGAACTCTAGTTGTGTTGTGTTTGACACTGTATATATATGACGATATTGAGGAAACGACATTGAAACAACGACAAAAAGGGCACGCCATCTGGTGGTAATTATTATTTCACGCAAATATTGACACACATACATGCAAGGGTGTTGCTTGAATTTAATTTAAAACACAAACGCTTTTACTATACAACACTCTGTATGGATAATAATAATAATAAATACTTGTCACAAAGGGGGTTTCATCGTATGACAGAAAATAAACTAAACCTACTGTCAGTATCGATTAGAATAATAATAATAATGGAAATATAGTTGACTTCACATCTTCATGGGGAAGGAGCTCGAAGTAGTAGTCAAGATTTCATGAGCTAAGTAACTTTTGACCTACTGAAAACAACTTCAAAAAATAATTTCATGTGTGCTGAAAATACCCTTAGTTGCTGGCTTTTTACCCAAAGATAGGAGGCAATTCAACACTTTATTGATTTATTGATTTCAGTCAGTCACTTTTTCCATTTTCCTCCCGTTGGCTAACTGACTGAACTAAAATGCGTTTGACTTCTGTGGTTATTTAGAAAACAGAAAGATTGAGCGAAGAAATATTTACTTTTCAATTAGATCCTCATCTCTGGCTCTACTCTGGTTCATAGAGGTTAATCTGTTCAGACGACTGCCTCAATAAGGAGCTTAAGATTATTAGAGAATTACTTAGAAAAAATGGTTATCCAGATAAATTCATTGAGAAAAATATGAATTCAGCAGCACCTAGGAGAGTCAATATGGCAACAGTTCCGAAAAAAACAATATTCATAAAACTGCAGTTCCTCGGTGACAACATCAACGAAATAATAACACAGTGCCTGAAGAATGCAGTTAAAAGAGCTTATTATGCAGCAGAGGTACGTTGTCTCTTCTCAACCACCCCTATTCTATGTTCGAGAAATAAGCACAAACTACCTAAATTTGCCTCTTCTATGTGTATCTACTAGTTTGACTGCAGCTGCGGAGCCAGCTACATTGGGCGTACAATTAGGCAAGTTCATCGTCGTATTTCCGAACATCATCCAACATGGTTAAGCAAGGGGAAAACAAGATCTGTTTGTAGCTCTATTTTAGCCCACCTTGTTGATACTGAGCATAAGGTTGATGTTAATACTGCATTTAAAATTATTTATCGCATTTTGACTTATCTTAATTTTGCTCTGCGTATTCGTCTTCTACTGACAGCTGAAGCAATCGGAATCCACCTGAAGAAGCCAAGCCTATGTGTACAGGAAAAATTTGTACAGCCACTTTCCCTACCGCTGCCATAGTCACAAGAATGTATAAACAGGACTACGTCGCCCCCCTCCCCTTAAACCTTTAAAATTATAAGAATTATAATTGTTCAAATTATTTTTCTGACCACTTCATCTTTAATTACGTGGTATCCTTGTAAAATTAATTTATTCTAACCATTTCTACCTTTTGAATGTGTATTGATTTTCTTCGTCAATTATCGAACCTTTGACTTTTTGACACTGACTAATTATTGTTAACAAACATATCGCCACTTGATTAGTAAACTGTTGTGTATTGTAATAAAATTGCTATATATATTAGAGTAGAGCGAGAGATGAGGTTCTAAATGAAAATCTTTCTGTTTTCTAAATGTCTAAATGGGGATATTTTCTATGGTTATGTCGGTCCATAGTGTGGATGTTTTGAGGACATCTGAGGATTATTGGGAAGTAATTTAGTAGATGGTGGTGATGACTAGCTGTGGAATCAAGCAAGGATGCGCAGTTTGTCCCTTATTTTGTGGGACTTGGAAGCTGGGGGATGTGCTTGAAATCCCGGTGAATGATAGCTAGCATTCCCACGGGGACTAGAACCTACCTAGTACCAGTAGTATCAAACACCAAAGCCTTACCCACCCACCGGCCCACTCGGATGGAGTGGGCCACACCTCTTGTGCAACAGACATCAGTTATTATCTTGTGGAGACACTATCACTCACATTATAGGATACAAGTACATGCAGCTGACGAGTCCCGGAATGGGTGAAATGCAAATCTTGGATTCTACAGTTGTGAGTCACCGTTCACCACCGAATAATTCAACATTTGAAATTTAAAACTAACTTAAACTTTGATTATCTTAAAATTGTTTTAAAACGTCCATCTTGATGGCCAATATATATATATATATATATATATATATATATATATATATATATATATATATATATATATATCTGACAAGCGATCGATCATACTGCTTAAAGATGTTCACAGCTTGGTTCAGGTAGGCGGTGTGATTGATCCAAAGTGCTTCTATCACCTTCACTAACCTTGAATTAGAGTTATGTGAAATACTTGTGAAACAGTGATTAATATTGATTTTGTGACTTGACATTAATAAATTATTCTTCTTAATGTTTGTAACATATATATGCGCTTTGGTGTGTATATACGTAAACACCATGGGCAGATGAGAAACTCTTCTTGGTAGAGCAACCTTCCCCCCCCACGCCTGATAGATAGATAGATAGATAGACTGTGAAACTGACGTGTTTCAAACTGACGCATCGTTCTGTGTTATTGATTGACACAGTCAGCTGAATGTTTACTTAAAATTTTATCCGTAATGCTAAATCTTTGTTTAATAAACTGCATAAATTATTTTAATTGAATTTTTGATTTTCCCGTCGATTGATTCGACTGAAGTAGTCGATCTCAGCTTGACATGTCTGTTGGCTTCTTGTGCAGATGCTTCGGCGATGTCTGGGCATTTAACTAGTATTTAATTGATGGATGGTGAATAGCAGTGGGATCCAGGATGCGCACTTCGTCCTAATTAGGACTCGTAGTCAGGTGGATGGATGCACCTGCATTACACAGTGAGTCAGTGATGATGTTCCCACCATGGGGGCTCGAACTCAGTGGCCATAGTTTCAAACACCAGCCGAAGCGTTATCCACTAGACTACTTGGGCCACGAAAGCCACCTCTAGTTCAACGGGTCATATTGATTATTTAATTGAATTTTTGATTTTCCTGTCGATTAATTGGCTCGGTCTCAGGTTGACATGTCGGCTTCTTGTGGTCTAGTGGTCTAGTGGATAACGCTTTGGCGTTCGAAACTATGGGCACTGGGTTCGAGCCTCGGTGGGAACATCATCACTCACTGAGAAATGCAGGTACATCCAGATGACGAATCCCAAATAGGACGAAATGCGCATCCTATATTCCACTGCTAGTCACCATCCACCAATTAAATGCATAAATTATTATTTCACGAACAGTTACATTGTTGATAAACACAAATAAGGCATCAAATATACTTTATGTGATCACTGATCATAATAATAATAATAATAATAATAATAATAATAACGAATCTTAGTGGTTTGATTCGCCTGAAATGTGCAGAATGTATTTAATTTAGGTAGGTAGAGTATTTCACATCGTATTACTGTACTGTATGTTCAGTGAAATGCTTAACATTTGTTTGTCAAAGTAACCACATCGAATATGATGAATGCTATCCCCCCAAAACTGTGTACTGTATATAACTTGCTTAATATGTGATTCTGAGCAGTATTCAACACCTATACAATATCCTAATCAATGACTGACATGGTACATCAACATAATCATCAGAGACTGATGAAGTTGTCTGGCCACAATGAACCCTGTTCAAAGCATCTTACAGTGACTGACAGACAGACAGACAGTGTAGCCGGAGAATTGTCCCACGTTATTGAAAAAAAACACCACACTAAACTGAAATAGAGATACTCAAGTGTTGGTTTGTAGGGATTCGATTGGTTACAGGATTTCATCATGAGCTGACATTGGTTAGGGAACCATTAGAAAACATGCGGGGAGTACTGGACAGCTGTTTCGTCAGCCTAGTTCGGGACTCTTCGTCAGCACGCACCCAGGACCTTCTGGTTACAAGACGAGCTCGTATACCATTGAGCCACTGGGACCCGATCCAATGGCCCATGAATTCTGCCTATTCAGGACAAAGCGTGACCCCTAGCCAATGTCTTCGGTGGCGAGTATTCGTCCTCACACCCGACCTGCTGCACCCTACTGGTCACAACTTCTCACTAGAAGCCCAAGCAACTACCTACCTGAATAGGGCAAGTCGCTAGTGAGCATCTCATTGGCATTCAAGTGTTGGTTTGTAGGGATATGTTTGATTGGGTACAGGATTTCATCATGAGCTGACATTAGTTAGAGAACCATCGGAACCATTAAAACAGATGTAAACTGCAAATGGATTTTCAGTGGTTCACTAATTACTCAAGTCGATTCCATCCAACATGAAAGCAACAAATCTAACCGCTTAAATTTATACATCACGACGAGAAACACGCCTAATTGTGCGGCCTATGTAACTGGTTCCACAGGAGCAGTGTGATCCTACCTGACTGTCTCCTCAAGAGTTTATTTAGTTTATCTCTATGATTGGTAAGAATTTTTTGTTTTACTGTTCAACAACATTTGTGACCGACTATCTCATGTGTCACTATCGTGCGAAAGAAAATACAACTGCTGATGAAACTCCTCAGTAACCTGTTCAAAATGTCTTTGATAACGCCGGTCGTAAGTCTCTGTAAGATGAAGTAGTATTGTGGTGGGAGCTGGCTGTTAGTCAAAATTGGTAGACAACAATTTACGTCAATGTTTATGTTCCAAAGATTGGTAGTGAGAAAAATGAGAAGAAAGACTGATTTTGCGTAGGCGGATATAGTTAACATATAGATGATCTGACATTCAAGAAACAGCCACAAAGAGATGCGAGGCTGACTTTCTCCTGGAATTAACCATCAATCAGAGGACTGTGTCTTTCTGCTAATAATAATCTATAATATGTACATGAAAATCTATAAATATTTGTTGATTTCGTAAATAAACGATCTGTTTCTTGGCTCTTGTCTTCTGTTGTTACACTACCACCCTACACTATGATATTAATTGCCAACACACTTTGTCTACCCTACCTCGACATCATTACAGATGTGTACCAACCAATTAAATTTGATTGACACTTCATTGCTTACTACTTAGTCGTCATCGTCATAGTAGTAGTATTAGTAGTATATGACACTTTGGAACAAAATACTGCCTTAGGTGTAAATAATTAGTTGTTCCAGTCAGCTTACTTACTTACTATGCGCGATCGCTTTGTCTACTTGTCTGCTTGCCTGTTTGTTTGTGTTTTAGTGTTCACAATGGGAAATGAACAGCACTCAACCAAAGGATACAGAATTTACACCAATGCGCACACACACACACAAACACAGACTTAGAGATAATCTTATGATATCCAGTAAAAAGTGAAACTTAATTTTTAATACTTATTCACACAAATAAAATATCAGCATGATGGATGATGATATTCCTGCTAATTGAGATAATCTCTGCGATGATGAATGGTACTCATAATCTAAATAAATTTACATATTTATTTGTACTGTTTTTTGTTTTTTTTTTGATGACTGAACGTCAATTAAATGAGACTTCTATAAATACGGACAATTTTCGCACTGATAGTCTGTCTCTTCATTACAACAACAACAGTCCTAATCTGTTTTAAATAATCAGGAAATGTTAACACCAGGGCAATGTGGGAAAAATTTGTAGTTTGTAGTTTTACTACTGTAACAACAGAAGACAAGGGTCAGTCAACAGATCGTTTATTAAGGAAATCAACACATATTATAGATTATTATTAGCAGAAAAACACAGTCCTCTGATTGATGGTTAATTCCAGGAGAAAGTCAGCCTCGCATCTCTTTGTGGCTGTTTCTTGAATGTCAGATCATCTATATGTTAACTATATCCGCCTACGCAAAATCAGTCTTTCTTCTCAAATTTCTCACTACCAATCTTTGGAACATAAACACTGACGTAAATTGTTGTCTACCAATTTTGGCTAACAGCCAGCTCTCACTACAACATTATTTTCTATAGTTTGGTTTGTAAGGATTAGTTATGTTTCACGAGTTGATCACGGATTGATATAATATATGAGAAGTCATGACCAGTGAGGTCCAATTAGATGTCACGTGTGTGGATGGATGTCCCACCAACGACATTGGTTGGGGTCGCGCTAAATCACGAATTGGTAGAAGTTAGAATTCATGAGCCACTAAATCGGGTCCCAGTGGCTGAATGGTATACGAGCCAGCTAGCTTGTCTTGTAACCGAAAGGTCCTGGATTCAAATCCCAGTGGGTGTGTACTGCTGATGATTCCCAAACTAGGATGAAACAGCAACTGTCCAGTACTCCCTGGTTTTCAATGGTTCTCTAACTGATATCAATCCGTGATCAACTCGTAAAACAACATTATTTACTATTTTTGATGAGATGTACAATGTACCATCCTACTCTTCAAATTATAAATAGGCACTTCGAAAACAAAACCAAAAAACAAGTCAACAGAATTTCAACAAATGTGGTCCAAATAATATCTGTGCATAAAGTCTGCGATATCAGAATGGAGTGGGTGAATCCAGAAAAAAGTAACATAACAAACAACAGAAGACAAGACACGTGAGTCAAGGTATATTTTCAAGTGATCAAATAGCCTAATTCGTTGTCTTAGTCATAGAATTAGACGTATATGTACCGACGATTGTATTGAAGACGAAATACGAAATCTTACAAACTCCTGGCTACAAAACGACTACCCTACCAACTTTGTAAAGAAGTATGTCTACGAAACTACACACAGAACTAAGAGAGACTCAGTGAGTAAGAAAAAGCTTTACTTAAATGTACAATTCAAAGGCGATATAGCCAGTGATATATTAAACCGTAGATTAACGAGATTAATTGAAAGAACTTTTAATGCCGAAAAACTGCGTGTCAGTTTCTCAACCAAACCGATATTGACACTGTGCATCAAATATAGATTACCCAAAATAGCGACATCAATGTGTGTATATAAATTCAACTGCTCCTGTGGAGCTAGTTACATAGGTCGTGCCCAAAGGAATTTATCTTTACGCACTCGTGAACACATTCCTGTTTGGCTTGAGAAAAGAGCAACGAAATCATTAAATAGTGCAATTCTGTCTCATCTAGTGGATAGCGAACACAGCATCAAAGTAGATGAGTCATTTACAGTTGTGTATCGAGTACCGAACAATCTCCCCAAAGGCACACGATTACATGTCCCCTAGACATAGCTAAGGCCTTAGAGATTAATAGAGAGAGAGACCAGACCTATGTGTACAAAAAAACTTATTCTCTCTCTTTGTCTACCCTGACCCACTATAAGGTCACCAGGATCATAATTTTCGTACTATTATTATCATTATTATCATTTCGCGATATCATGTCTTTATTATCCATTTCACCACCCAGCTTATTTCACCCTTAATTTTTGTCAACCTTTATGATTTTATACTAAGCCTATCAATTCTGTAACATCTTATTACAATTTACAATTTAGCCTCTTTATTTTATCATTGGACATTATCGGTCAGCCCCCACATTCAGTGCCTCCTTTGTTAATGTGTATTTGTGTGTATTTTGTGGTTATCGCATTTCTCTCACCCCAATGACACTTGTATTCTGCTGACTATAAAACAACACTATATCACCTGATTGTTCATTCACACTCCATCATACTTTTTCTGACTATACACCCTATACACACTTGATTGACTATGTTAACTAATGGACTATCATCATCTCAACTTTCACATGCACCCCAATACAGTTTCTGATATTATTTTCATTTGCCTTTTTTGGCTATATGTACTCTAGTAGTCATGGTTTTATAACTAACTGTAGAGCCTGAAGAAGAAGAAGTTATCGAAACCACAATTGTTCGCTCAAAATCTTGTTTTTATTTATAATATCTATACGCTTTATATTCATTCTTTAACCAATCAATCACTGAGCGTGTGTGTGATTTTCTTTTGCTACATTAAACGACATGAAATAGGAGAGCGTTTAAATATACACATAGTATTCTATTTTGGTTAATGCAGTCAGTATATAACCGTGGGAAAATATTCTGCCTGTCTCTAAACATCAAATAGAATGTTCAAATAGATATAGTGTATGTGGCAGCCTGTATTCTGCCGTAGGTCATTATTTGATCCGCTGATGTCTACAGTCTATATTAACCGGAAAAAACTCTTCAAATTCAGGTATTTATTCGTTGTTTTACTAACGTTTTACATTTTTACGTTTGCTTGTATTCCTGCTAAAAGTTGATGGAATAAGGCGTTTTTAGCATAAACAGCAAATAAATGATGGTATCCTTCTTATCCGGCTGTAATTTACGGCTGGCACCTCAAACAAACTACAGACCTTTATCAACAGCTGTCTTTGCTCAATGCTACTCAATATCAGATGGTTGGCCAGAAAAGATCAGTAACAGGGAGGGATCTCTGGCTGTGAGCGAACCAACCCAGCAGGAACTGATTGTGCAACAATGAAGCAAGAAGAAACGGAGGTGGATTGACTGTCCCCACTCTGAGGAAACCATCAAATGACATCACTAGACAAGCCATTGCTCGAGTGGGACTAGGCCGAAAGGGAAGCGGCGAGTTGGTCGTCGGTGAGAGGGTGGGGTGACTTGGAGGAGGTCATGTGAAAAGGAGATGAAAGCATGTGTGCAGACGTGAAGCCAGGTGGAAACGTCAGCAGAGAACCGAACGCAATGGAGATGTGCGGCTGAAGCCCTATGTTCCTCTAGGAATTAAAGGAAATAATAATGATATAATGATAATTACAAATAGTTGAAATACGTACTTTTCGGTTCAGAAAATGTCAAATTACTTGAAGACACATGTTATAACGACTTTTATAGTCATGTTCTTTTGCAGTTCAAAGGAGGAGATCAAACATCGATATGATGAGGTAGGTAGGCTAGTTCGTTTTGTAAGTCATTTTCACTTACTTACTTACTTTATTGTGTACCTTAGGTGATGCATGGTGTGTCAAACGTCCTCCACGTGTATCTCTCTCTTTAAAGGAAATCTACAGCAATACTCCAGAATTATTCTCACATGTTATTTACTTCTTATACTGCATAGATTTGGTGTTTTTTCCAGGCTGATGCAATGTCCATTTTGTCTACTTGAAAAATATTGACTGACGTAAGTAAGTATATGCATTAGTCAGTATTTTCTACCACGTAAATTTTGTATTTATAATAATAATAATATGCCTTATTCCCGAAACAGTACTAGTGGTACAGTGTGGATTTTTCAGCACTTGTCTACAATATTGCATCTAATTTTATCAAACATTTAAAAGGAGTATTTCAAAAAATAAATATAAAAACAACAACAAAAACGAAAAAACACGAAAATAATTTTTAAAAATGCGGAAAAAATACCAAGAAGTAGAAAGGAAAATAAACAACATAATAAATAATATCTCAGTATTGGGCAGTGGAAGCTATGATATATGTATTCGTGGTGAACAGTAACAGCTATAATCATACAAGAAATTATGAAGTGATATTTAAGAATGTTTATCGCCAAGATGATCAGTTAATTTGATTGAACAACAGTGAACAATCATAAAATAAACATTTCAGGTTTTTTTATTGTCAGTTCTAATGCGGTGTTTGTAGTGGTAGTAGTGTGAGTAATCCTGCATAATACAAAATTTTAAGATGGTGATAACGGCATTCACAACCAAGATTGTCAGTTTAATATTGCTGATCAAAAAACAACCACAAAACTAATATTACACGAAGGTTAATGACAGGACAATTTTGTAATACTCATAGTGATAATATGGTCGGAACCAGTAGATACACAAAAGAGGGAATAGAGTAAAGTACAAAAAAGTAAGCAAATGTTAATAATTTTAGGTAGCTAAGTATGTTTAAGAAGATGTACACTATAGAATACAAATAAGAGAGAAATAAAAAAGCCAAAATTATGTTATTAACAACAAAGCAAGTCATAGGTTTCGCGCTTAACATTGTCTCTGTCACTAAGAACACGGACCAAATATGGTATCGTTAAGTTCCTTGAGTACTTGGTTGTACGAACATATTTTATACTGATTTCTGGTTCTACCTGATGAGATGCAAGGAGAGAGTTAGGAATAGAGGGAGTGTTGGTGGTCGGAGAGTATGGTTTTAGACCATTTTTCACATGTATTCAGATGCTTATCTACTAATGTAGTGACGAGCTGACTGAGTTTTACACCACTAGTCCTACTAAGTACCTTCAACATCCTTCTCAGGATGGTATAGTCCTTTTTCAGTAACCCAGGAAAGACTAATGCGGGCAGTAAAGTAGAATAGGTAAGATACGAGAGTTAACAAATTGTGAAAGTAGAGGTTGGGTGATTCCATATAGTCTAAGTTTCTTAATGTAGTAGGTTAGATGGAACACTTTCTTAGAAATCGTTAGGATATGAGATGACCAAGTAAGGTCAGAAGATAGAACTAGTCCGAGGTATTTTGCATTAGACTTAGTTTCACTTTTAGTCGCCTCAATGCTACAGGCTTCATGAGTACTTACTAGTATTTGTAGATCTCGTTTATGCATTAAGGAGAAGTCAATAGTCTGTCATTTTGAGGGATTCAGCATGAAGCCATTTAGTTTAGACCACTGACTGATGTCCGACAGGAAGCTATTTAATTTGAAGCAGTCTGACTGAGACTTAATGGGAAGCGAAACAGTCAGGTCATCTGCATATTTGACGAAGTTGATTTCGTCTGAGAGAGGTAAGTCATGTAAGAAGAAGGAAAAGAGAAACGGAGAGAGAACAGCATCCTGAGGAACTCCAGCTTCAGTAAGCAGAGGAGAGGAAGCTACCCCATTATATACAGTGTACTGCATCCTATTAAAGAAGTAAGAGTCCAGCCAGTTGATAGCCCAGGACTCAGTTTGTGTAAGGCTAAGCTTGTTTAACAAAAGACCTCTGGTACAGAGTCATACTGTCTGAGTTACAATGTCTACATCTTTTGATTGCTTAATTTCTTTTTCAGGTGATAGCTACTTTCGGGGATTTCATGGAGTTGGGTGCTAAAGAAGAAGATTTTCACATTGTCACTGATTTTCTATTAGATGTTAATTCATTAATAAATCTATTCCTCGTTATTCCTTTGTACATTCTACTTGATAAGACGGAATATTAACCCCTGCTGCTGCGTAAGTTGTGAGGTACAGAGTATTTGAGGCTATCTTTGAAATACTAAGTAAGCGTGGATATTATTCGAAGAAGTCTATTGGTAAAACGATCATGTTGTAGTCAAATAAAGTAAATATGTCCAAATCGTAGAGGAGGTATTGCAGATATATAGCGTTTCGAGTTATCCGTCATTTCAGCAGAACACAAAAACTGATTCGCTCGCGATTCATAGTCACAAAGTGAAAAAACATCTTGCTCTTGTGGAGCTAGGTGCATAGGTCGTTCTATGCGGGTCTTATCAAAACGTGTTAGAGAACATCATCCAGCCTCGCTGCAAAGAGGAGGCACTGGTTCAATCAGAAGCGCAATAACTGAACATCTCGTCAATACGTGTCACAGAATCTCAACTGATTCATCATTTAAAGCCATTTACAAAATAAACAAAAATCTATCAAAGGCTGTGTGTTTCCGACTTCTTTGTATTGCAGAAGTTCTCGCCATAAGCATCGAAAAGCCGGAGTTGTGTGTTCAAAAGAAACTAGTTCAGTCTTTAAAACTACCATGGACCTAGTTCGGTATATTCCCTTATCCTTCAGTTTTTTGTTTTGTTCCCTGAGTGTGTAATTTTCTCTCTTTGTCTTCATTCCATTCATTCCATTTTTTTCAGTTTTAAAATCAGTTATTTTAAGTTTGTTTCTATGCTCCTCCTGATCACACTTGTAATCCATGTTAATATATGTGTAAAACTTGGGCACTGTGGTATTAAGTAATTCCATATTAGTTTGTTTATTAAATGTATCACACAGTGAAACAGTATTGTATACTGGATGACGTTTCGAACACAATTTATTGTTCATAATCATATCAATTTTTGTCACACGACTTCGAGATTTGATTTTTATAATTTTCTCTGTCTTCTCCTACTTGTCGTATGGGCAATAGAATTTTCCATATATCTGAGACAGGTGTTGAATCATTCCTATTACGTGTATTTGCAGTTGATTCGATAAAGAAAGCTTCTGTTATCAATCTCTCCCTATACCCTGTGACATTAGATTTTAAAAAGGAATAAGGAATAATAATAAATAAATAATATATAATAATATAATAATAAATAAATAATAATAAGGAATAATAAGGAATGTAAATCATCAACAGTATTTCCATACAAAGAAGGAACCTCGGAAGCCTTACGCAGAATTCTTAACAAGGCAGGCAGGAATAAAAGTGGTATTCGAACCCACAAACTCAATTAGAAACAAGCTTGGTCGGTTAAAGGATCCTGTAGAGCCATTAAAACAAAACAATTTAGTTTATCTAATACCCTGCAATGATTGTGAGGTCAAATACATAGGTCAAACTAGTAGAACAGGGGCAGTCAGACTAGCCGAACATAAAAACCTGGCTAAATCTAGACTGGTTGACCCGAATAAGATAAGAAATCTAGAGAGTAGTTCAGCTACACCACTCACTACATGCAATTACACACAACCATACAATAGGATGGGATAGGATGACAGTTTTAAAATCTAATGTCACAGGGTATAGGGAGAGATTGATAACAGAAGCTTTGTTTATCGAATCAACTGCAAATACATGTAATAGGAATGATTCAACACCTGTCCAAGATATATGGAAAATTCTATTGCCCATACGACAAATAGGAGAAGACAGAGAAAACTATAAAAATCAAATCTCGAAGTCGTGTGACAAAAATTGATATGATTATGAACAATAAATTGTGTTCGAAACGTCATCCAGTATACAATACTGTTTCACTGTGTGATACATTTAATAAACAAACTAATATGGAACACTTGTAATCCGTCTAGAATAACCATTTTACAATTACATTCTAATCCTCTGTAATGTACTGACCAAATTGCAACTCTACGCATCACCATCGAACAAAGCATGGAATGGCAACCAAACCTCTACCTCAACTTTATAGACTTTGAGAAGGCCTTCGACAGCGTTGATCGTGAAGTAATTTGGAAATCACTCGAATACTATGGCGTACCCCAAACATTCATCAACCTTATTCAACAGCTGTACGACAACGGCACCTGCCAAGTGATCCACAACGGAAGACTCAGCGAGGCGTTTGGAGTAAACACAGGAGTCAGACAAGGGTGCTGACTTTTTGTCCCCAATGATATTCCTAATTGTGGTGGACTGACTGGATTATGCGTCAGACTGTGGGAAACGAGAAGACAGGAATATCCTGGACTGACGTGAAGAACCTAGAAGACCTGGATTTCGCGCGTGGATGATTTATGTTTGATGTCACACACAATCGAAGACTTACAAGCGAAAACCGACAAACTGGTCGAAGAAGCAGCCGGCGAAGACAGGACTCCAGGTGAACATAAACAAGACGGAGGTTATGAAAATAACCAACCAACAACATCCAACGTCAACCACCATCAACGGGAGGGATTTGAAAGAGGTTACTTCATTCACACAGTGGTTAGGACTCTCGCCGACCATGCACACGGTCCGGGGTTCGAGCCCACGCCGGCGCACACCTGATATCTATGGTCGGCCTGCAAAATTTGGGCTACCGATATCCATGCTGAAAATTCCATACTTGTACCAAAAATACAGTGTGGAATCAAGCTGTAAATCAAAAATCAAAAAATCAAATCAAAATCTAGGGAGCATTGTCTCAACTACAGGAGGAACGGACGAAGATGTCAAATCGAGCGAGAATCGGGAAGGCGAGAAACACATTCATCAACCTGAAATCAATCTGGAAATCTTCCTCACTCAGCATCACCAACAAAATTCGGATTTTCAATACAAACGTAAAGTCAGTTCTTCTATACGGATCAGAAACTTGGCGGGTCACAAAGAATATTTCCAAAAGGCTGCAGACCTTTATTAACAACTGTCTTCGCTCAATACTGAAGATCAGATGACCGGAAAGAATCACCAACAAGGAATTATGGGAACAAACAAAGCAAGAACCAATCACCCAACAAATATGCAGGAGAAAGTGGAGATGGATCGGACACTCGCTGAGGAGACCGCTGGGTGACATCGCGAGCCAAGCCCTCGAGTGGAACCCGAAAGGGAAGCGGCGTGTGGGATGTCCAAGGGTGACAAGGAGGAGATCGTGTGAAGAGGAGTTGAAAGAAGATGGATTAACATGGATGCAGGCGAAAAGTATAGCAGAAGACAGAAGAAAATGGAGACGTGCAGTTGAAGCCCTATGTTCCACTAGGAACCCAAGGGAGCAATAATAATAATAATAATAAAACTAATGTATATAAATGCGATTGTACAGCTTTTGAGAATGAAGTCACCGAAAAGACATCTTTGCTGAACTTCTTGTTTTTTTCAATCTAATGTTCCAATGGGTATTTTCCACGATTTGAAAATAAATCTATCTGAGATAGTGTGCTTATGATTTCTACGTGTCGCAGTGTACCATAAGGATAGACTGTACGCTTATACTGTTAGATTTATAGCTCAGTGCAATTACGGTTATCATAATAATAATAATAATAATAATTCAAAACAGAATGCCCACGGTTCGTAGTCACAGAACACGGCATGTTGCCATCTGTTCATCTAATCGCGTAAACAAAAATTTCCCAGACGCCAGATTCACTCCTAACAGTTTACCCTCAATTCCTACCTACCTTAGCACGTGTTAATCTATGTTACTGGAACACACAATCGCATTACAACAGAAGGAACACAGATTCATTGAAAAATTGTTTATTAAACAAAAATTAGATTTCAAATGTCCTCCGTTACTGTCAGTCAGTGGGTTCCATCTGCGTACATAGCACATACACGTTTCTCCATAAGTCTGAAAAGGTTTAAGAAAAGCATTATTAACATGGGTAGTACATGTATGATCTGAATTTTTCCTGATAAGAATTTACAGGTAATCACTTTACACACAATATCTATACAGAAGTAGCTAAATAGTTTTCACTAAACTTAAGGGATTTCGCAATTTATTGTTGGTCTATATCTAGTAGGTCTATCGAAGCATCATGAAATGATAAAATTATTTAACGACAAGTTATTCAGTAGTTTCCAGAGCTTGTACAAAGATTTTAATAAAAAATGACAACGGCTTTACGACCGCAATAATAATAATAATAATAATAATAATAGTAAAGTTCATGATCATAGTGACTATACAAACATTAATAGGTATTATTGTGGTGAGAGCTGGCTGATATTCAAAATTGGTGGATAGTAATTTACGTCAATGTTTATGTCCCCAATATTGGTCGTGAGAAATTTGAGAAGAAAGACTGATTTTGCGTAGGCGGATATAGTTAACATATAGATGATCTGACATCCAAGAAACAGCCACAAAGAGATGCGAGGCTGACTTTCTCCTGGAATTAACCATCAATCAGAAGACTGTGTCTTTCTGCTAATAATAATCTATAATATGTACATGAAAATCTATAAATATTTGTTGATTTCGTAAATAAACGATCTGTTTCTTGGCTTTTGTCTTCTGTTGTTACATTATTATCGCAACGAATTCATCATTAACTTAGATAGACAACTACTACTAATTATACAATCATATCAATTAAAATGTATCACTTAATCTTATGAAGCAGGTGTTTACTTACTTTCACTGCTGTATTCTCGCAGTACTGATGTGGTCAACTCTAGCTTATTCCAAATGAACTGAAGATTAATTCTGAAAGTGGATGAAGACTCAGTGTATTTCTGCTGAAAACAATAAGTCTACACGTGTATTACACTGCCTACTGTGTTGTTTGATGCCTGCTTTCCGATCTCCTTGAAAAGGATAGGATATACATAGGTGCTTATATGCTGTATCAACCATGCCGTTTTTATCATGATTAACCAGACCGCTGTGTAGTGTTTTATACCAATTTGAGGATCTCTGAAAATAATAGTCAAGCGATAATTGCATGAAGTTATCACCTCTTCGAAATATTGTTTGCATTCTTAACACTCCTGTGAAGTCCTTAGATCTTGATATTAACAGTGAATTCATTGAATTTAGCAAATAAATCCAATGGTATATCATATCTATCCTGAGCTGTAATAGTTCCGAACTTCTTCACTAAGCAGCTAAATAATGTTTGAAATTACCGCAACTCGAATGACAAACTGGCCAATCACAAATGAGTAAATCATTTATTTGTTTATCTCACTTGCGGGCACACGTAATTACGGCCGTCGACAGGCTGCAATATAGTGTATGCAGTATCGAACTGTAGGAATATGTAAGCATAATATTCCGTTTGCAGACATTGTCTATATCACACCAGTCATTACTAATAGGTGAGAAGTGTAAAAGAGTGTCTTTAATTACAGATTATGTGCTATGCAGTTGGGGAGGGAGTGCTTCGGTGGTATAGCGGTTAGGACGCTCGCCCACCATGCACATGGTTTGGGGTTCAATCCCCGGCCGACGCACTTCTTTACCTCGCTGAGCCAAAAATAATGCTGGTAAAGTGGAAGGGTTGGGCATGAGGCTAGCAACCACATCCTGTAAAAATAAAAACGCTGCTATAGAAACTTCAAGCCACTAGCTTGAATCCCTGTGTTCCACTGGGGAACGTGAAGGAAGCAAAAAAAGTTGGGGAGGGGGGGCATTCAGTTGAATAATATTCACACTTGATCAACTTTGTCTAAATGGTCTAAAATGTGTTAAGTGAATGCACTAAAGTATTCTTCTTACTGTTGATATCTACTAATGAATAAGAGAAGCTGAACATTCACTCTCTGGAGTTCTTAGAAGTCAAATTTCTGCAATGGGCAACATTGTGAGCCAAATTTTACTGAAAGACGGCTGATGTAGTTGGAGCAGGAGTCTGGCCATAAACTGATTAGATAACAGTCTAGTCTATACCAGTGAACTGGCACAGCACGTTGACCGCTTCACTTATTTGGGAAGTACCATCAGCCAACGGCAGCGGGTTGATCTCCGACGAAATCACAACACGGATACAGAGGGCTCGTTTCGCATATGCCAGTTTACGCCGTCTCTGGAGTAGACGTGGTATCCGGCTGGCTTTCGACCAAAGGGCGGGTGTACTGCTCAGGACTCCGCTCCGTCCTACTTTATGGCTAGCTGTGAGACCTGGCCATTGAGAGTGGAAGACATGAAAAGACTAGCTGTCTTTGATCATAGATGCTTGCACTCTATCTCCCGTGTGAAGTGGTATAATAAGTTGAGCAATATTGAGGTTAGGCATTGGTCGAGTGCTAGGTAGGTGGGAGGGGAAATCAATCGACGAGGTTGTGAAGTTACATCAACTGAGATGGTTAGGACATGTGTTATGTATGCCTAGTCATCGCTTTCCTCAACGGGCAATGTTAGCTGACATAAGGTTAGGCTGGAAAAGAGCTAGGGGCGGTCAAACCAAAACATGGTAGCAGTCAATGAAATCTACAACAGTTAGTTCAAGCCGGCCACGTAGGAAGGTGTAGACTTCCTAGTTGAGGTCCTCGGGATGGTAAAAACCAATGGTTGGAATCAATTGGTGACATGGCCCAATGAAACCATACTGTTTTTCGTTATTACTATTCTTTTGTCTCATACCTCTGTTTACTGTCCCTATTATGCATTTCTTCTGCTTTCTTCTCTTGCTATGTGTACTACATTGAGTGGAGTGTGGCGACTTGAACTGCCGCGCATTGGTGCAAAGTTCTTTGTCGAAAACAGGCAGACTATACATTTGATATCTCTTCATCATAAACTGGGATGAAAGGAGAAAAAAGAATAATAGGTAATACGGGAATCTTTACAGTTTTAACTTTGAGGTAAACTTCTGAACCTCATTTTAGAAATATTATTAAAAGTGAATCTGAATTAATGAAGAATATTCTTTTCAATAATTTCAACTCTTCAGGTTCTTACAATTATAAAATATTATATTTGTGGTCGTTACAATAACAATAGCCAGTTAGGTATATGGCGGATACATTTTTAACGTAGAATTATAGATTAGCAGTTATCGGGTGTCAAAATGCACAGTCGCATTTGAGTGTGACAAACGTGCTAGTAGGCTGAAATCGATTACAAAATATCTCGGTGAAATGGGAGACGATGATGGAGATTCTGACGCAGCTTTTAACCAGGGCGATCAAGAAAACCTTTTACTCTGCATGTCTGTGTCTCTCCTTTAGTAGCCGTCCAATGTTCACCCAGCAACTCAAAGATGTCTTACCTACCCTTAGCTCTTCTCAAATTCATATACCATTTCAACTGTTCTTGTGATTCAATTTATTTGTTAGGGTGCATGATTAGGCAGGTTGTTCTACGGGTTGGAGAACATTTACGAGCTTGGTTTAGCAGGGAGGAAGTTAAGTGCATAAAAAAACTCGATCCTGTCACACTTGGTCGACACTACTGGACATCAAATCGATGTCAACACAGCTTTCAGGGTTATATACCGAATTCCAAAGTCGTTATCACGTACAGTTCGCTTACGTCTCCTACACGTAGCTGAAGCTGATGTAGTAAGACCAACTAGACCGGAACTTTGCATCCAAAATCAACACGTCCAGACACTGTTCACACAGTGGCCAAACTTGGATTGATGATTCTTCTTCTCACCAAGAGTGCTTCCTCCCCTCTTGGTTTTTTTCCCTTATTTTGCTTTGCTTATTGTTACAAATATTATTGTTACCATTATTATTATTGTTATTATTATTCCTCGTCATAACTTATGCCCTTCACGCAAACATTCTCTCAATACTATCGAATTTTTCATTTATACTATCCGGACTTATTATTAGTGATATTGTAACGACAGGAGACAAGGACCAAGGCAACAGATCGTTTATTAAGGAAATCAACAGATATTTATAGTATTCAAGTGTTGGTTTGTAGGGATTTGATTGGTTTCAGGATTTCATCATGAGCTGACATTAGTTAGAGAACCACTGGAATACCTGGGAGTACTGGACAGCTGTTTCGTCCTAGTTTGGGACTCTTCAGCAGTACGCACCCATCACAGGGATTCGAACCCAGGACCTTCCGGTTACAAGGCGAGCTCGTATACCATTGAGCCACTGGGACCCGATCCATTGGCCCATGAATTCTGAATTCTACCAATTCACGACATGGCGCAACCGCTAGCCAATGTCTTCGGCGGCGAGTATTTGTCCTCACACCCGACCAGCTGCACCCTACTGGTCACGACTTCCCACTGGAACCCCAGGTAACTACCTACCTGAATAGATTTTCATTTATATTATTATAGATTATTGTAAGCAAACAAACACTCTTCTGAGTGGTGGTTGTTTCTCAATGAAAGTTAATCTTTCATCTCTTTGTGGCTGTTTCTTGAATGTCAGATCATCTATCTGCTAATTGTATCCGCCCACGCAAAGTCTGTTGTCAGTCTTTGTTTGTCTACCAATGTGGCTAACAGCCAGCTCTCACCACAATATTATCTCTTTTCTCAATATATGCCGCCTTCACCTGTTTCTTCATTTCACACATTCATTATTTCATTATGAACCACCTTTCATTGCAATCTTACCATCTCCTATTTAATACACACCACTTTACACTAACCTGTCACTTACCTGACACCTTTTATAACCTTGAACTGACTTGTCAATTTTCCTACCCTACACTCTACAAATGTATTATGACTAATCACCACCACACCATTGTCTCCCATTTCACCGAGATATTTTATAATCGATTTCAGCCTACTAGCACGTTTGTCACACTCAAATGCGACTATGCATTTTGACACCCGATAACTGCTAATCTATTATTCTATGTTAAAAAATGTATCCGCCGTATAACTAACTGGCTATTGTTATTGTAACGACCACAAATATTATATTTTATAATTGTAAGAACCTGAAGAGTTGAAATTATTGAAAAGAATATTCTTCGTTAATTCAGATTGACTTTTAATTCATGCGATATGGGAATATTTCACACTATTAAATCTTATAATAATACTATTATTACTATTATTATTATTATTATCATTATTCATTTTCGGTATTTTGTAAAGATTCTGATTAATCTCCATGTAGATTCCATGACAAACAGGTATCAGTTAAAAAGTTATTATGGATTATTCAGCAGTACATGGCCACAACCTCCCCATCCCCACCTCGCAAAAGATCGAACCCAGGACTGTCAAGCTGGGTGGTAAGCTGGTCAACCATTCAGTTACTGGCTTTTGAAATCTAATGACTCATAGATTCCAGCAAGAACACAATATTCAGCGAAGAGACTCTTTTCAACAACGAATTTATTTTCAAGTATTGGTTTTGTAGGGATTTTTGTTTGATTGCATGGAGGATTTCATTCATCATGAGCTGACATCAGTTAGAGAACCACTGGAATTTATTATCAAGCTGTACAATCGTATATATATATGGTTTTTTTAGAAGAAATTATATCTGGTGAGGGAATTAGGTCAAAGGTGTGAATACATGATATAATAATAATAGTAGTATGAAATGCAGTTAAAATATTTGTGATTATAATCATAGTTTAATGTGAAATGGCAAGTGGCAAAATAATTAATGTCATATATAGAATAATACATAAAGTGTATAGATTTTGGAAAGGGGTACATAATTATGGGATTAGTAGGCGAATTTAAAATGTTACATAACATGGTGTGAAATTTGATAAGATAGAATTCAATATTGTAAAAATAAAATATATACAAATAAATAATTTTGGGTTTAAAATGTCAAGTGGGTCAAGTGGAAAGGATTCAGAGTGAGAATAGTAATAATAATAATAATAAAAATAATCGAAGTAATAAGGGAAAAGTACATAGAATAACTAAATAAACAAAATAAATAAATGTCTATCCCTGTACGACCAAGGCAGAATTAGGCATTGTACATACTTCTTTTGTACACAAAGGTCTGGCTGGCTTAAAGTCATGAATCTCCAAGGCCTTAGGTGTCTTTAGAAGTCTGTAACGAAGAAAACGCGGCCAGCAAGTCAGCATGGATTCTATGTATGATCTTAAAATCATGGTCAGGGTTGGTGTGGAGTGACAAAAGTCGATCAGGTGTTCCAAAATAGAGCTTCGCACACACTTCCTTTCTCCCTTGTAAAACCCAGCTGCTTCAATATGTTCTCGTATCCGTGTGGAAAGCGTCCTCTGACTACGGTCAATGTACCTTGCTCCACGAGGAGAGCAGGTGTACTGGTAGATGCACATGGAGGCGGTCAGACGGGGGAGCTTATCTTTTACAGAGGTAGAGAACAATTTGCGGCTCGTGAACGTCATATGCAATCTAGCTGCAGGGAACGTTTTACTAACTGATTTAGAAAGACGATTTTGGAGCATATCTGAAGCTTGATCTCCTTTGATTTCCAAGTTCATGAATAAGGTTTTCTTTGGAACTGAGTCGGTGACCAGTTTAGACTGCTTATCTTTCATGTTGCTGTCAATAAATCAGTTAGGGTAACCGTTTTCTGCAAGTGTGGCTTCTAAGAAGACAAGTTCTGAGTCAACGCAATCAGAACTACAAATTTTCCTTATCCTATAGCACAGCGAATGATTTGAGTTCCTTTTCCTGGAAATAGGCACTCAACTGTAAAAATTAGTTAGTTGTCTGTTCCATGTACGCTTCCGGTGGATAGATCTTTTGAGAGATCCGTCATTACGTCTGCTAAGGCACACATCAAGAAACGGAATACTTAGTTCGGATTCCTTTTCTACGGTGAATTGTAAAGAAGGATGGCAGTTGTTGAAAGCAAATAAGACATCATCAAGAATTACGTTATTACCGCAGATGACGAAAGTGTCGTCTACGTATCTTTTATAAATGTCAATGTGTTTACGATACAGAACAAGTGGTTCATTCATTCGTTTATTGGTTACTGTCTCCATCTGTGCAATTACGAACCAATTTTTTTTACCCTTCGTCTCTTTGATGTTGGTGCTAACTTTCTGAAACCTACATTTTCATGAATATTGATTGATTTACTATAGCCACACTGCAAGATTTCTTAAACTATAGGAATTTATTCTTGTTGTCCAATGAAGTTGAAAGTAACGCCTGCACATGCACACACACAGACACTTACACGTACAAGCATTATTTCATCTATTAGTACACTTTATTATTTTACTTAACTCATGGAAAATGCCCATTGTAACATATAGAAAATCAGAACAAGTGATTCTGCGAGAAGACTTTTTTCAACGAATTTATCATCAAGCTGTACAATCGTATATATATGGTTTTTAAGAAGTTATATTCGGTGACGGAATTGAATCATGCATATAATAATAATAATAACAATAATAATAATATGAAATGCAATTAAAAACTGAAATGTTTGTGATTATAATCGTAGTTCAAGTTCTATCTATCCTATGAATTATTCTATATATGACATAAATTTGCTTCACCACTTGACATTTAACTACGATTATAATCACAAACAGTTTATTTTTAATTGCATTTCATATTATATATATATCCAAACCAAGTTCACTTTTAACGGTTTGACAAAATTTGGGCATTGGGTATATGATATTCATTATAATGAAGGTTTTTGTATTTCCCAGTGAATGAAAAACAAAACGATATTGTTGCTCTTACTGACGTCTCGCTATTTAATGCTGCTGCTAATAGCTTTATCAAAGTATTATTATACCGGAATTTACAAAATCTCAGTTTATATATAATAACTTAATCATCGTTCCTCAGCGTGAGGTCATTTTTCGTTGTCAAGTTGACCAGTTGGTAAAGACAACAAAACCAAGTGTAGATTGTTAGATTTGATCAGTGTGTAAAGTTATAAAAGCAGCGTGTGTTTACATAGTGAACTTGCTTATCACATTCGTGTTAATTTTGTCACTTCATGGGGGACACAGACATTAAGTATGGTCGAAAACGCATTCCGAAAACATGGACATCGTCAGTCGTCATTCCATATAGAGCAGAGACGTCAGACGATATCAGAAGAGTACCCAATAAGCTTAACCTCAGAGTTTTCTGCAAAACATTAGACACACTTCAAAGCAACCTTGTCCATATAAAAGACCAAATCCCTAAAGATTTTCTATCTAATTGTGTCTATAAAATAAAATGCTTGGAATGTGATGAGACATACATGGGACAAACATCTGGAGAAATCAAAATCAGAAGAAATGAACACCGTAGAGCGTCTATTCGACCACCGAGAAATCCAGTTAAACTAGAAAAGCTTGAGAAATCATCAGACCTTTATAGGACGACACGCTATAGAGTCAGGCCACAAAATTGATTTTGACAATATTGAAATAATCCAGAAAAACTTCAGAAATTACAAAGAACGTCTAATATGAGAAGCACTTCATATCATCAAATGGAATCAAAACTGTCTGATGAACAGGAATGATGGACTAAAACAGAATTTGACCTGGTTATAACACCCCTCTCCCCATGAAGTGACAAAATTAACACGAATGTGATAAGCAAGTTCACTATGTACACACACACTACTTTTATAATTTTACACACTGATCAAATTCAACAATCTACACCTGGTTTTGTTATCTTTAGCAAGTGGCCAACTTGACAACAAAAAACGACTCCAGACAGACGAACGATGATCAAGTTAGTGAACTTTATTTTGATATCATAACAGACGTACTTTTACCTTTGTTATTTGGTTTAGTGATCTTCATTCCTATTTTGACTTTCAATACGTCCTTTTAACTTGACCTATTACTTTGATAAAGCTATTAGCAGCAGCATTAAATAGCGAAACGTCAGTAAGAGCAACAATATTGTTTTGTTTTTCATTCATTGGAAAATACAAAAACCTTTATTATAATGCATTTCATAATGTTATTATTTTATGTATTCACACCTATGATTCGATTCCCTCACCGGATATAACCTCCTGAAAGCCATATATATACGATTGTACAGCTTGGTGATAAATTCGTTGAAAAAAGTCTCTTCGCTGAATCACTTGATTTGATTTCCTATATTCTACTTAACACAGAAAACTTCATCAATTGTCACGGTAAGGAAAGACCACATCTTGAAAAGACAGCTTCTGTACCAAAGAAGGCTATCTTAATTAATCTACCATTCAAGGGTGACCAGATTATACAGTTGACAGATCAAAGACTTCGGTCAGCTATCAAACGCACATTCTACGCCACCACATCTCTTTTTCTCACTTGCCGAACATTTTCGATCCCTGTTCCTACGATTAAAGGACGAAATTCTGTGGACTCTACTTCAAACTGTATCTACAAGTTAACCTGCAGTTGCGGTGACACCTATGTAGGTAGAACTAACAAAATGTTCCAATGTCGTCGAAAAGAACATGTTCCAAAATGGCTACTAAATCATATCTAAAATCCTAACGCAATTAACCTTAATAGAAATCCAGCATCATCCATTGCAAAACACTTATTAATGTCTGGTCACAAAATCAATATTAATGACTGTTTCACAATTATTTCACATAGCTCAAATTCAAGGTTGGTTATTGAAGGTGATGGAAGCACTTTGGATTAATCACATAAAGCCTAAACTATGTTTACAAAAATCAATAGACTTCAATCTTCGCCTACCCTGGACTACATGACCTATCTAAATATGATTGGTCATTAGTATGTCCTTTTGTTTTTATTTAACTGAGTAATTTTCATGAACTTTATTTTATCATTGTTAACTATGTTAGTTGTAAAGCGGATGTAAAGAAACTACGAAATGATATCATCTCGCGAAATTTGTCTTCTTAATGCCTTATTCATTTGTTTTTGTAAAATTGAATTTATTTATTTTTTGACTTAATTTAAACCAATACAATTCAGTGACATCTGAATCTATAAAGGATTAACAACATGTTGTTTGTTACAACAGGGAGACATCTAAAAATGCATATTATATATATACAACCCATGTCAAAGAAAGATTCGGGTATAACACAGCATATCGCAACTTCAACCCCTTTACTTCGATTTGATTGGCCGAAAAGGTTTCTGTCCAATGAGAAAAAGAGAAAGCAAAAGAAAGAGAGAAAACGTAACAACTTAAACACGTCACCTCACCCCACTCCCGCATATTCCCAAAAAAATCTCTTCTCACTAAATTGTCTACCTGCTGATGAACTAACCAACTAACTATTCGTCGTTTTATCACCTACTTGGTACTCTTTTTTATATACATATATATCTGCAAGAAGTAAAAGACTTGAAATATTCATCAACTATTTTCAGTATTTCATTGATTCAAACAAGATAAACTGCAATAATCATCATCAAATGAACAGTACTCATGAAATATTTAATAATAGTAATATTAATAATAATAATAATCATTCAGATATTACAATATATCCAATGAGAAATATTATTTCAAATAATTTTAACAAAGATGTATTAAAAAACACATATGATGATCAATCATCAATAGATTTGAGTACAGCTGAATCGTTACAATCTTATCTAATGATGAATACAGTTCTATGGAATAGTTTGAACAATTTAGAACAATTTAAACAACAACACCAACACCAACACCAGCACCCCCACCCCCACCAACACCAACAGCGACAGCGTCAGCAACATCAACGACTTCATTCTAACACAAATGAATATTCAATTGCCAATATGAATTCACACTACTATAATCATCAGCAACAAGAGCAGCAGCAGCAGACAAATGGGAATCCTGTTACCGACTTCACTACTAATTATAATATAAAAAAACGTAAAATATCAGATGAATACCATCAATCAACCAGTTATAATTTAAATGAGATGAAGTCATTGTATCCAATGGGGGAGGCGGAGGAAGACGACAAAGACAGAGAAGATGACGACGCAGGAATATCTCAACAACAGATATTCAGACAATATCAAAATCAACAAGTGAATGATACAATGAATAGTAGTTATGCTGGAAGTAGTAGTCATATGGAACAAACGGATGAAACCACCGCATCAACGAAGAGTATCATCATGTCTATGGGTATGTAGGAAATTATTATTATTAAGCCTGTTTTATACGATATCAGACTTACGCTAATGATAAATAATATTAAAAGTTAATTTTTAAATTAGTGCATATTGATTTGATGATATTAGATAGTGTTGAAGGCGATCAGCAGCAGAAGAAGGAAGTCTTGCCTAGACCTAGATTTCGTGCTGCTAGTTAGCAGTCACCAGTCAGTCAGTCAGTCAGTCAGTCAGTCAGTCAGTCAGTCAGTCAGTCAGTCAGTCAGTCAGTCAGTCAGTCAGTCAGTCAGTCAGTCAGTCAGTCAGTCAGTCAGTCAGTCAGTCAGTCAGTCAGTCAGTCAGTCAGTCAGTCAGTCAGTTAGTTAGTTAGTTAGTTAGTTAGTTATTTAGCCAGCAAGGCGTATCTGCAACCACATTGAAGGAACAGCTCATGTCCCACCCTTCTGAGATTCGAACCCACATCATCCCCTCACCCCCGCAGTGAGTACTGCAGTCAGAGACGTTACCACTGAGCCAGCCATTCAAGCTGGCTCGCGATTGACCTCCTGTAGGATTGCGCTATAGTGGGTATTTTGATTGGACACTAGTTGGTAACTAGTGTGATGTGTCTAGTCCTCTATTTGGTGCAGACTGGATTCCATCAGTCAGTCAGTCAGTCAGGTTTGCAATGTGGCCACCATGCCACTAGGTGGCTAGCTCACCATCACGGTGCACACATTGATTTGATAATATTAGATAGTGTTGGAGGCAGTCGGTAGGCTTTTGTTTTTCATCTATAGGACTTTTAATGTCATTTCCAGTGGTTAATGGATTTTGCAATTAACTTAAATTGAATTTTAGATTTTCCCGTCGATTGATTGATTGGACAGAAGTTCTCGGTTTCAGGTTGAAATGTCTATTGGCTTCTTGTGCAGATGATTCGACGATGTCTGTGCATGTAATCGACAGGAAAATCTAAAATTCAATTAAATAATTAATATAACCCGTTGAACAAGAAGTCGGGTGGCTCTCGTCGCCAAAGTGGTCTAGTGAATAACGCTTGACTGGTGTCTGAAACTATGGCCACTGTACTTGAGCCTTGGTGGTGGGAACATGATCACTGACTCACTGTGGAATGCAGGTACATCCATCTATCTGGTGGACGAGTCCCAAATAGGATGAAATGCGCGTTATCCTGGACTGGATCCAATTGCTAGTCACCATCCACAAATTAAGGACAAATAAGTGATCATTCATTTTACAGTGGTCTAATTCATTTAGATTACCTGAATCTGAATAATTTGACTGTTGTTTCTGCGATTAATTTGGACCGAAGGTCAGCTGCTCAGAGTATGAGCTCTGTTATTAGAGATAGAAACCTTTATTGCTTGCCTGCAGAGTGGTAAATAAAGCCATAGTAGAGCATCACCATTCTACTCGCTTCTACGAAATCACCTTCAGTTTGCTATAGGACTCCTTCCTACAAGCTTTCACCTCCCTCCCTCTTCACATGATCTTTTCCATACCACCCACCGCTCAGACGCACACGCAACTTTTCTATTCCAATTCGGGTTCCCTGTCGGCAGCGTATGGTATCGCTTGAAGGCTTCCTTAGCATATGTACAGTTCATCTCGACTTCTTTCTGCGATATTTCTTGGTTGGACAATATGTTTGCCCCTGGTTCACCGCTATACCAGAGTTTTTTTTTGCTTGCTTACTGTTCATCCTTTCTAGCCGGTCACGTAGCCTTCAGAACGGAGATATTGTAGGTATCGATTGAATTAAAATAAAATTGCTTAGCCCTATACCGGGAAAATGATTAAATTTGGTTGATATTTTATACTTGGAAAACCACTGTTTGTCTAAACAAAGAATGAAGAAACATTGGCTCAGAATAATCTGGATCCATTCTATTTCAAATAAGTTCGCAGCATCAGCTGCGTACAACCTGTGTCGGTGGCACAGTGGTTAGTACTCTCGCCTACCATGCACATGGTCCGAGGTTCGATCCCCCGCCGACACACACCTGATATCTATGGTCAGCCTGTAAAATTTGGGCTACCGATATCCATGCAGAAAATTCCATACTTGTACCAAAAATACAGTGTGGAATCAAGCTGTAATCCATAGAAAGTAAATAAAATAAAATAAAATTCTTTAATAAAATAGAAACAAAAAGTGTTCAGTTTTAACAAACTTCTGCCCATTAGCAAGTATATTGTCACAGCGTCACAATGAAATAAGGCGTTGCGACTTACAAGGTGTCTAAAGTGTTACAACATATATATATATATATCTTGTTAGAGAGAAGTTTCTTCAAAAAAGAAACTAACTAATTAACAGTTGTGTTGTTGGGGTGGTAACAAAAAAAATTAGTAGTGGTTACTTAATTAGATAAGAGAGAAAAGATCAAAATTTCGGTGCACATGAGGTCAGATGAAAGATAAATTGATGATGCAATACAGTGAGCAGAAGTCAGAAGATCACTTAGTCAGAACCGATGGATTAAAATGGATCCAGATTATTCTGCGCCAATGTTTCTGCCTTCTTTGTGCAAATTTTTAAAAAATGGAAATCATTGTGTGAAAGTAGGCGATTATTTTCTTGTTATGTAATTAAGTAGCAAGCCGTAGGAGACTATGTAATTCAATTTAGCATGGCTTACCGGTATGATAAGAGTTAAAACATTTCATAGATTTAAGACTCCCTTTTAGTTACACATAAATACTTCAAACACCTTGATGCGAAGTTGAAATGTATCAAATTCAGAAAATCAGATACATTGTTAGTTGTAAATTAAAAGTGAAGTGAATCTTTCCTTGTTACTGGCACATTTAGCTACAGTTAGCTTCATCTGATTATATAGAGGGTTTCACCGCGAGCTGACATCAGTCGGTTAGAGAACCACTGGAAAACCAACCAGGGAGTACTGACAGACACCTAGCTGTTTCCCTCGTCCGACTAGCTTGGAACCGGCTATTCAGCAGTATGCACCCACCCCACCCATTGACATGGTTCGAACCCAGGACCACGTTCTGGTTACAAGGCCACAGAGTGAGCGAGCTGGCTCGTAGACCATTGAGCGGCCACTGGGACCCGATCCAATTATGCTTTAATTGTAACTTGTGCCCACTTCAAGCACGACATAGTTCGACCATATCACCATGTCTTCTTCGATGAGTGAGTTACTGCCTCATCTTCAACTTGCCGTACCCTCCCACTGGTCACGAATTCCCACTAGAATTTCAGGTCACTGCCTACCTGAATAGGGCCAGTAGCTAGTGAGCTTCCCATTAATTTTCAAGTATTGGTATTCACCTGATTAAAAGAGAGTTTATTTAAGTGTTGGTTTGTAGGGATTTGATTGGTTTCAGGATTTCATCATGGGCTGACATCAGTTAGAGAACCATTGGAAAACCTGGGAGTACTGGATAGCTGTTTCGTCCTAGTTTGGGACTCTTCAGCAGTGCGCACCCACCGGGATTCGAACCCAGGACCTTTCGGTTACAAGGCCTTGTAAACGAAGGGTTTTTCAATGGTTCTCTAACTAATGTCAGCTCATGATGAAATCCTGAGAGTTTATTTATTTGTGCAAATATTTCTGCACTCATATTTATTTATCTAAAGCAACTCGTTTATGTCTTAAGTTATCTGGTTTCACCAATTATATTAGTCGTCAAGTGGTTCATAGGTGTTGATTACACCCCTAAGATTTGGTTTTCTGTAAATACTTTCTTCATTCACAGTTGGAAGTAGTACTTCGAGCATTCGCCTTTCAGTAGCTACAGTGTCATTGCTTTCACGGGATGCCATTACTAGCACAACACACACACACACACAATCTCCCCTTTTCCTAGGCTTACGACCGGTTACTGAAGCTGGTGAGGCTTAGAAGATTTGAATCAGGTGACAAGTGAACTCAAACCTCTGGCATAACTGTCTCAAGAATTCTACTAGTGAACCATCAAGGAGCACACAGATATTGTATTGTTTCATAAGTCAGTATTTTGAGAATACAACTACAAGAATCCGGTTATAGTCATGCATTCAATTGGTGGATGGTGACTAGTAGTGGGATCCAGTCCAGGATAACGCGCATTTCGTCCTACTTGAGACTCTTCAGTTGGCTAGATGCACCTGCATTCCACAGTGAGCCAGTGATGATGTCACTCACCATCCACCAATTAAATTCTAATTACATGTCCAGAAATCATCAGGGCATCTGCACAAGAAACCGACAGATATGTCAAGCTGAGACCGATCACTTCGGTCCAATCGACGGGAAAATTTAAAATTCAATTCAATGTAGGAATTAATGATTTAAGTTCGTTCTTATCCCAAATCTACCTTTTTTTAAATTTATTTGAACCAATGTTCTTGCCTTGAAAACACATGGATTGTGATGATCTGAAGTCTAAATATTTATTGTAGTGGATTTTCTTCCTGAATATAGATAAAATGTTCGTTTCCCATCCTCTTAACTAGCGAGGCAGTCTAGAGATGGTAGTTCACTAATGTCAGATTCTGCTTCCAAAGTAAACTGGATTCTGGGAGACAGACAGTTTATCCAGGAATGCACTGTGTAAATCTCGTTTTAGCACTACAAAAGTATCATCTACATATCTTAATCATATTTTAGGAGTGAGTATGCTTGAAAATATGTTATTTTCGAATATATTTATGCAAAGGTCAGCGACTAACGGGGAAACTGGTGAACCCATAGCAACACTATTTGTCTATCTATATATACACCCTTTAAATGTAAAATAATTACTTTCTACACAAAATTTCAAGCTCTTAATTATTTCACTGGTGTCCAGTGGACATCATCGTGATAGCAGCGTTGTATCTGATTCTAGTAGACTGGAAATGATATCAAGACTTTCGGTAATAGGGATGGATACTAGTATATAATGAGTTGATAAATATCATGCCTTACCATAATGTCTTCTTTATCAATTTCTCGGTGTTCTATTTGGGATTTGAAATCATATGAAGCTTTTATAATATTTTGAGTGTCCATCTGCAGTTAGTGGTTGTAGTAATTATAGTTATTATTATTTTTTAGAAGATTATTTGTCTATGCAACTCTGAGGTATTAAATAGCCAGTTGATTGTGTATAGTCATAATGAAAAGCACTGAAATTGTATCACACATAATAAAAGATCTAAAGTGTATAATTCATTCATTTTCTCTGAGTTTGATGTGCCTAAAACTGCATTGTGGATGTTCCGGATCACAGTAAAAGTTTGCTTTTCCTCATAACTGTATACTCTTCCACAAGTTTCAAATGTCATCATTATCCACCCATTAAATCTTTTCAAGTATTGGTTATGTAGGGATTTTGTTTGATTGCATGAAGGATTTCATCATCTAGTGGGGAAAGCCGTGACGAGTAGGGTACAGCTGGTTGAAGATGAGGCAGTAACTCACTCATTGAAGAAGATATGGCAAAATAGTCGGACTATGTAATTCGTGAATTGGCTTAAGTTGGAATTAGAAAAATGCACTAGGTGGCCATTGCATTGGGTCGTGTCCCAGTGGCTGCTCAATGGTCTATGAGCCGGCTCGCTCACTCTGTGGCCTTGTAACCAGAACGTGATACTGGGTTCGAACCATGTCAGTGGGTGGGGTGGGTGCGTACTGTTGAATAGCCGGTCCCAAGATAGTCGGACGGGGGAAACAGTACAGCTAGGTGTCTGGCAGTGCTCCGTGGTTGGTTTTCCAGTGGTTCTCTAACCAACTGATGTTAGCTCATGATGAATGAAATCCTCCATGCAATCTTAAATCTTTGTTCAACCAATCAGAACACTTAGTCTCAGTAACACGGCCTATGTTTGTTTCCTTTTTTTATTCCTACCTCGATTATTTCAATTCACATTAAAGTGTGAAAGGTACACTCAATGAATTCCCATTGTCTGCTTGGATTCGATGCTTTGGAAGATTTTGTGATGCCTGAGTATTCCCAGCTGAATAAAAAGAGACTCTGTGTGAGTGAAATTCAATCAATGATTTCAACAGTCCAATGTCGAATGTCTGCAGTCGATGGACATTGAAGAAATTCAAGTTCCTTCTAGAATTCTAATCAATAACACTAATTGAAAAGAGTGTATCGCTAAGTTTCTCAAATCACAAATGACTTTTTTCTTCGGTTACACGCTATGTACCTGAGTCCAATCACTTTGTAGCCAGCCATCTAGCTATCGACTCTGCATAGAATCTATTCCCATCCAAGTTCCGGTTACATCTACTAAACTCAGTAACATAATAGTATGACACAACTTGATAGGTTTTAACGGAGTCCACACCAGTTAGCAGTATGCATACTGCCGCACTTCTCCTCTGAGAAAATCATCCTGTTTAGATAATAAGATTAGACTAGAGAATTCTTTTGATACTTCGTGTCAAACTAGGGCTTGTGGTATGCCACTGCGCGAACTCGCCAATATTATAGTCGAGAGATATATAAAAACCTGTACAAAAAGGGCAAAGGCCGTACTATCAGACCCCCTGCACCGCCCTACCCCCTTTATTCACAACTATCCCCTTGCATCTCATCAGGTAGGACGAGAAGTCAATATAAGAAGTTATGTGCTCGAGCCCCAGAAAGTACAGAAATTCTACAATACCCTCCTTATTTAGCCCGTATTTTTGATGTGATGGAGATACTACACTGTTAGACGTGAAACATATAAGAAGTTACTATGTAATTAACAAAGTAAATCGACCCTTTCATCTTTCTGTAATTAATTTTATGGTATCACCCTTTCTATCGTTTAATTTATAACTTAGCAATTTTATTTTAGTTGTTACTACTATTATTACTACAATTTTATACTTTATGCATATTTTTCTCCCTATCACATACTATAATTGCTGCATAGCTGCCATAACAACGTTTTGTTGTTATAATTATTATGTAATGTTTATTTCTTTGTCGTTTTGAATAAATTAAATGCAATACAGTACTGAACGCTGAAAATTCCTTGCTGTGTCATTAGTACTGTTTTTGGAATAAAGCAGAAAATATTAATATTATTATTAAAGTCTGTCTATATTAGTTTGTTTATTAGATGTATCACAAAGTCAGTGAAACAGTATTAATTAGTATTTACTGGATGACAAAGTTTCTAGCACACTTCATTATTGTTTTTAATCATATCACCAATTATAATAACATGACTTCGAAACTTGAGTTTTACAGTCTTCTTTGTTCCCTCCTATTTTTCCAGATATCTGGGTGGAGGGGTGTTGAATCATTCCCATTACACGTATTTGCAGTTGATTCGATAAACAAAGCTTCCGTTATTATCAATCTCTCCCTCGCTCCACCCTGTGACATTAGATCTTAAAACTGTCATCCTATCCCATCCAGCCTATTGTGTGGTTGTGTGTAATTGCATGTAGTGAGTGGTGTAGCTGAACTATTCTCTAGATTTCTTATCTTATTCAGCTCAACCAGTCTACATTTTGCTAGGTTTTTGTGCTTGGCTAGTCTGACTGACTGACCCTGTTCTACTACTCTGACCTGACGATCATCACAGACAGGGTATTAGATAAACTAAATTGTTATGTTTTAAAGGCTCCACTGGCAGGATTGATCCTTTAACCGACACAGTTTGTTTCTAATTGAGTTTGTAGTTGCTTTGAATTCCAGTCACTTTTATTCCTGCCTGCGTTGTTAAGAATTGTGCGTAAGGTGGTTTCCGAGGTTCCTTCCTTGTATGGCAGGAATTACTACTGATGATTTAGATTCCTTATTGTTGGTGTTGTCTTGCGCACATTTGACATGTATGTCGTCAATAATATTATTGTTATTATTATTGCTATCACTATTATTATTATTTATTCTTATTTTTACATTTCCCTAGATATTTCCTGACTAATTTATCAGGGTAATTATTAAGTTTTAAGGCTTCTCTTATATGCCTCACTTTCTGTCTTAGATTTTCCTTGATAGTACTTAGCTTTTGTGCTCTGTCACTTAAACATTTCACCAATCCTATTTTCCCTGAAATAAGATGGGATGATCGGAAATCCGAATATCTTTTTAAATGTGTGGGTTTCCTGTAAACACACACACACATACACCAGTGTGTTCAACTTCTCATCTTCTTTCCTTTTTACACTGCAATCTAACATTGGGAGCTCTCCAGCTTCCTGACTTTCCAATTCATAACTTATCTGTCCACCTTAATCTGATCCGAAAGTAGATGCTAGATAAAAGTGGAGTACAATACACTTGAAACTCAATTCTTTATTATACACAGCCAAGTTCGGTTTCCCATTGATGCATTCCTAAACTTCACTTAACTGGTACAAAGTCTGGAGAAAAATGAAACTTGGACGTGGGACTAGCAACCCCTCCCTTCCCCCTCGGTCTCTATAAAAAGGAAAAGAAAAAGAACAACACCACTTCTACTGAAATTTCAAATCTTAAACCTTGAAACCTTACGTTCCACTGGGAACGAACGTAAAAGATTAAAAATGAAGAATACATACAATAAACTATATTTATCAAATTATCTTATATTTTTTGGTGTGAATTGAGAAGGCGGATGATATAATGACACAGTGTTTCTAGTCGTTTTGATTTTATGCGTTTTTGTTGTTGTTGTTGAACGAATTCCCTTTCTCTCTCTCTCTCTCCCGCTATTTTGCTTAGATTATCTACTACCATCTTTCACTCCCAGTTCTTTTAAAAAAATTCTTTTATCACTGTCCTTGGGGAGTTTTAGCCTTCTGCCAGTCTCCCTTTCAGCAGAGAAATAGGACGATTGACAAATTAATCCTTGTGAATCTTATGATGAATAAATCAACCAACTAGAGAAAACATACACACAGTATTTTTGAGAAAAGAAATTTTCTCTGATGTTTTCCCTTTTCGCTTTTTTATTTTTCTATGCAAACTGACATATTATTTTGAAATTTAAATTCACAAGTTAGCCGACTTAACTCCTATTAGATAACTTACTTACCAACTTCCTTACTGATGGGTGTTTTTGGCTTTTCTGGTGTACACACATCAACTAATTAATCCTTGTTCTTGAATTGTTGAATTTTTACAATAATAAAAACTAGTTGGTCAACGTGTGTATGTATGTATGTATATACGTTTGTGCATCTATTTCTGTATTTACAAATAAATAATTAGGCACGTGTGTGTGTGTGTGCAAGTGCGTATAATTTGCTTACATTAGACGTCGTGTCATTTATCTTCCCGTATGCTAAAGCATTCTGATGATACATACATACATACATACATACTGTTGTTATAGAAGAAGAAGTCAGAAATACTGTTGAAGGTTGTGTTGATAGGCAGAGAGAGGCATACGTTCACTGGATTTATCTTCCTGTCAGCCTACACACTAGTTTACACATACGCATACTAGAGTGGTTAGTTTAAAGCTTTCATCATTTATATCCCTTTAAAAATGAAAGATATTCATATTTCATTTTCTCTTAGTTATGTTAAACACTTGTAAAAGATAAAAAAAAGGCAACGAACCGATTAAGAGTAGATATGATAATTGCTTTGTACATTTTCATCTAAGGAGACATAGCGAAATGGTCGAACTATGTCGTGAGTGAATTCTCACAAGTTAGAATTAGAAGAATGCACTGGCTGGCCATTGGATCAGTTCGGGTCCCAGTGACTGCTCAATGGCCTACGAGCCAGCTCACTCGCTCTATGGCCTTGTAACCAGAAGGCCGTGGTCCTGGGTTCGAACCGTGTCAGTGGGTTGGAGTGGGTGCGTACTGCTGAATAGCCCGTCCCAAACTAGTCGGACGGGGGAAACAGCACATCTAGGTATCTGGCAGTGCTCCGTGGTTGGTTTTCCAGTTGTTCTCTAAACAACTGATATCAGATCATGATGAAATCCTACTGGGTTGGTTCGCTCACTTCCAGAGATCCCTCCCTGTTGCTGATCTTTTCTGGCCAGCCATCTGATCTTGAGTAGTATTGAGTGAAGACAGATGTTAATGAAGGTCTGTAGTTTGTTTGAGGTTCTCTTTATGACGCGCTGGCCAAGTCTCTAAACCGTATAGTGACTAGCACTGACTGACTTCATATTGAAGTTGAAAATCCTGATACTGAATGCTGTTCACCTTCACACAGACTTGAGAGTAATGAAAGCTTCTTGTCTTGCTTTCCCGATCCTCGCTTCTTTGATATCCTCATCAGTTCCATTCTCCTGTAGTTGAAACGATGCTTCCCAGGTAGGTGGGTAGGTGAAGGAGGTTGTTTCTTTCAGGTACCTCCAATTTATGCCGACTGATTGTTGTCTGTTGTTGTTGCTGTTGGTGTTGCCCAGGAATCTTCATTACCACATCTGTTTTCCATATGTTCACCTGAAGTCCTATTTCCTCTTAGTACTTCTTCTGCCAACTTGTTGCAAATCAAACTGTAAAGGTTTACGAATCAAAACCACCAATATGTGAAAAAAAATATTAGTTACCAGAGTAAATGCTTGGAATGACTTATTTCTCCCAAATGACTCGACTTACATACAATTCACTAGACAGTACAGTACTTGAGGACTAACAAAAATGACGCTTTGTCTATTCTAAAATTGATTTTAGACAAAAATAAGTAATGATTTTTCTGTTAGGATGCAATGTCTATTAAACCGGTTGCAGAATCACACGAATGTATCAACTAATCATTTCAATGGTCGAGTATCAAACGACATTGCCAGCTCACACAGACTTTCTTAAGTTTACTTGGTTGGTGACGGCTGGTATTGATAGAATATAAGACGTGCGTTTGATCTCCTTTGGGGCTCATCATCTGGGCGTTTCTGCAGCCCACCTGTCCCCAGTGGCTAATGGTGTTCCGGATGACAGTTGAATCCAGTAGACACTGTTTCAAACGCCAAAACGTTATCCACTAGGCCGGAGGGATATGACAGCCATCCATGATGCGGGATAATGCCTACAAATAACTTGAAATGTACAATGAATGTTCACTTTTTATTTAATAAGGAACTATATAGACAAATCGACGGTGTAGCAATGGGGTCACCACTAGGACCCATTCTAGCCAGCCAAAATTTCCCTTGCGAAACTAGAAAATGAGCTTTTGAAGGAGGTTATTAATGAAGTCGAATTCTATTGTCGGTACATGGATGATATATTTTTCATTACGAAAAATGAGGAGGAGGCAAAGAACATTCTGGATAAATTTAACGAGGTTCATCCTGCAATAAATTTTACTATTGGGAAAGAGAGAAAAAGACTCTAGTATTTCATCTTTAGATGTCCTTATGATCAGAAAAGATGACGGCATAATAAGAAGTGTATATAGAAAACCTACATCAACGGGTCAGTATACTCATTTTCTCAGCTTTGTGCCCTTGAAATACAAACTCAATCTGATAAGATGCTTGGTTCACAGAACAAGAGTGATCTGCTCGGATGAATGTCTTGATGAGGAACTTATTAATTAATATTAAACGGTTGGTTGCTGAGTGAAAATGGTTATCCTGAAAAGTTTATTCATAATAATATGAATCCAAAATCAAATCAGCTCAAGGTACACCACGGAGGCCCTACTTATTCTTACAAATGCAGTCAGTTCCTTGGGGACAACAACATCAGCGAGATACTAACTAACACAGCGCCTTACAAATCAGGCGATGGAACGGAGAGCATTGAGTGGTGCTGGCGAATTACGCTGTGTCTTCAAAACCACCCAACCCTGCTTTCCGTTCGTTCGGGAGTGAAAGACAAACTGCCTAATTTCGCCTCTTCCATGTGTAGGCGTGTGTGTATCTACCAGTTGAACTGCTCCTGTGGAGTGAAGTGGAGTGAGCCAGTTGAGCCTGCACAGTAGTTGGTTAAGTAAGTAAGTAGAGGACAAACAAAATCTATTCGCAGCACTATTCCATCTCACTCATCTCATCTTGTGGATACAGAACACAAGACTGATTGATTGATTGACTGATTGATGTTAACCAGACGGCTTTCAGGGTCATTAACCGCCTACCCACTAACAAATCTCAATTTCTCCTCAACAGTTCGACTTGTAAATATTGGTGAGGCTGACTGACTGGCAGTTGGGATCCATATTAACAAGTCTAATTTGTGCATCGAAAAGAAGAAGTTGGTTGGTTGTTTCAGACATTATCCTTACCCGCTTGGTCAGGTCATCTAGTTAGGTTTGAATGATCCTGAATTGTTGTGGAATTTTCCCAATTTTAGTTGATATTCATTCTATTTCCTACTATATCTTTGCTATTATTATTGTTATTATTATTATAGTTTAAGCATCTTTAATGAACTCTGGTAATTCCATTGTAATCTTACTTTACAAATCGATATTGTTTAAAAGACACTAACCAATATTGTTATTGACTACTAATCTAGAATATTCTATGTATATAAACATGCATATATAGATATAATTGTAGGGCCAGAGGAGGAGGAGGAGGAATTTATCGAAAAGGGGATATTCTTTGCCAGCTCAATTATTTCGTGTTTTCTGAATTTGTTGATTCATAAATTATATTCATGTAATTTTACAGTGGTGCGTCGGTGGCACAGCGGTTAGGACGCTCGCTGACCATGCACATGGTCCGGGGTTCGATACCCGGCCACATGATGCACTCCTTTACCTCGCTAAGACAGTAAACAGACTGGTAGAGAGGAAAGGTTGGGTATGAGGCTAGCAACCCCATCCTGTGAAATAAACACTGCTACAGAAACTTCAAGCCTCTAGCCTGAAGCCCTATGTTCCACTGGGAACGTGAAGGAATAATTATTTATAAGTATTATTTTACAGTGAATTTTTTTCCTGTATTGAGTAAGCAGTGGGTTCAAATGAAATATTTACGTGTTGATCACGGATTGAAATCAGTTAGAGAAGCATTGAAAACCAGCCACAGGGAGTACTGGACAGTCAACTGTTTCATCCGACTAGTTTGGGAATCATCGGCAGTACGCACCCAATGGGATTCGAACCCAGGACCTTCCGGTTACAAGGCAAGCTAGTATATCATTCAGCCACTGTGACCCGATTCAATGGCCGGTACATGAATTCTAACTTCTACCAATTCGTGATTTAGCGCGACCCCAACTACAGAAAATATTTATAAGTTGTTTATAACAAGAATAATTTTTAGCCGCCAAAAAAATCTTTTTCCCTATAACTTCACAACAGAATTTAAATACTGTGGAAGTCAGGCATAGCTGCACTCCCAGCATTATATCCTCAAGTGGCACTTTTGTCCTAAGTTCGAGTTCTTGTTCAGAAATGAGTTCGTTTCTGACCGCCTCTATAGCCATATTTATTGGTATACGTGTATATAAACTGACAATGTCAAAACTAACCATTTTTTCTTCATTATCTAATTTTAAATCATCTAATCTGTGTTTTAGTTCATAAGAATTAGTTAGTCCAGATTTTGGTGGTTTTTTAGGGGATTTAATACCATGACTGAATATTTAGATAATTCATACGTAGGTGAATTTTTAAAATCAACTATAGGCCTAATAGGGTATCCTGATTTATGAACTTTGACAACACCATACATCCTACTAGGGTTATTAGTTTTGGGCATTAAATTAAACCATTTAGACTCACCTAGAAACGGCTTCATTCGGCGTATAAGGTCCGCTGAGGATTTCTTAACTTTATTGATTTATTATTTTTTTCATATGGTCCTGTTTGTATGTGAGTATCTACCTTGTCCAAATAGTCTGATTTGTCTAAAACTACTGTTGCATTTCCTTTGTCAGACTTTGTGATTACTATATCCTTGTTGTTCTTAAAGGTGTTTCAGGGCTTCTATCTCTGGTTTTGTTAGGTTAGGCTTTCCACATTTTTTGTCGTTTTAATGTAAGTGCACATTGTGCACCTACTTCTTCAGCTGTTGTTTTGTCTATCCCACTTAGTGCTATTTCTATTTTAGGGATGACATCCTCAGGTTTCAGCTTGTCTACTGATACATTGAAATTTAGTCCCTTTTCTAATATACTTATTTCTGTAAGACTTAATATATGTGATGAGATCCAAAGTCAGCGACAGAATTTAACTAACTCTTGAATGTCAGTAGATCAATATCTGAACCTAGACAAATTTGGAAATTTAACTATGTTCGACTGAAACATAAGGGTTCGGTTCAAGGTTTCGAAAATTCATCATCAGTTATACTGCTGTCTTGCAGGATGAGCTTGATAGCACAGTAAATCAAGCGAAGTTTAGGAGTGCAACATCCGGGAATTAAACCCGAACCTCCCTCACATGGTTGGCGGGCGATATGTGTGTTTCGCCATTATTTTAAATAACTTTTCAAGCGCTGTTTTGATAAATTTCTATCCAGCGCCAATCACTATCAACGGGAGGGATTTGAAAGAGGTTAATTCATTCACTCACTTATCTAGGGAGCATTGTCTCAACTACAGGAAGTCGGAACGGACGAGGATGTCAAATCGAGCGAGAATCGGGAAGGCGAGCGGGAAACACATTCATCAACCTGAAACCAATCTGGAAAACCAATCTTTGTCACTCAGCCAGCATCAAGAACAAAATTCAGTAGGATTTTCAATACAAACGCCAAGTCAGTCAGTTCTTCTATACGGATCAGAAACTTGGAGGGCGGGTCTGTAGGGGACTAATACTAGAGTTCACTAATATCACAAATATGAGAATAATAATCCAAGTCAATGGAATGTTAAATAACAATATATTACCAAAAATGCAGTGACGAGTTAAATCAACAAAAAGGATTACTTGGATATAAAGTTTAAGTCCTCTGCTACAAATTATTTAAATAATCCACGGGTACGTTAATTGTTTGGGTTGCGTCTGATGTAGCTGCTGTGTTCCGGTTGTAGAAACGTCTTCGGTTGAGAGTAGTAGACTCCTACAATAAATCCGAAGTATACAACACGGTGTGAGTTGAGCAAGTAAGCAGAAATAACCAGAGAGAGAAGACGAAGTCTCCGACAGCAAAGTGTATTTTCAATTGTACACGGAAGTTATACATATTTTAAAAAGAAGCGTTTTAAACAAAACTCATGTACAATATCTCTAATTTCTGCAAATAATCAAAAAGTGTACAATCATATTGTTACGTACTCCACAGGTCACAAAGAATATTCCCACCAACAGCCTGTTGCAGACCAGACCTTTATCAACCAACAACTCTCTTCGCTGGATCTATACTGAAGATCAGATCAGATGGTCGGGCCGGGCCGGAAAGAATCACCAACAAGAAACTCTGGCTGGGAACAAACAAACAAAACAAGAACAAACCAATCGCCAACCAACAAATCTGCAGGAGAAAGTGGAGATGGATGGATTGGACACTCGCTCGCTGAGGAGGTCGCTGGGTGACATGGCGCGCGTGTCAGGCCATTTCTTGAGTGGAACGAGGCCGAAAGGGAAGTACGCGGCGAGCGGGACGCCAGTGTAAGGGTGACATGGAGGAGATAGTGTGAAGAGGAGTTGAAAGAGTATGGATTAACATGGATGGATGCAGGTGAGAGGTACAGCAGAAGGAAGACAGAAGCAAGTGGAGACGTGGAGTTGAAGCTGTATGTTCCAGTAGGAACCCAAGGGAACAATAATAATAATATGAGTTTTCGTAACACTTTTCTATTTTTCACTTTTATTGACCTAGTCAGAGGCTTGCTTGATTAAACCACCAGAGAAGGACTGGTGAAGTATCTATCCGCCTCGCCTGATAAAGTCATTTTTAAACGATGAAAAGAAAGAAAATCACATTCTGATCATTAACATCGATAATCTAAGTAAGCCATTTAAACTGTGTTAACTTTGTTAGTATATTTTATCGTCTTAAATTCCATAGGTCACACCTTAGTGTGCTATCACCAGATAGAGAGATGGTTATTATTCTCACCATCTCATAGTGTGTGTATAGGAAGCACAAGAGTTAGCCAAGCAAAAGACAATCACACTTATTGAATCAATTAATCGATCAATCAACCACTCAAATCAAACAAAAATTAAAAAACAAAAATACACAATCAGCAAATTATTCATGCATGAAATTAATTTTTAGTTTTGTTTTACTTTTGTGAGCAAATTTGTTTGTTGACTTCTGAACCCTTGAGCTAATTTCTAGACACCACCATCATCATCATCCGATTCCTCAACATTTATCATTAACATTCCCTTTTTTTGAGGTGGGGGAATATAATTTTATTAGATTGAAAGCACTTATATACACGATCCATCGTTTTCTGTCATCATTACCATCATCATGATCATCGTCACCATCGTCGTCATAAGGATGCACATAGACACATAATTTGTTAATCATTGTAGAGAATAATTAGTAAGCCATATATAGTATGTATGTATGTATAAGAACTCGCGTATTTCCTTACCATCGTTGGTGTTAACTAACGCGTATAAAGATGAGAACAGGCTGATGGGAAGAGAGAGACTGGGAGAGGTAGATATTATTATGAAATAAGTTTTTTTTTCATATTTATGCGGTTGACTAGCTGACTAACTGACTGTCTGAATGATTTCTGTATGTTTACACGAGTTGATTAGTGTCTTATATAAGTCAAAATTTATGCACAACAAAGATGCGGGTTGATGAATATATATATATATATATATATATATATATATATATATATATATATATATATATATGAATAGACAGACATAACAGTCTTAATTTAATTGCATGGAGGATTTCATTCATCATGAGCTGACATCAGTTGATTAGAGAACCATTGGAAAAACAACCAGGGAGTACTGCTAGGCAGTTGTTTCCCCCGTCCCACCGGTTCGGGACTCTTCATCAGTATGTACCCACCCCACTGATAAGGTTCAAACCCAGGACCACCTTCTGGTTACAGCAGGTTGAAAATGAGCCAGTAACTCACTCATTGAAGAAGACATGGCGAAATGGTCGAACTATGTCGTGCGTTAATTGGCAGAAGTTAGAATTCATGGGCTGGCCATTAGATCGGGTCCCAGTGACCGCTCAATGGTCTACGAGCTCCATTATGGGTAAATCTTGTTTTGATAAAGTCTCACAGTGTTTTACAGTAATGTTTACTGATGACGTTAGCTAAATTCTTATGTTCTGACAATCTGACTACCCTTGACCTACTACTTTGACCTATGTAGTTGACCCAACTCATAGTCATTGCAGGGTATTTTGTAAATTGTATCATTTTGTTTAATTGGGTCAACTGGGTCCTTTAACCTACAGAGCTTATCCCTGAGTGAGTTTGTAGGTTTGAATACCACCAGCCTAATACCTGCTTTGTTCAGAATCCTACGTAGGGTCTCAGATGTCCCCTTTTTATATAGTATAACTGTAGATGACTTATATTCTCTCTTATTTATGTTATTATTAATAGTTTCACAATTATTTTTCTTTTTTTTTTGGCCTTTCCCAACCTTCCTAATGAATTTTATAGGATAGTTATTTAACAAAATAGTAGGTCAGGGATAGTCAGATTATCGGAACATATGAATTTAGCTAAGGTAAGAATCGTTGACCCAGAGAAGATAAGCAATTTAGAAAAAAGCTCAGCACTAAAGTGCACTGTATGCATTAACAAACAACCACACAATAGGGTGGGAGAGGGTTGAAATTCTAAAAAGTAATATTGGTAGGTGGGAAGACAGGTTGATTACTGAATCCTTGTTCATCGAGTCTACACCCAACACAACACATGCAATAGAAATGATTCAGCACTTATACCCGAAATATGGAAAATACTACTACCAATTGAATCAAATGAAAAACAATGGAACTAAATAAGTGAATTTAAGAAGTTGTGTGATTACCTTGATATGATTATGAGTGGCAATAAATTGTGCTCGACATGTGGTCATCAGTAAACATTACTGTATAACACTGTGAGACTTTATCAAAACAAAATTTACCCATAATGGAATTACACTCTACCAAGTTTTATTCTTATATCAATGGTCTACGAGCTAGTTCGTCGGCCTTGTAACCAGAAGGCCGTGGTCCTGGGTTCGAACCTTGTCAGTGGGTGGGGTGGGTGCATACTGCTGAATAGCCGGTCCCAAACTAGTCGGACGGGGGAAACAGTACAGCTATGTGTCTGGCATTACTCCCTGGTTGGTTTTCCAATGGTTCTCTAACCAACTGATGTCAGCTCATGATGAATGAAATCCTCCATGCAATCAAACAAAAATCCCCAGAAAACCAACACTTGAAAAAAGGCTTAATTTAATTTTTATTGGTTAATTCACTGAGAAAACGTTCAGATAAAAAAAGTACTGCCTTCATTCATCAAAGTACAAAATTAGAATGACTAAATGAATTATGTATGGACATGCAGTTGGTTTGGTTGTTTCAATTACTTTGTGCTCGTTCGAAAACATCTCCCAGTATGGCTAAGTAAAGGTGTAGTGAAAAGCATTAACAGCTCGATATTGGACCATCTGGTGCAAACCGGCCAACCACAAAGCCATCCAGCATTGAAGAATCCTTCTCTATGATCCACCGGGTGCCTAATAAATTGCCAGAATCATCGAAACACCGCATGCTTCAAAACAACAGAGGCTATTGCAATTCGCCTCAAACAACCAGTGCTCTGTGTTCAAAAGAAGCAAGTCTAGCTAGCCCCTACTACTGCCCTTCCTGGCCAGCCTTTAGTAGAGACTATAAATTCATGAATTTGTAATATTATCTTTCCTAATTCAACTGACATTCAGGTTATTTAATGTTGATACTATTGAACTGCAATCCAGTGATATTATTATTATTGATTCGATGTTCTTTAAACAGCAACATTATTGTTGTTAACAACACTAGTTCATTGATTCACTATAATGGATGGATATACAACTGTTGAGCCTGATGATGATGAAGTTATCGAAAAGAGTATTAATTCTTTGTTCAGTATCCATTCTTTTGAAAATCTGTAACTGTCTCTTATCACGGCGCAGATGCCATTCTTAACTTCTGTTTGACATCAAAGATGACAAAAAAAAACAGCTTCACTGTGTTTTTCAGTTTAGCAATGGTCTACTTTAAATGTTCACTTTTTACACACGCCTACTGATTACGGGATGTGAGACACTTTGATTGAATGAATCTTCGTTCTTATGCTCTTCTGTCTACTAGACAGAGCTGTGAGGCTACCGGGATCAGGTAAACGGTATTATTCTACATCCTATTTAGGACTGGAAGTTGCATTGTATACAATTAATACTGTAATCAACGCGAACGTGCAAACCTGAAAGGATTCTTGAAAATACCATCACTTTTTGATTGCCATTCTGACTACCCCAATATGATGACTGCAATCTATTTGAATTGATCAAAAGACATTCACGCGTGAAAGACTAATATAGTGCAAAACTCGTTGTCTACAACACATCCTGCCGCCTTGATAAAAAGAGCCTAGTGAATCAGTGATCTAGTGTTTAAAAGTCTTTGTAAAGTCGTATAGTTTTCTTCAGAAAAAGTTAAAGAACACAAAATAATTGAGCTAGCAAAGAATATCCCCTTTTCGATAAATTCCTCCTCCTCCTCCTCTGGCCCTACAATTACATATGCATGCATGTTTATATGCATAGAATATTCTAGATTTGTAGTAGTCAATAACAATATTGGTTAGTGTCTTTTAAACAATATCGATTTGTAAAGTAAGATTACAATGGAATTACCAGAGTTCATTAAAGATGCTTAAACTATAATAATAATAACAATAATAATAGCAAAGATATAGTAGGAAATAGAATGAATATCAACTAAAATTGGGAAAATTCCACAACAATTCAGGATCATTCAAACCTAACTAGATGACCTGACCAAGCGGGTAAGGATAATGTCTGAAACAACCAACCAACTTCTTCTTTTCGATGCACAAATTAGACTTGTTAATATGGATCCCAACTGCCAGTCAGTCAGCCAGTCAGTCAGTCAGCCAGCCAGTCAGCCAGCCAGCCTCACTAATATTTACAAGTCAAACTGTTGAGGAGAAATTGAGATTTGTTAGTTGGTAGGCGGTTAATGACCCTGAAAGCCACCTGCTTAACATCAATCAATCAATCAGCCAGTCTTGTGTTCTCTATCCACAAGATGAGGTGAGTGAGGTGGAATAGTGCTGCGAATAGATTTTGTTTGTCCTCTACTTACTTACTTACTTAACCAACCAGTGTGCAGGCTCAACTGGCTCACTCCACTTCACTCCACAGGAGCAGTTCAACTGGTAGATACACACACGCCTACACATGGAAGAGGCGAAATTAGGCAGTTTGTCTTTCACTCTCGAACGAACGCAAAGCAGGGTTGGGTGGTTTTGAAGACACAGCGTAATTCGCCAGCACCACTCAACGCTCTTCGTTCCATCGCCTGATTTGCAAGGCGCTGTGTTAGTTAGTATCTCGCTGATGTTGTTGTCCCCAAGGAACTGACTGCATTTGTAAGAATAAGTAGGGCCTCCGTGGTGTACCTTGAGCTGATTTGATTTTGGATTCATATTATTATGAATAAACTTTTCAGGATAACCATTTTCACTTAGCAACCAACCGTTCATCCGAGCAGAAAGGAACACTGGGTGTTTGTGTGTCACAGTCTTCACAAGGCAGTTAATCGTTGTCGGGATTCTCCAAGTTGTTCTTTGTTTTGTTTTATAACAGGGTATGTTAATGTCTGTCTTTCTGTCTGTACCGTTGCTATAGTAACATAAAGTAACCCATTATATATATTTTTTCCAGTGGAAAAGATTATATATGTTAAAATTAATAAATGATATGACAATGTTCAGTGTTGATTAGAAAGTAAATTGGGTTTTGGTTGTGTTTGCTAAAATTTCTTCATTTCGGTCATTTCGAAATAGAAAACTGGGCAAGCTGGAACGAGTAAATCTGTCCAGACATCGTCAATATAGTGTAGATTTGAATATATAGAGAGATAATGGACTTGGGCACCATTAGCATAAGTGATAATGTAAACAATCTATCTATTTTAAATGCAAAATACACTACTAACTTGTTTCCTTTCAATCAATGTTTACTTTTATATCAGACATTTTAAGACTTCAGTTAAGTTATTATCTACTACTATACTATCTTGTTGAAGACACTGTATGCCTTGTAGAGGTGTATGCATTACTTACTAACCAAAACCAACATCTGAACTGTGTTAAATTGTCTGGATTCTATTTTCTACAAGTTAAAGTGACTGTCATTTACTTACATGGTCTACTTATTATTCTTAGTAAACGGGAAACCCCATCTGTCAATCGACAATTTACTGTTCAGGTTATTTTCTCAGTGGGTGTTGGAAGGTGTTCAAAGCATACCCCACCCCCCAACAAGGTTATCAAATATATACTGTTCTCTATAGAAGAGTTAGTGGAGATGCCTAACTTTATCATCTGATTGGGTACAGGATATCATCATGAGCTGACATAAGTTGGTTAGAGAACCATTGGAAAACCAACTAGGGAGTACTGCCAGACACATAGCTGTACTGTTTTCCCCGTCCGGCTATCTTGGGACCGCCTATTCAGCAGTACGAACCCACTCCACCCACTGACAAGGTTCGAACCTACCACCACGTTCTGGTTACAAGGCCAGTGAGCGAGCCGGCTCATAGACCATTGAGCAGCCACTGGGACACGACCCGATCCAATGGCCACCCAGTGCATTCTTCTAATTTTAACTTGTGCCAATTCACACACGACCTTCATGGCGACCATTTCGCCACGTCTTCTTCGATGAGTGAGTTACTGCCTCATCTTCAACCTGATGTACCCTATTCGTCACGGCTTCCCCCATTAGATGATGAAATCCTTCATGGAATCAAACAAAATCCCTACATAACCAATACTTGAAAAGATTTCATGGGTGGATAATCATGAAATTTAAAACTTGTGGAAGAGTATACAGTTATGAGGAAAGGCAAACTTTTACTGTGATCCGGAAGATCCACAATGCAGTTTTAGGCATATCAAACTCAGAGAAAATGAATGAATTATACACTTTAGATCTTTTATTATGTGTGATACAATTTCAGTGCTTTTCATTATGACTATACACAATCAACTGGCTATTTAATACCTCAGAGTTGCATAGACAAATAATCTTCTAAAAAATAATAATAATAACTATAATTACTACAACCACTAACTGCAGATGGACACTCAAAATATTGTAAAAGCTCCATATGATTTCAAATCCCAAATAGAACACCGAGAAATTGATATAGAAGACATTATGGTATGGCTTGATATTTATTAACTCATTATATACTAGTATCCATCCCTATTACCGAAAGTCTTGATATCATTTCCAGTCTACTAGAATCAGATACAACACTGCTATCACGATGATGTCCACTGGACACCAGTGAAATAATTAAGAGCTTGAAATTTTGTGTAGAAAATAATTATTTTTACATTTAAAGGGTGTTTATATAGGCAGACCGCTAGCCAATGTCTTCGGTGGCGACTATTTGCCCTCACACCTGACCTGCTGCACCCTCCTACTGGTCACCTAATACCTAACCTTACAAAGAACACTGGTTTTTTCACGAATTCCTACAAGTGATGATTGCTTGTTACAGTCAGTCAGTGTATGAGGCTAGTATTAATTAGTAAGAATAACAAACACATTACACAGTACCAGAGTTGAATTATTATCATTGAAGGTCAATTCAGTGGAAATTTTTACCTGTTTTTCTGTCATTTGCCAAGAAAATCAGTAAAAAAATATTTATTGAAGCTTGCTTGATATATTACTGAAATTCTACACTCAGGATTATCCCTTTTTTATGTTTTGCTTTTGTTGTAGTAAACTGACTATATACACACAACACAATAGGAGGCGTAATCTAACTTTTCTATTGAACCAAAAATCAATACTATGCTAGAATGACCTTGATTTGTGAATACTTTTTGATGTTTCTAGAAACAAAAGAAGGGACTCATCCAATCACTGACTGATACTAAACTGGGTTTCTCTTCACATCACCATTCCATTCATCATCCAGAAAAGTAATTTAGTGATAGTGTGATTCACTTCATCTGAAGTAAACACCACAATTTACCCGCGAAACTTGCCTAAATATATACAAATGGTAGATTTGAACAAATAAAGAAGAAACATTGGTGCAGAATAATCTGATCCATTTTATTTCATCGGTTCTCATTAAGTGCAGCCCTGTCTAGGACGTATCCTGCAGCATTATTAGTCCCTCTCTCTCTCTCTCTCTACCCCGAACAACCTCCTTCCTCACTAATCCAGTCAAAAATTGACAAGTTACCCTCACGTATTACTTCCAACTGTGTATATAACCGATTCACATGTATCTGTGGGAGCAGTTACATTAGAAGAAGAACAGAGAGGAGGACCTACGTGAGATTCTGTGAACATGTTCCAAGGAGAGAGCCTCCGGTAAAAAAGGCACCGAATTTGTTTAAGCTCTTCAGTCACCGCCAAACACCTACCTGATTGACACAGGACATCACCGAGTAGATGTGCTGAAATCATTCAAAATTCATTCAAAATGAACAGACAAAGTAGCTCAAGTCTTCTCAAGTTTTCTGAAGCTATCTATAGCAATAAAACGATTGAAGCCTGACTTATGATGTGTGTCTGAAAAGAATCCGTTGTTGGACTTCAGTTACCGTGATGGTGACTCACCTCTTAGTGACTCTCTTAGTTTTCTAATTTTGTCAACTTATCTTTTCACTCCACCCTATACCCAGCCACTCCGTTATTTTTCGCTTGACTCTCTTAAGAGATCATTTTTTTCTTGATCTTCTGACTTCTGCTCACTGTATTGCATCATCAATTTATCTTTCATCTGACCTCATGTGCACCGAAATTTTTATCTTTTCTTTCTTATCTAATTAAGTAACTATTACTAATAATATGTCGTAACACTTTAGAGACCTTGTAAATCGCAACGCCTTATTTCATAATGATGCTGTGACAATATGCTTCCTAATGGGCAGAAGTTTGTTATACTTTTGTACACTTTTTATTTCTATTTTATTAAAGAATTCAGGTTGTAAGCAGCTGATGATGAGAACCGACGAAATAGAATGGATCCAGATTATTCTGCGCCAATGTTTCTTCTTTCTTTGTTCAAATTTAGAAAAGAGAATCATTATGTGAAATTGGTAGATTTACTTGATGAAGGTGGACAGTGTTCAGAATCATAACTTTTGTTTGCCTAGAGAATTACGCTTACAATTTCCCTCTTCAGCTTGTGTTTATTTAATCGCTTATTAGTATATAAGTGAGATTAAAGACTACGAAAGTCAATAATCAGTTGTTGGTCTTTATAGTGAGTGAGTGAGTCAGCCTCTTAAATTTTATGCAATGCATACAGCATCAAGATGGATTCGATTCATGTTTCTGTAGACTGTTAAACATAGGTATTTTGAGCTTGTATTATTTATCCACCATCTTACTTACTTACTTATAGATGTCAACAGTGAGTGTTGCATTTTACTGTATGTCATTATCCTCCTCGGGTGGAGAATGGTTTCTTTCCTAAATGCTGGGAGCAGAGGGAATCCTTCTTTTCAAGTACTGGTTTTGTAGGGATTTTGTTTGATTGCATGGAGGATTTAATCATGAGCTGACATCAGTTAGAGAACCACTGGAAAACCTGGGAGTACTGGACAGCTGTTTCCTCCGTCCTAGTTTGGGACTCTTCAGCAGTACGCACCCACCGGATTCGAACCCAGGACCTTCTGGTTACAAGGCGAGCTCGTAGACCATTGAGCCACTGGGACCCGATCCAATCGTCCTTGAATTCTGGTCACGGCTTCCCAGTAGGGTACAGCAGGTTGAAGATGAGGCAGTAACTCATCGAAGAAGACATTGCGAAGTGGTCGCGCTATGTCGTGAATTGGCAGATTTTAGAATTCAAGGACCATTGGATCGGGTCCCAGTGGCTCAATGGTCTACGAACTCGCCTTGTAACCAGAAGTTCATCGGTTCGAACATTAGCGGTGGGTGCGTACTGCTGAAGAGTCCCAAACTAGGACGGAGGAAACAGCTGTCCAGTACTCCAGGTTTTCCAGTGGTTCTCTAACTGATGTCAGCTCATGATTAAATCCTCCATGCAATCCTTCTTTTATCATGAAGACTTTCAGTGTGCATTACACAGATAATAAGATAATAATGTAACACATTATTACACTCTCTGTCCATCTCTTAAACAGCCATTCAAGTGTTGGCTTGTAGGAGTTCGATTGATTGGTTTCAGGATTTCATCACGAACTGAAATCGGTTTCAGAACCATTGAGAAAATTGGAAGTAATGGACAGGTATGTTGTTCTAGCTGGAATTCATGGACTATTAGACTGGTGGGTTCCAGTGGCTTAATGGTCTACGAGCCAGCTAACTTGCCTTGTAACTAGAAGTTGGTGGGTTCGAACATCAGTGCATTGGATGAGTATTGATGAAGAATTTAAATACTAGGACGGGGGAAACAGCTGTTCAGAACTCCAGTGGTGGTTTTGCAATGGTTATTGATATAATTATAAAAATTTGAGCACTGTGGTGGTGGTAGAGTATAACTCTATTATGGATAAGATTTTATTTTGATAAACTGTTGTCACACAGTGCAGTGAGTGTTATACAGTAATATTAACTGATGCGACCACGTTTCGAGCACAATTCATTATTGCCACTCATAATCATATCAAGTCACTCACTCACTCACTCACTCACTCACTCACTCACTCACTCACTCACTCACTCACTCACTCACTCACTCACTCACTCACTCACTCACTCACTCACTCACTCACTCACACGACTTTCTCATTTCATTTATATACATGAGTAGAACTGATGATTAGATATTGGAATAAAAATCAATACTGGATGATGTACATTCAGAAATAATAATACTAATAATAATATGAGTGTTATTGATCAATTACAATCAGATGGGAAATAAGACTAGTGTTGTTTTTTAATAGTGAAAATAAGTAACTTGCTAGAATGCTGCGATGATTGATGTACGTGAATTGAATTGAAATAGAATACAATTTAAGATTATTTATTATCTTCTTCTGATCTGACCGACGGTATTAATATCTTCCATATTTCTGGTATTTGTATTGAGTCATTTCTGTTGCATGTGTTGTGTTGTTTCGGTTGTGTAGACTCAATGAACCAGGCAGGATTCAGTAATCAATCTCTCTCTGTCTCTCGACCTACATAGATTACTTCTTAGAATCTTAACCCTCTCCCACCATGATATTGTATGGTTGTGTGTTAATGCAGTGCAATGTAGTGCTGAGCTTCTTTTTTTAAATTAATCATCCTCTCGGGGTCAATCTGACTACCCCGACCGACGTACTAGTTTGACGTATGTAGTTGATCTAACTCACAGTCATTGCAGGGTATTTTGTAAATTATATTATTTTGTTTCATTGGGTTAACCTCTAGGGTCCTCTAGCCTACACAGCTTGTGACATCTGAGTGAGGGAGTGAATGACACTAGCCAACAGACTAATTCCTGCTTTATTCAGAATCCTACGTAGAGAGGGTTTCAGATGTCCTCTCCCTCCTTATAAGGTAAAACCACGGTGGATGCCTTATATTCTCTCTTATTTATCTTATCATTACTAGTTTCACAATTATTTTTATATTGCTTTTGGCATTGTTTGATCTTCCTCATGAATTTTATAGGAGAGTTAGTTAGTTATTTGACACTAACGCTTCTTGTTCTTCTTCTGTCTGTTTTATTTCATTACTTAGATGTTTTCTTGTACTGTACTACTTAGTGCTATTTACTGCTCAGTTTGTTAAACACTAAAGTAAGTCAGCCTTCACAGATAGATAACGGACGGATGAGGTGAATTAAAGAAGTCTAAATATCTATTAGCAGAATTCGTTTTTTATAAACATTAGTGTGTACAGTTTACCTTCTTCTATTCGTTTTATTTTACAATGTAACATAGCTAATTCTCCTTCTTCATTTTCCGATTGAAACATGAATTTTATTCCCTATACTAGAGAGTTTATATGTGTCAAGAAGCCAGAGATATGTTCTGTTTTCAATACTGTGAGTGAAAGTGTCATCCACATATCTTCACCAAATTTTTGAAATGGGATTAAATGTATTAAGAGCACTACTTTCCCAGTTATCCATAAATATATCTGCTACGATAGGGGATATTGGTGATCCATCTCATTGCTACACCTTCTCTTTGTCTATATATTTTTTGTCTTGGAATTTAAAGATAGTAGATGTGAGTCAGGCATAACTGAATTCCTAAAATAATTTCTTCAATGGGCAACTTCGTCCTATGATTGAGTTCAGGATCTGCAGTTATTTCTTTTTTGACTGCTTCTAAGGAGTTTTCCAACGGTTTTTCTCTAATCGATGTCAGTTCATGATGAAATCTTGAAATAACCATTCAATTTTACAAAGAAAAAAAGATTCGGAATCTTAATCAAATAAATATCTGTCTTTAACACTCGTTTATGTTTTGTTTTTTCTGAAGGATGCAGGCATGATGCTGATGTGAGGGTGGGTATTTAGTTTCACATTCCTCCAAAAAATCACCTCAGTTTGATAGATTGGTTGGATGAATATTCAGCCGAGGATTTTCAGGTAATGCAGACAGAAAAATAATAACAGTTTATTTAGACTGTCACAGTGTGTGTGTGTGTGCAGTGATTGCAGAATTCCTGATTAACCTCAGATAATCTAAATGTAAAATACAGATTACCGAAGTATTAGAAGGCAGTGTGAACTTCAAACACGTAAGAAAACAGTATATTCCGTGCAGAAAGATCCACACTTTCTGCTTACACTACAGCATTTCTTCGTCAAGTCGACAATGGGAAACACTACCCAGGATCAGTCCATCTGCTCTACGTTTGACTTAACTGAACTAAACTTTAAATCCCTCTGTCACACCTATTAACTTATGTGTTGTATATCTGCAATTCTGTCCCAATTGGCGGGAGAATTCAAAAACTCAGCGTATTTGATTTTTTAGAGTAATTCAAAAACTGTAATAATTATGATTCTCAGAAGTAATCAATTTGACTAAAATACTACTGATAACTTCAGCTAATTACTAGGTAGGGTCGATTGGTATCAGTAAACTGTGCAATCGCTGAAGCAGAGTAGTGAGAAAAACGATAAAATAAATTCAGTAGTATGTAATTATAGTAGTGTATTCCTGATTAGGCAAAGGAGATGTTCTCAAGTGATGAAATGATCGATATCATCAAATGGTTAGTGGCATGGAAAAGTCGCTATTATTATACTGACTTTTTGGTCATTCAGTGCTAAGTAATGAGCACTGAAAGCAGTCTGCATCACATACTGTTAACACCAGAATCAGACTCAGGGTTGTGTTCTGTCAATTGTTTACTTTGCATTCAACAGCCTCTACTCCCCAAAACTGTGCGCATAGTTCAGTCCAGTACTGAGACAAGTCTAAGTATTCTTAGACTCTATAGGTTTTTCGCCTCATTCCTTCCATTGAAAAGCTGGAGTACCGCCAAATATTTATTACTTGTTTCAGCGCAAATTACTACACTAAATCTGTACAGTGGAAGGATCCGATGAGAGTGTCAAAAACTTGTAAGCAACAATTTTATGTTTGTATACGCAGTCAGCTGTTCAAATAATGGTTCATTTCATCATGAGCTGACATTGGTTGGTTAGAAAACCATTGGAAAAACAACCACAGGGAGTACTGGACAGCCAGTTATTTCATCAGCCTAGTTTGGGAATCATCGGCAATACGCACCCACCACAGTGCCACTGTTCGAACTCAGAACCTTCCGGTCACAAGCAAGGCAAGCTGACTAGTTCGTACACCATTCAGCCCCTGGGATCTGATTCAAATGCTCACGAATTGGTAGAAGTTAGAATTCATGGGCTGGTCACTGAATCGGATGCCACTGGCTGCTCAATGGTCTACGAGCTAGCTGGTTTTGTAACCGGCAGGTCCTGGGTTCGAAACATGTCAGTGGGGTGGGTGCATACTGCTGAATACCCGGTTCCAAACTAGTCGGACGGGAAAACAGCACAGCTAGCTGTCTGGTAGTACTCCCTGGTTGGTTTTCCAATAGTTTTCACACCATTGTCAATTCATGATGACCTCCTGCAACCAATCAATCAAATCCCTACAAACCAATACTTGAAAAGGTTGATTTCGACTCGAAGTTTAAAAAAGCAAAGTGTATCATTTTTTAAGGCATAGTGTATACAAGAAAAGTTCATCACCAGTGAAATCAGTCCATTCTCGCTTTATTATTTTTATTATTATCTGGTTTGCTTTTCTCTTGAATAGGTAATTCTTCTAATCAATTTATTTGTCCAGTGTGTCGTAATGAAATTCAATCAGAAGATTTAGAAGATCACTACAGTTATGAATTGAAACAAATAGAAAATTTCACAATCAGGTAATTTTCTTTCCTTAAAGTTGATTTCTACGAGTTTGACTACGCTATGCACGGATTGATATCAATCAGTTGGAGAGAAGCATTGAAAACCAGCATTGGGGGGAGTATTGGACAGCCAGCCTGGTTTGGGAATCATCGGCAGTGCTAACCCACTGCACCGGGATTCGAAGCCAGGACCAATTCGTGAGCCACTGAATCGGGTCAGGTCCCAGTGAGTAGCTGAATGGTATACGAGCCAGCTAGCTTGCCTTACTTGTAACCGGAAGCTCCTGGATTCGAACCCTGGCACTGTGGTGGGTGCGTATTGCCGATGATTCCAAATCTAGGTTGATGAAACAGTTGGTTGTCCAGTACTCCCTGTCAGGTTTTCCAATGCTTCTCCAACTGATATCAGTCCGTGAGTGGTCAAACTCGTGAAAAACAAAACTAATCCTTGCAAACCAACTACAGAAAATTACAGTTGATCATTGTTATAATTATTTTTATGCTGGTAACCATTAGTTTTAATATCGACGTGAGTTTTATGAACTTTATAAATTCACTTAGAATATTTATTGATAATAGGCAGCCATATTTTAACACAGACAGCTCTATCCAGTAGAATTGTAACAACAGAAGACAAGGGTCAGGGAAAAACAGGTTGTTTATTTACAAAATCAACACATATTTATAAATTTTCATGTACATTATGATAGATTATTGTTAGGAGACAAACACAGTCTTTTGATTGGTGGCTGTTTCTTGAAGGTCAGATCATCTCTCTGTTAATTGTATCCACATGCCCAAACAAAGTGTGCTGTGATTGGTTGTTGAGTCAGTCTTTGTTCATGTTCTTTTCTCACATGGCCAATATTAGGGACATAAACACCGACGTAAATTACTGTCTACCGATTTGCCTAGCAGCCAGCTACCATCACAGATTAATCTTCAAATCAATGAGACTGTAAGCCTATTTATTGGACTCATCGAAAGACGGCAATTTTTGAAGCTTAAAGGAAGAATCACTATAAACATTGAGAGAAAGCAGACTCAAAATATATTTAGCCTCTTACAAATAATCTCCAGTAATTTCACCGACAAACTGGTCGAAGAAGCAGCCGGCGAAGACAGGACTCCAGGTGAACATAGACAAGACGGAGGTTATGAAAATAACCAACCAACCAACAACAACAACAGCAACACCCAGCGCCAATCACCATCCACAGGAGGGATTTGAAAGAGGTTACTTCATTCACTCACTTATCTAGCATTGAGCATTGTCTCAACTACAGGCCGTCGGAACGGACGAGGATGTCAAATCGAGCGAGAAACACATTCATCATCAACCTGAAACCAATCCGGAAATCCTCGTCACTCAGCATCAACAACAAAATTCGGTCGGATTTTTAATACAAACAACGTCAAGTCAGTCAGCTGCTCTATACGGATCAGAAACTTGGCGAGTGGGTCACAAAGAATATTTCCAACAGCCTGTTGCAGACCAGACCTTCATCAACCAACAACTGTCTTCGCTGGATCTATACTGAAGATCAGATCAGATGGTCGGGCCGGGCCGGGCCGGAAAGAATCACCAACAAGAAACTCTGGCTGGGAACAAACAAACAAAACAAGAACAAACCAATCGCCAACCAACAAATCTGCAGGAGAAAGTGGAGATGGATGGATTGGACACTCGCTCGCTGAGGAGGTCGCTGGGTGACATGGCGCGCGCGTCAGGCCATTTCTCGAGTGGAACGAGGCCGAAAGGGAAGCACGCGGCGAGTGGGACGTCAGTGCAAGGATGGGTGACGTGGTGGAGATTGTGTGAAGAGGAGTATGGATTAACAGTATGGATCAACATGGATGCAGGTGAAAAGTAGAGCAGGAGATAGAAGCAAGTTGGGATGTGCAACTGATGCCCTATGTTTCACTAGGAACCTAAGGGAACAATAATAATAATTTCATATCTACGTTAACATGTAACCTTTTAGTACTGATGCTTTGACCATGTCTGAGGATCAAGATGATTATGTTATTTGGTTGCGGATGATTTGCATCTCACCCTGTCTGGGACTTCTGTCATCCGGATATACCTCCACACTCTGTGAATGATGATGTTCCCTTTGAAACTCGGATCCCACACACACACACACACATCATGGCATAGTGGATAATATATATTTGAACGATTATTTAGTTCTGTATTCGAGTCTAAATGGGGAAAAATCATACCCCGCACCCAGACGCCGCTGTGCATGCAGGTAAATCTAACTGAATTTTGCCCCAAAAAGGAAAAAATGTGTACCCACACCAGACATGTTGTGTGAGCTGGCTGTTAGAGAAAATTGGTGGACAGTAATTTACGTCAATGTTTATGTCCCCAATATTGGTCGTATATATATATATATAAACATATAATATGTACATGAAAATCTATAAATGTGTTGATTTCGTCAATAAACGATCTGTTTCCTGGCCCTTGTCCTCTGTTGTTACAGACACTGCACTGCACTGCAGTGCTACTCAACACCAACCACAAACAGCACGATGTAGTTAGTTAGTGCCCATTATATACTATTCTAAAAATTGTCATTCACTTTCTCTGAATATGTTTTTTACCTTTTTTTGTCGTTTTGTATTTTAGCGTGCCAACAGAAGAAATGATGATGAGGATGTCCAGTAGAAGACAGGTAATCACATTCTCAAAAAGCTGTTTTGTTTGACTAATTATTTATTAATAATTATTTTATTCATTTTATTGTAGTCATCACCACCTACCAGCATTAGTCAGCAAACAAATGATGCCCTATTGAACAGTGAATCGAGATTTGCAATATTTAAAAATATTGAAAAGAATCGGAAAGAGAGAAGAGGTAATGCAGTATTTATTTTCAACCTACTCACTACTTAATCATTTATTTCAGAGAAGTTCCTGGAACACCTTAATTCCCTGAACGATAACAATAGAGAAAAAGAACGAAAACAACCACAGTGAGTTATAAAAGCAGTCATATATATATATATATATATATATATATATATATATATATATATATATATATATATATGTAAAAATTAGTTAAAAGTGTGGATAGTTATCAGAATTCAGAGGACCGGCTTCAAATAATCAACAATAATCATAATTATTATTCAAGTGTTGGTTTGTAGGGATTTGACTGATTAGTTACAGGATTTCATGATGAGCTGACATCAGTTGGTTAGAGAACCATTGGAAAACCTGGAAGTACTGGACAGCTGTTTCGTTCTAGTTTGGGGCTCTTCTGCAGTGTGCACCCATCAGAGAGGTTCAAACCCAGGACCTACTGATCACAAGGCGAGCTCGTATACCATTAAGCCACTGGGACCCGATCCAATGGCTGAAGAGTCCCAAACTAGGACGAAACAGCTCTCCAGTACCCCCAGGTTTTCCAATAGTTCTCTAACTAATGTCAGCTCATGATGAAATCCTGTAACCAATCAACTGAATCCCTACAGACCAATACTTGAATATCAATGAGATGCTTACTGGCGACTCGCCCTACTCAGGTAGGTGGGTTCCAGTGGGAAGTCGTGACCAGTGGGAGGGTGAAGCAGGTCGGGTGTGAGGACAAATACTCGCCACCAAAGACATTGGCTAGCGGTTGTGCTATGTCGTGCATGAATTCGCATAAGTTAGAATTCATGCACTGGCTGGCCATTGGATCGGTTCCCAGTGGCTGCTTAATGGTCCACGGGCTCACTCGCTAGCCTTGTAACCAGAAGGTCGTGAGTTCGAACCGCAGTCGGGTGGGTGTGTACTGCCGAAGAGCCCCAAACTGGGAGGGGAAAACAGCTGTTTAGCAGTACTTCTTGGTTGGTTTTCCAATGGTTCTCTATCCAATATGAGCTCATGATGAAATCCTGAAGGCTACTATGCCCACTGTTCAGTTGCCTCTTTTTTGTTTTAAATTGCTTTTTAGAGTGATACCTAAATTCTACAACGTTACCAAGTGATTTCAGCGAGTCACCTGTTGCCAAGTAAAAGTATAATATCATTCATATTATTATTATTCTAAGTCAAAATAGTGTCAGACATGCCTGGTCACTGGTCAGTTTTACTATTCAGCCAACATTTTCTTCTTTTGTGTAAATAGCACTGACTTTGCAATTTCTAATCATCATTTCTTCTTCTATTAAGTATAATAATATAAACAGTCTTGTTAAAATTGTTAGTGACTTTTTGCTTTTTTCATATGAATGTAAATCGTTACACACCACTTGAATATTGAACATTTATTTATTCACCGAGATGTGAGATTAAGTTATAATAATGTTGAAGTGCACATAATTATTTACTCATAATCCGAATAACAGTGATATAAATTTTGAAACGAATAGAGAAGAATTGTAGCTCAGGTGGATGGGTGATTTGCAATTAATTAATAGTGTTCTCTGAGGAGCTGGTTGGTTTAGTTGCGGAGCTTTCGTCGTCGTCGTCGTCCCCTCCCCGCTCCCTGCTGTACAACATCCCCCTTCAGCGCAATTTTCATCATGAAGTGAACTGATTTAAATTTTTTACCATGAGTGATAGATAGAATTGCGTCTCCCGGTAACCATCTTTACATATGTGTGGATCATTTTCTATTGACTTGGATTTTCAGCTTTCTTGTCACATGATCTAATTTTTATTAGTTGGTAGATTTGGTCTATATTAACACGTTTGTTAATCAAATATTCAGTTGAATATCAGGCTTCTAGGAATACCCTGACTACATTTTTGGTGGTGTTTCCCCTGTCTAAAATTTCGACGTTATCTCAGTTATCAAACTGATGTCCATAATTGTCTCTATGCATTGATATGAAAAAGGAATGTATATATCATAACTTTTCACAGCTGATTTGTGTTCCTGGATTGTGATTCGACTCCCTGGGGACGCCCACCCACTTCGACCACCGATGTAATGCCTGTTACAGTTCATACATGCAGTTTATTTTGCAAATGGTAATAATTTTATCTCCTTTTTCTGTTGGATGTGTCTTTCGGTTTGCACAATATCGAATAAAGTGATTGAACTGGCTGGCTGTCTGGCTAGCTTGTGTGCTATATCTATTTCAAACGGTTTCAATATTCTAGCTGTTATTTCAGAGATATTTTCGCCTATATATATGGTAGGATAACTTTTCTTGTGGTCTTTGATGATGGTTCCTTGTTGGTGTTGTGATTCGATTTTGAACACTTTTTGACGACATTTTGTGGATAACCATTCTTTTTGAAGGCCATCAGTAGGTATTTTTTTCTTCCATTCTTTTCAACGCTGGAGTGCTACAATGTGTTTGAACCCTCTTGTGAACAATGTCCGCACACAGTTTCTTTTGTGAGTAATTGGATTATTGCTAGTATAATTGAGTATTTGATCTGTGTGCGTTAGTTTTCTATATACTTGCGTTTCTAAAATTCCTGTGTTGGTTCTCCTGATTAAGACATCTAGAAATGGGATCTTGTTATCTAATTTTAATAATAATAATATTAGCAGCTTTATTCCAAACAGTATTTGTGGTACAGGTATGGAATTTTCAGCATGCATTGCAATATATTCCATCTAATTACCTCATAAATTTTATAAGATTTTACAATCAAAAAGCAACACCAAAAAAAAGATAAATAAAAATTAACTAAAAACAACAGCGTTGCGTTTACATTTCAAACAATGCATCACAGGATATGAAATATAAAATTAGTGTGTAATAGAAGATGAGAACATCAATATAATAGTAACGAAGAAAGGAAAACAAAGACTAATGGGAACTATTTGTTAGAGTGCCGCAGTAAGTTGATCGTGTCATACCTAACGGATTCCTTATCGCATAACAGCTGTGTCAGATAAGGTATTGTGGAGCTTTTGTACTTGGTAGTCCTAGCATATAGCCTCCTATAGCTGCTTCTAGTTCTACAAGATGAAATGCAAGGAGAGAACTGTGTATGGAGAGGATGCTCGGGGTCTGACAATATTGTATTCGCTAGTTTCTTACATGACATTATATGTCTATCCACAATAGTGTTAACCAGTTGGTTTAATGATATCCCACTTGCCCTACTAACGGCTTTTAGTGCCCTTCTCAGCAAAGCAAAGTCTTTCTTAAGTAGTCCAGGAAGGATTAGTGGGGAGCAGTAAAGGAGGATGGGTAGAATACAAGAATTGACAAAGTGAGAAAGCGAAGACTGCTTTATACCAGACTGCCTTAACTTCCAAACGTAGAACATTAAGCGAAACATCTTTCTAGTAACTAGCAAGATATGGGAGGACCAAGAAAGATCGGTGGAAAAACTCAGCCCAAGGTACTTGACATTAGATGTATTTTTAACCTCTATGCCGTCAATGCTAGTGGGGCCATGTGAGCTAACTAGTTGTTGTAGGTCACGTTTACGTCTGAAAGTGAAATTGACTACCTGACATTTAGATGGATTCCGCTTAGGACCGTTTGAAGAGGACCACTGACTAATTTCCGATAGAAAGTTATTTAATTTGGAACAATCTGACTGAGAGTTGACAGGCATAGAAACAGAGAGGTCATCAGCATACTTAACAAAAGTGGCTACATCAGAATGGGGCAAGTCATGTAAGAAAAAAGAAAACAGAAAAGGAGAAAGAACAGCACCTTGAGGAACACCAGCTAAAGTAAGTGAGGTAGTGGAGGACTTTCCATTGTAGACGGTGTACTGCTTCCTATCAGAAAAATAGGAATGCAGCCACTTATTTGTCCAGCTCTCAGCCTGTGTTGCAGCAAGCTTACTTAGCAAGAGAGACCTAGGTACAGAGTCAAATGCAGATGTGTAATCAAGGAAGGCACACCGAACGTATTTAGCTCCTCTATCTAAACTAGAGACTATACTATGATATAGGACAACAGCGGCATCTAAGGTACACCTACTATGTTTAAAAGCAAACTGGTTGGGGTCATTGAAAGGCTTTAAAAAGGGTTCAAAATTAAGTAAAATAAGTCTTTCCATAACTTTCAAAAAAGGTGAGGTAATAGCAATGGGTCTAAACTTAACATTAGGTCCACTTGTTGATTTAGGCACTGGAACAATCTTGATATTTTTCCATGAGTCAGGTATAATACTTTTGGAAAACAATTCGTTGAAAATATCGGTTAATGGGGAACATAAGATCTCAGCTTATTTCTTAAGGATAACAGCAGGAACACCATCAGGACCAAGGGACTGAGTAGGTTTGAGAGATTGAAGACACTTGAGGACATCATTCGCATTAAAGCATGAGAAGCAGTCATTATTTACACTATTAGAGTTAGGAATCATAACATCTGCAGGGATACATATGAAGGATTTATTAAGCATGTCAACACCGACAGAGGTATCATTCATTATTTGCTTACCACCTGTGATTTCCTTTAATAACTTTCACATATTAGACGAGGATTTACATGAAAGAAACTTCTGGTTACAGTGAACATTTAATCTTTGTAATTCTTCTTCTCTTGTGAATTTGATGTCTTCGAATATGTTGTTTATTAATTTATGGATATATTGTAAATCACATTTCTTTTACTTATTACAAATGTATCGTCAACGTAACGAGGCGTTATGTCGTTTGATTATGAACAATACACTACGGTACAAAGTTGTTTTTGAGTGTTTTTTCCCACCAAATGCCCATTTCCTGTACAGAATCTTACAGAGAAATAGTAGTCGACGGTATTTTCAGCCAAAAAGTGTTTATCATCCTGCATACTTAGACATCACAACCTAAGGACGTGACTAAATTAATTAAAATAAGGTGAAATGACGAAAACTTCTTGTAGTATGATGGATGGAAAATTAGGTAGCCCCTACTCATTTAAGCAAGTAGTATCGCTGAATTACTAAAATTGTTTTTTAAAATTATCTCTTCAGAAAATGTATTCAGTATGAAATCAGTTGCAATCAAAAAAATAGTTGACAACAAGAAATTTTCGTCAGTTCACTATTTTAGATCTGGTTTCAGACCAAGTTATTTCAGATCACTTATCTCAGAATATATCAGTTATGATCATAATACCGAGCGAAAAACCTATAGAGTCTAAGAATACTTAGACTTGTCTCAGTACTGGACTCAACTATGCGCACAGTTTCGGGGAGTAGTGGCTGTTGAATGCAAAGTAAAACAATTGACAGAACACAACCCTGAGTCTGATTCTGGTGTTAACAGTATGTGATGCAGACTGCTTTCAGTGCTCATTACTTAGCACTGAATGACCAAAAAGTCAGTATAATAATAGCGACTTTTCCATGTCACTAACCATTTGATGATATCGATCATTTCATCACTTGAGAACATCTCCTTTGCCTAATCAGGAATACACTACTATAATTACATACTACTGAATTTATTTTATCGTTTTTCTCACTACTCTGCTTCAGCGATTGCACAGTTTACTGATACTAATCGACCCTACCTAGTAATTAGCTGAAGTTATCAGTAATATTTTAGTCAAATTGATTACTTCTGAGAATCATAATTATTACAGTTTTTGAATTACTCTAAAAAATCAAATACGCTGAGTTTTTGAATTCTCCCGCCAATTGGGACAGAATTGCAGATATACAACACATAAGTTAACAGGTGTGACAGAGGGATTTAAAGTTTAGTTCAGTTAAGTCAAACGTAAAACAGATGGACTGATCCTGGGTAGTGTTTCCCATTGTCGATTTGACGAAGAAATGCTGTAGTGTAAGCAGAAAGTGTGGATCTTTCTGAACGGATTATACTGTTTTCTTACGTGTTTGAAGTTCCCACTGCCTTCTAATACTTCGGTAATCTGTATTTTACATTTAGATTATCTGAGGTTAATCAGGAATTCTGCAATCACTACACACACACACGCACACACACACACACACACACTGTGACAGTCTAAATAAACTGTTATTTTTTTATCTACATTACCTGAAAATCCTCGGCTGAATATTCATCCAACCAATCTATCAAACTGAGGTGATTTTTTGGAGGAATGTGAAACTAAATACCCACATTAACATCAGCATCATGCTTGCATCCTTTAGCAAAAACAAGACATAGAGGAGTGTTAAAGACATATATTTATTTGATTAAGATTCCGAATCTTTTTTTCTTTGTAAAAGTGAATGGTTATTTCAAGATTTCATCATCACTACTCATCCACTGCACAGGGGTTTGAACCCACCAACTTCTAGTTACAAGGTGAGTTAGCTGGCTCGTAGACCAATAAGCCACTGGAACCCAACAGTTTAATAGTGCATGCATTCCAACTAGAACAACATACTTGTCCAATCCTTCCAAGTTTCTCAATGGTTCTATAAGCGATTTCAGTTAATGATGAGATCCTGAAACCTAAAGTTGAATGTGAAACTTTTGTTGTCTCACTGATAGAAAGCTCTCAGTCTCGCAGAATGTCCGACTGACACACACACACACATGTAAACCCTACTTAGTTTATAGTATATCTGGAAGATACGGATGGTTGAAGATGGAGCTGACAACCCTGTCTGTTGTGTGAAAACAACGCCACGGCTACTGAAACTTCACAGCTTGGAGCTCTCTCTGTTTCACTAGGAACGCAGAGAATAAAGAAAGGAAAATTCAGGAGACTACAAAGTGTATACAATTTCTGTCCGTTGATTTTCTTGGTTTAAATGCCCCACACCAGCTCCAGAATCATTAATAGTCTTTATTACACAATTTCCAGTTTTGATTTTTCAAACACTCAGAAGTAAATATTTGTGTATGCGTCGGTGGCACAGTGTTTAGGACTCCTGCCGACCATGCACATAGTCCGAGGTTCGATCCCCTGCAGACGCACACCTGATATCTATGGTCCGCCTGCAGAATTTGGGCTACCGATATCCATGCTGAAAATTTCATATTTGTACCAAAAATACAGTGTGGAATCAAGCTGTAATCAAAAGAAAAATAAATAAATAAAATAGCATGATGGGAGAGGACTAAAATTCTAAGAAGTAATCTAAGTAGGTGGTGATAGAGAAAGAGAGAGATTGATTACTGAATCCTGCCTGGTTCATTGAATCTACACCGAACACATGAAATAGGAATGACTCATCACTCATACCGGAAATATGGAGAATACTACTACGAGTAAAAATCAAGCGATGGAAAACAATAGAATTATATAAACGAATTTAGGAAGTTGTGTGAGTAGTGCCTTGATATGATTATGAGCAGTAATGAAAATTGCGCTCAAAACCTGGTCATCAGTAAATATTACTGTATAACAAACACTGTGAGACTTTATCAAAACAAATTCTACCTATGATAGAATTATCCTCGACCATCACAGTGCACAAGTTGCATTCTTATGTCACAATATGAAATTCTTTTCCATTTTTGACTAGTTCTTCATATTTGAATTCGCATCGATGTATATCAGCCTAATAATTTCACCTGATACTGCAGTATCTTATGTTGCGGTAATTAGGAAGGAGGTGTTAAGCAGTCAGATTATCAGTGTGCCAGTTACACAGTTCGAGGTGAAATCTCACTACAATTTTGTTTGCAGACTGAAATTATTCCAATCACAGAAAGTGACCTGCTCGATATCATATGGTTAGTTGGATACCATTCACAACCACCACTTTACTTTGGGTGTCTTTAACTGGTTTGGCTCCCTGACCTCAGCTATAGCCTGGTATACCGATGATGAATTCAGCCTGAAACGGAAGAAACACCTATTCGTCCAGTGTTTTATGGACGACTTCTGACAAGCAGGTTCGACTAATTCGTGTGAATAGTTTCAGCTACTCATATTCATCAGTAAGTAGTATATATATTATCATACAAAATGTGTAAGTGCTGTGAGAATAGAACTGTTCTTTAGCTGGTCGTAACTTATATTGAGTTTGAATTCTCCAATCAATTGGGACCGTTATGCATCTTTTGTAACTGGATCCTCAGGAATTTTTGAACTGACGGGTGCACAAAAGGCTGGAACAATGAAATAGCTTCTGTGTTTTACGCCAGGAAGTGAACACTTTGGGAATTAGGGATGCTATACAACCTCTGACAATGTTCATTACCCAAAAAGACTGAAATTGGATATTAAACGTAGCACTAAAACTAGCAGTGGTATACCGTCACTCATAAACATTAGTGGAGAAGCGGCTGAGTCAGACGAAGGAAAGGCTGAAAACATCTCTGAATACTTCTGTAACGTCTTCTCGTACCACCCAGGGATATGGCGAGGTCACTGTCATCACCATTCAGATGCCCTCAATTGTGGTAGAGCACATGAAGGTCCCCAAACTACTGTCTAAACTGAAGCCAGGTAAATCACCTGGGCCCGACTGACTTCACCCTAAACTGTTAATTTTCTTGGAGGATATAATATATATTCCCCTTACGGAGATTTTCCAAATGTCTCTGTCCAGGGACTGGAAGGATGCCATTTTAAGCCCTATCTTCAAAGAGGGGAACAGGCTATTTGTATCCAACTACCGACAGGTAAGTCTGACATGCATTATAGCAAAGCTATTGGAAACTATTATAAGGGATCAGCTATTAGCTCATGTTGAAAAACATGGCTTGCTGGTGGTGGAACAGTATGGATTCAGAACAGGACGATCCTGCCTGACAAACCTGCTATTGGCTAGGGAAGACTGGGTTGGGGCCAGAGATAAAAACCTTCTGTTGGACTTGGTTTTTATCGATCGTAGTAAGGCATTCGATAAAGTATCCCGCTTAGGTCTCCTTAGTAAACTTAAAGGTTTTTGACTAGACCAATGCCAATGTGAGTGTTTTAGGGATTACCTAATGGATAGAAGGAGGAAGGTTAGAGTTAACAGTGTACTATCACGGTGGAAAGCAGAATCCAGTGGGGTGCTTCAGGAAACTGTATCAGGCCCCTTGCTATTCCTATTTTACGTTAATGAACTACCGGGAATTCTTCATTATTATTTGCGGACGATATCAAGATCTGGAAAGCTGTAAATAATAACGAGGATAGGTCGGCCCTACAAAATGATCTAGATAAATTAGCTGAGTGGTCAAACCTGTGGAGTTTGTAAATTAATTCTAGGAAAAGCGAGGTAATGCACTTAGGTCAGAAGTCTTATACGTTGTACTCCCTAAGGGACACAGAACTACCTGATGTTAACGGACAGAAGGACCTAGGAATCACTGTCAGCAATGATTTCAAAACAACTGCAAATCACAATTCAGCCGCAGTTAAGGCTTTTCGAATGCTATGGGCACTTCGAAGGGCTTTGAAACGATTAGACGAGTCTTTCTTCTAAATATTCTGTGCAACATATATCAGGTCTCAACTAGAATACTGCATACAAGTGGTGAGTCCATGCTTAAAAAAAGGAGGCACATATCCTAGAAAGAGTACAGAGGGTAGGAACCAAATTAATTAATGGTACCTCACACCTTCCTTATGACACGAGGATGGAGCATTTAAATCTCTTGATATAACAAGCACTTTACGAGTTTCGTCCGGGAATCAAACTCCGGACCATGTGCATTGTTAGCGAGCGTCCTAACCGCTGTGCCACCGATGCACAGGTACCCTGTTCGAAGACAGAACTGAGAAAAATGAGATAAGACTTATTGTATTATGCCTCCTCACGGAAATCTTTAGTAAAGGCGAAAGATTTATCTGCAAATAATGAGACACCAGTGTTCCAATTTTTTTGGAGCTGTAAAGATGTTCCTTGTGTAGTGAGAAGAACAGTGATTCAATAGTAGACTGGTTGTCTCTATCAGAGAACCATTTTTAAGTTTCATCAGAGGGAAATTTGTTGAGACCGCAATAACATCATCGTACTGCTAGCAGAACTTACTTTTGAAAAGAAGGTATAAATATATAGTTCCTTCAATGGAGATACAAGGTTATATACTTCCGTATTGTGTTTGACCATTTCATTGCAAACAACATATATTATTATATATTATTCCACACAGATACGAGAACATATTCCAACAGTATGGTTTTACAGGGGAGAAAGGAAGTGTGTGCGTGTGTGTGTGCGAAGCTCTATTCTGGAACACCTGATCGACTTCTGTCACTCCACACCAACCCTGACCATGATTTTAAGGTCATATATAGAATCCATGCTGACTTGCTGGCCGCGTTTTCTTCGTTACAGACTTCTAAAGACACCTAAGGCCTTGGAGATTCATGACTTTAAGCCAGCCAGACCTTTGTGTACAAAAGAAGTATGTACAATGCCTACGTCTGCCTTGGTCGTACAGGGATAGACATTTATTTATTTTGTTTATTAAGTTATTCTATGTACTTTTCCCTTATTACTTTGATTATTATTATTATTATTATTACTATTCTCACTCTGAATCCTTTCCACTTGACCCACTTGACATTTTAAACCCAAAAATTATTAATTTGTATATTTTTTATTTTTACAATATTGAATTCCATCTTATCAAATTTCACACCATGCTATGTAACATTTTATATTCATCTACTAATCCTATAATTATGTACCCCTTTTCAAAATGTATACACCTTTTGTATTATTTTATTTATGACATTGATTGTTTTACTACTTGACATTAAACTATGATTTTAATCACAAATATTTTAATTGCATTTAATAATATTATTATTATTTCATTTATTCACACCTCTAACCCACTTTCCTCCCTCACTGGATATAATTTCTTAAAAAAACCATATATATACGATTGTACAGCTTGGTAATAAATTCGTTGTTGAAAAGAGTGTCTTCGCTGAATATCTTGTCTTCTTAATGCTACAATGGGAATTAATAAATTATATATTATTTCTATCAGACGAAAATTAGAGAATAGAGATAAAACACCACACGATATTATAAACTTATTGTCTACCTGTCAACCATTTCTAAAGTCTCTTTTGAATTGTGTCTCATAACTCCTGTGTTCACACTGGTTTCAAGAGGTGTACATACTCTATGTTCCATTTGCATGGTATTCTGAATAGGAAATGTTTAAAACCAGCCTCTTGGAAGAACCTGTCTCTCTCCCTGCATAAACTTTTAGCAAAGTATAAAGCAAAGGTGAAACGCACACCTGCTGGTTGTTAATTGACGAGACCGATGAAGATGAAAACAACAGTAAGGAGCTGAATCACCACAAGGATAGCATGTGTTTTTCATTATGATTGTAGGGGGGTACAGCATCTAACTGCCGACGTTCAGTGTCAAACTAGGCTCACTCTGCACAAAAGTTATGGCCGAGGATAACAGTTTGACTTCATTTACGGTGTGTATATGTGTGTGTGTGTGTTACACTAACGGGACACTTAATCTAATGTCCATAATTCCTGACTTAAATGGCAGAATTTGTACAGGTCAAAAGACCACCAAAGATCATATCCCATACATTATTGGCTGTCAGCTAATCAGTATACGCATAAGCGTGCATGATAGGAAAATAAAATTAGCAGACAATGAGTGACCTAAATAACATTATCACTCAGTCCTTGCGGTCTCAGAAGAACACAGGGTTTGCTAGCATAACTTTCGGCTGAGACAATAACTGACCACAAGCTTTCATTTCTTATTCCTCTTCATACGATCTTATTCATGTCGCCCACGGATCCACATCCAACTCACAGCTTCATATATTAGGTTACCATCGGTGGATGGCGGCATGGTTTGTTATGTCACTAGTAGGTCTGTCTTTTCAGTGTATCCACCAGTCGATCCACCTTCATTTCGCTTCTATATGCATGTTCGGATAGATAACTAAATAACATTTAGAGCTTATCTAATGCGTCTTTTGAAGAACGGCAATAAACTTCCTTAATGAAGTGTTATGCGAATACAATAGTGTCACTAATATACACCGAAGGGCTTGTCTAGTGATTTCACTTGATGGTTTCCTCAGAGTATGGCCAATCCACCTTCGTTTTTTCCTGCTTATTTGTTGCACAACCGATTCCTGCTGGGTTGGTTCGCTCTCAGAGATCCCTGTTGCTGATCTTTACTCGCCGGCCATCTGATCTTGAGTAGCATTCAGCAAAGACAGCTGTTGATGAAGGTCTGTAGTTTGTTTGAGGTGCTCTTCATGACGCGCTGGCCAAGTCTCTGAACCGTATAGTGAGTCTCTCTGATTGACTTCACATTGAAGTTGAAAATCCGGATCTTATTTTTGATGCTGAGTGCTGTTGACCTCCACACAGACTTGAGAGTAATGAATGCTTGTCTTGCTTTCCCGATCCTTGCTTTGATATCCTCGTCAGTTCCATCCGCCTGTAGTTGAAACTGTGCTTCCCAGGTAAGTGAGGGGGGTTGTTTCTTTCAGGTTCCTCCCATTTATGCGACTGACTGTTGTCTGTTGTTGTTGTTGGTTTTGCCCAGGAATCTTCATCACTTCTGTTTTGTCTATGTTTACTTGGAGTCCTATCTTTGATGCTTCTCCTGCCAACTTGTTGCCTTTCACCTGTATATCTTCCAGTTTGTGGGAAATCAGACATATATCATCGGCGAAGTCCAGATTCTCCAAATTTTCTGTGTGGGTCCATTTTATGCCTGTTTCCTCGCTGCCCGCCACTGTCTGTCGCACTATCCAATCTACCGCCGACAATCAGGAAAATCATTGGGGATAGTAGGCAGCCAGCTTGTCTTAGTCCCGTCTTCACTTCTCCCAAGGATTCTGTAAGTTTCCCGTTGTGGATTACTTGGCATGCGGCACTGTCGTACAACTGTTGGATGAGATGTATAATTGTCAGCGGCACCCCTTGGTAGTAGCGAAGTAGTTTCTAAATGAACTCTCGATCGACGCTGCGCTGTTGAAGACCTTTTCAAAGTCGATGAAGTTGAGATGGAGACGTGACTGCCGTCCCAAGCTTTGTTTAATGATGATCCGTAGTTTGACGATTCTTAATACCGTGATACTCGTCACTAGTCAGTTTTGTCGGCCCAGTATTCAAAAAGAAGTAAGGGAATGGGCAAACACGCGCTTAACTTGCCAAAAGTGCAAGGTAGTAAGACACACAAAAAGCCCTCTTGGCACCTTTCTTATCCCTGATGCTCGTTGGTTGGACCCCTTCCAGAATCTCACGGATATATTACTATTATATTACTGTTCCCTTGGATTCCTAGTGGAACATAGGGCTTCAATGGCACGTCTACACTTGCTTCTGTCTTCCTTCCGCTGTACTTTTCACCTGCATTCATGTCAGTCCATACTGTTAGTCCATACTCCTCTTCGCACGATCTCCTCCATGTCACCCACCCTTGCACTGACGTCCCACTCGCCGATTCCCTTTCGGCCTGGTTTCACTCGAGAGATGGCCTGACGCGCGTGCGATGTCACCCAGCCGCCTCCTCAGTGAGCGAGTGTCTAATACATCTCTACTTTCTCCTGCATATCTGTTGGCTGGCGATTGGTTCTTTTTTTGTTTCTTCCCATAGTTTCCCATAGTTGGTGATTCTTTCCGGCCCGGCCATCTGGTCTTCAGTATAGATCCAGCGAAGACAGTTATTGGTTGATGAAGGTCTGGTCTGCAGGCTGTTAGAAATATTCTTTGTGACCCGCCCTCCAAGTTTTTGATCCGTATAGAAGAACTGACTGACTTGACGTTTGTATTGAAAATCCGATCAAATTTTGTTGTTGACGCTGAGCGATATACCTATATCTTAACCTACATTGACCGTTTCACACGATGCCCTGAAGCAGTACCCCTCAAGGATGTATCTGCTGAAACAGCCGCACGAGTCTTTTTCGAAAGATGGATCGCAAAATCTGGATGTCCATCCTCCATAACAACTGATCGCAGGTGGTAATTTGGAAGCGGCTTATTCTTCGCCTTGACTGAAATCATAATTTGCATGCGTTTTAGAACAACAGCCTACCATCCCTAAACTAACGGTGTGGTAGAAAGTCTGCACCCATAATCGAAAGCTGGGTTATCAGCTACAAACAATGCACGTTGGACTGAATCACAACCGTTCGTTCTCTTAGGGATACGAAACGCCTCGAAAAATGATTCCTGTTGTACCACCTTCGAGCTAGTATATGGCACAAAACTACGACCGCCGGGTGAGTTTGTTTCGCCCTCTAGCTTCCCGCTAGAGGTAGATCAAGCTTCATACGTCAACAGGCTTACCAACGCAATGCGTTCAGTTAAATCTCCTCCCCTTAAACCGCAGTCCATATACGTTGTCAATGTAGTTGAAGATTGAACGATCAGTTCATGGCTGTTTGCTCAAACCGAACTCCTCCATATTTTTCGCGGGTGTCATCATTACGGCAGTCATCGTCTCATCGTTCGCTGTTCAAAGGAAGATAAAAAACTATCAGAAGTATTATCGTGATTTATTGTTATAACATTTGTTCTTAGATCTTGTGTAATAACCTCATAGTTGTTTACATGTTGGGGTAAGAATTCTTGATTCGCCAATCAGTGTTCTGGTTTTAGCGTAGGTTAATACAAAGTGTTTCTGAAAGTCTTCGAGTGACAGTGTGAGGTCATTGATAATTTATGAGAGTTGCCTGACAGACGTCTTTGTTCACCCTTGCTTGAAAACTTTTCCACATGTATTTGTTTGTCGTGACTATATGCGTTGCTCTCTGGAACCGCCATACGATGGACCATATTAAGTCATTAAACGTATGGATAAATTCTGTTTTAGACAGAAAGGCTGCGAAGAATCTGTTAGCATCGGTCATCCAAAAGTGGCCTACCTGGAAGGCAATCCCATGTGCCTAGAACTTGGCATTCCCAATAATACACAAGTAACCGAATAACCGTTAGTCCTCGAAGAGATCGGCAACACGGCGAAAGCCACCGAACCTTCTGTCGAGCCCTCAAAGAAAACGGGTTCTGGACGAAACGTGAGATTCCCAGAACATCTTCACACTTATATCAGATAACTAAGCGATGCGATTCACCCATTTATTATTCTTTTCGGTATTTATTTAGTTTTTTCTTCCAGACACATCAACTGTTTTATACAGCATCCTGCAAAACAAGTTAAATCCTTTCTATAACCGTACGTCTTTTTAAAAATTATATACATACCTTTTTTTACGTTCAATTTTTCGCATTATTTTACTGTATGGTAGATGCATATGATTTTTCAAAAGTTATTTTTGGTATATTTTCCTCAACTCGGTTCTTAGCATTCTTGTTTTCTCTTCCAGGTGCGACGGGCCCTGGACAAGAGGCAAACGAAGCACGAGATCCAAAGGAAAACACATAAACAAAGTGATGTACAGACATTGGTAGACAACCAGTAGGCACTACATCAAAGGGCTCGGAAGAGTTTTTTACCGATGGTAAAACCACTGGGTTTTTTTTACTTCACGCTGGCTTTGTCTTAGGGTCGACACAATCCCACCAGGGGGGAGTGAGCTGTAGTGTAGGTAATTCTCCAGAATTGTTGACCACAGCATTCATCCAGGAACATTGGATGCTGACCCTCACTTTTTAAGTCAACTTGTTTAGCCGAAGGCTTTCAGTCAAGCATCCACGCCATTTAGTGTGCCGTCGTGTCACGTTCGTTCGTTCGTGCACGGTCTTTAGCTTAACATATTTATTTTCGAATATCAAATAAAAATTGTCCATTCGTGGAAGAGAGTACACACACACAAATTAAATACAATAATACAAAAAATCAATAGAAAAATAAGTACAAAATAATGATTCCTAAATAACATAAGTAACCTTCGTAAAGATAAATAAATACATGAACATAAATTAGCCAATTAAGCTATCAAAAGTAATAGACAGAAGTGTAGAAAAATTAGCACAGCAGCCCATGTTGAACCCAATATTGTGTACTTTTTCTGCAGCACTGTCAGTTAGAAGTGTTTGTACATACATGCGTAATTGTGATCGATTGTTTGTGTCATATGTTGATATGAGATATTCGTGACCGGTACAAAAGTATGATCCTTAATAATTTATGTATATAGAATCATCAAATGTAATACGAGTCTCTATTAATTTTCAGCATGTGAATGTTGCTTGCATGTATGAATCATCGGGTAGCATCGACAGTTGAATGCACAAATAGTGTTTAACATAGGGAGAATTTTATACCGACAATATGCTCTATGCGTGCATGTGGTGTGGAACAATTAGAATATATAGAATAAACAAATTATCAGGCATTTTAGGAGGTTAATAACAGTATTATCGGTTCAGTGAGTATGTATATGTTTATGAGTGCCACAATGTGTCTCGCGTGTGAATTATGCCAAATTTTAGTAAACGGTAGAAGAAAAAAAGTTTCTATATGGCAATAAATTTACAATATCACTGGTTCAATTCTTTTCTACGTCTGAGTCCATACGTTCCACGTACGTATATATCATAGAATTTCCAAGAGCAGTCATCTCGCACTTCAGTTTGGTCTTGAAATATAACTTGTAATTGGGACGATCAATTCTGGTGTTTTGCTTTATAATAATAATAATGTATATTTTCATTTCTTCGTGGAATGAATACTACGGAAGTTGTGGGTATTAGATATTGCATTAGTATTCTTTGTACTATCTGTGAACGTCAATACCTCCAGCCTCTAAAGCTTCAAAGATATGAGAAAGCGGAAAAAGTAAGACATGAGTACTCATAATATTTTTCACCTTGTCACAACTTGATATGTGGCCGAGCAGATTTGTAGGTGCTAGAGGCGGAAGCTTTATTTGTTATATAGGTCTTATTGATCATTATTTCTTTTTGTAAGACCAGTATTTAAACCCATATTTAAATCTCAAGCTGTCAGAAATGCATGTTGCTGTCCCATGGATTGGAGTGGCCCATATTTGTGGTCACAACCGTATCTGCAGATCAGCACGCGCCAACCTCCCTCCTTTTATGACGCTGAGCTTTGAGACTTTTATCTCAATGACTAAAGTTTTAGAATTGTGTTGCTTTGAGCCCATCGTAGGGTGCGTGGTGACATCATTTTAAAGCATCCAATAAGGTGTAAATAATCAGCCAAAGACACGCCAACTGCTTCAGCTTTCATCCAGGAGAAATCGAAACATATATCTTCACTTACGACCTGTTGCGATATAGGTGTTCAGTTTCTGCGTGGTGTTTCCTACACAGATAGTAATAAATATATTGTCAGTGGAAGTGAACATTGAACGTTGGTTCATTGGCCTTGATCGCCATTGGTGGGCAACTCGAAGGCACGAATGGTTCGATCATGTACAAGTTCGACGAAGATGAATGAAAACGAGGTGTGAGGATATACGCTATAACCAGGTGTGTAAGGGTACTTCATAATTTTGTATCAAACATTTGTTTATAGACTTTGTGGTGAAGTTCAACAACAGCGTCCCAGGAGTGTGAATGCTCCAATGACCTTGAACGCATGCTACTCGTTGGCCAGTGGCATCTGTCACTATCACAGCTGGAATATCAACGCTATTCACCAACTTAGGAACAATTTTCACCCAGATCACGTTTTTAAGTACTGTTTGGACAATGTGTTAATAGCTCGTTAAGGTTAGGTTTAAGGTTAAGGTGAGTATTGGGGTTAGGGTTGGGATCAGGGTTAGAACTACAGTTTGAATAAGGGTTATAATTAGAGTTCGGATTAAGGTTAGGTTTAGTGTTAGGGTTAGGATTAAGCTTACAGTTACGATCATAAATAGATTTATAGTTGATGTCATTTATTTTAATTTTTTTGTTGTCCACTTTTCCTGGTAAGTAGTCGTCCATCCTCTTGCTAAAAACTAAAATAATTCAACCGAGGGCTTTTTTTGAAGACTGCAAGCAGGACGAGACAGATAAACGATTCACAAAAACAGCTCATCTTTAGTCACCTCGGTGAGTACATGTACAGGAACTAGTCTAACTTAGGAACTGATACTCCTCGTTACAACAAGGACATATTTTTAAGCCATGTCAGAGAAAGATAACCTGTTTAATGCGTTTTCAGACATTTTCTTGTCAATATACTTCATTTTTGGGTAAAAATTGCTCAGTTTTATGGTAGGTCATCCTAAGGTCACTCGTGCGTTTGCACTCCTGGGACGCTATTGTTGTGCTTTGTCGACTTTGTATTATTCTCCGCTTTAATTGCCAAACAGTATAACTTCCTTCTTACAATACTGGTGTTTTGGAGATAAAGTCGAGGAAAGTACACAGCATTTATCGGTGCGGAGCATCACCGTAACAATAGCAGCTTAGGGATAAGTTCCTTGACAGCTTTTATTCTTCTGTACGTTTTCTGGAGCGCCTTCTGGAACTCATACGGATGTACTTACTGGATCTGAAGCCGGCTTCTCTTTAGACAAGGATTATCAACGCAATTAGGATTCTTTGGTGACGTTGGACAATGCCTAGGTCAAGGGGGGACGTGGCACTATGGAAGCAGACAAAAAGTAAGTAACGATGAGTTGCCTGTTAATTGTAATGATATGCATGACAAGTGTGATGTTCACGCTTCACCGTTAAGGGATAGTAGTGTTTTAAGATTCCCCAAGTTTGAACCTCAGCACTTTGATGGAAACCCAGCCGACTACCCACAGTTTATCAAGGAGTTTGAGGTCATGCTGAGTGGCTTTTTTTGAATGACGAAATGAAGTTAATGTATTTGTTGAGGTATCGCACTGGTGTTGCTGCAAGAGCCATACAGTGCTGCAAGTTTATGTCCCCGAATGAAGGATATACAGAGACCATGAGGATACTGCGTCAAAGGTTTGGAGAACCATTTATAATATCCCGTAGTATTTTTGAGGCCGCTTAAGGTAATGCATCAAAGTTAAACGATAATTCAGAGGAACTCGCAGAGTTTGTAGGGGACTAATATTAGAGTTCACTAACATTCCAAGTATAAAAGTAATAATCCAAGTCAGTGGAGTGTTAAATCACAATATATTACCAAAAATACAGTGACGAGTTATAGCAACAAAAAGGATTACTTGGTTATAAAGTGTAAGTCCTCGGCTACAAATTAATTATATAATCCACAGGCACGTTAACTGTTTGGACTGCGTCTGCTGTAGCTGCTGTGTTCCGGTTGTAGAAATGTCTTCGGTTGAAAGTAGTAGGCTCCTACAATAAATCCGAAGTATACAACACGGTGTGAGTGGAGCAAGTAAGCAGAAGTGACCAGGGAGAAGACGAAGTCTCCAACAGCAGAGTGTATTTTTCAATTGTACACGGAAATTATGTATATTTCAACAAGAAGCGATTTAAACAAAAATTATGTACAATATCTCGAATTTATACAAGTAACCAAAAAGTGTACAATCACATTGTTACGTACTCAACACGGCTCCCCCCCTAGAGGTCCGGAGAGACAACCGGAAAATGATACGTAAAACTATGAAGTAAATAATAATAGTAATAGCAACTTTTGGATAAAAATAGGGATATATTACAACATGCATAAACGCGAGAAGGTATGTGAATCATGTAAAGTCTGAAAGCATATACAATGAGTTCAGCAATAAAAATTGAAATAGAAAGTCATGTCACTTAAATTTGCACTAACCATGAACATAGATTTTTAATGTATAAAGAAAAATATGTAAATACACAGTAATTAAGGAGGGGAAAGAAACATTAAAAAAAATATGGATTAAAGATCAATAGTTTTTGGAAAGGACAATACCTGTTTTTTAGGTGAGGTACATATAAATAAATAATAGTGATAGTAACATCAAAGTTTACGACGAAATACTAACGGTCATGATGATAATGTCTAAACGAAAAAGATAATAATAATTTTTAATTATTTTTCTTTTGTTAGTCCTCAAAATGAACGTAGCGAGCCGGTTTACTGATTTGCCGACCACTACGTGTTTGATATGGAGGGAGGATAAGACTTGGTGCCGGTGGAGTGGAATCGGATGTTTGATTATTTGATTGCGCAGTTGCCGATGTAGATTCGAAGTCGTTGTCGGTGTATGCGGGTTTGATTCGATCAATGGAAATAGTCTCTCGTTTCCATTCTTGTTCACTGTAAAGTGTTTGTCTGAACGTTTAATAACTTGAAAGGGTCCTTCGTATGGAGGTTGCAATCCTTTTCTGATGGCGTCGACTCGAATGAAGACGAATTTGCAAGTTTGTAGATGTTTGTTGATCTGATCTCTTCGGGGAGATTGTCGAGGTGCTGTTGGTTGAAGTTGAAGCATTTGTCTAGTTAATCGGTTAGTGAAGTCGGCAATGTTCACGTCTGTGGAATCGGCTGAGGGGACTAGCTGTCCAGGCAAGGTTAGGTTGGTGCCATAGACAAGTTGAGCCGGTGTACATCCTAAATCTTCTTTGATAGTAGAACGGATACCAAGTAAAATCAAAGGTAAGTATTCACTCCACTTAGATGTATCATTCTGCGCCATCAGGGAGCTTTTCAGTTGTCTGTGGAATCTTTCCACTAGACCATTCGCTGCCGGATGATAGGCTGTTGTGGAGATATGTTTCACTCCCAGAAGTCTCGTCAGTTCGCGAAAGAGTGTCGATTGGAATTGAGGACCGCGGTCGGATGTAATAGTAGTTGGTACACCGTAGTTTGACACCCAACGGTCGAGAAAAACTAAAGCAACGTTTTCAGCAGATATGTCGTTTAAGGGGCATGCAATAGCCCAACGAGTAAATCTATCAATCGCTGTCAGGATATGTGTATATCCCCTTGATGTTGGCAATGGTCCCACGATATCTATATGGATATGCTGAAATCTCCTTTCGGGTAATTTAAACGTCCTCGGGGTTGTAAGTTCTTGGACAGTTCAATGGTATTTAGAAATATTGTTGTGTCTCTTGATTGCGTAGACGAATTGAATTGAAGCTCCGTGCTTCAGACCGTTTCCAAACGATTCCCTGCTCGTCTGAAAAAGGAGTTCATGCGGATCAGCTCCCATCTAGAAGAAGAAGAGGGTTTAGAGCCTGGTTTGGATGATGTTGTGAGCCTCGTTAAAGACAGTGTCAACCAAACTTTGAGCAAGTTTGCTAGCATATTGCAACCCACTACTATAATACAGAAGACTGAGAGCAAAACGCAAACATTTTTGACGAAAGGGTCCCAGAGAAGTGGATATCGAGAAAGCTTTATGGTGATTATTAGATTATCCAGTGCACTGACGATCAACAAAAACAGGAGCTGAATGCAAGCTACAATACACTGAACAAAAGAGCAAAGGAAAGTGCCAGGGAAGACAAAAGAAAATATTATGAAGCTATTACAAATGAAGCAGAGCAAGCTGCAGGCAAAAGAGACCTCACAACACTCTACCAAAGAACTAGGTACCTATCGGGCAAAAGTTCAACACAGATTAAGCCAATAAAGGACGACAACGGTAAGTCAATCACCAAAGAAGTAGAGCAAAGAAAACACTGGGCTGAACACTTCAAAAGACTTCTAAATCGTCCACCACCTACAACACGCCCAGTGATACCAACAACGGAAGCAGAACTACCAGTGAACATCAACCCCCCGACGAAATCAGAAGTCTTGAATGCAATCAAGATGCTAAAGGCTGAGAAGGCACCAGGACCAGATGGAGTCCCAGCAGAAGCTTTGAAAATAGACCCAGAGACAACAGCGGACTTGATGACGCCACTGCTGGAGAAGGTGTGGAAAGAGGGCAAAATATCCGAGGATTGGAAGAAAGGATACTTATTCAAACTACCAAAGAAAGGAGACTTAAGTCAATGTAAAAACTGGCGTGGAATTATGCTTCTGTCCATTCCAAGCAAGATACTAAGTCGCATCATCCTGGAGAGAATCAAACACGCCACCCCGGGTGAAAAACTTCGACCGGAACAGGCCGGATTCAGGAGAAACAAATCATGTATTGATCAAATCGCCACTCTACGAATCATCATTGAACAAAGCTTGGAATGGCAATCACACATCTCTATATCTCAACTTCATCAACTTTGAAAAGGCCTTCAACAGCGTCGATCGAGAGGTGATTTGGAAGCTACTTCGCTACTACGGGGTCCCAACGACAATTATACATCTCATCCAACAGTTATACGACAATGCTGCATGACAAGTAATCCACAACGGGAAACTTACAAAAGCCTTTGCAGTGAGGACGGGGGTGAGGGAAGGCTATCTACTATCACCAATGATCTTCCTGATTGCAGTAGACTGGATAATGCGACAGACAACGGCAACCAACGAGGAAACAAGCATAAAATGGACTGATACAAAAGACTTGGAGGATCTGGACTTCACCGATGATAAATGTCTGATTTCCCACAAACTGGAATATATGCAAGTGAAAAGCGACAAGTTGGCGGAAGAAGCAACAGGGATCTCTGGCAATCGGCGAACCAACCTAGGAACCGATTCTAAACAAATAGGCAGGAAGAAATGGAGATGGATTGGCCATACTCTGAGGAAACCATCAAGTGACATCACTAGACAAGCCCTCAAGTGGAACCCGAAAGGGAGGCGGCGAGTTGGTCGTCTAAGGGTGACTTGGAGGAGGTCATGCGAAGAGGAGATGAAAGCACGGGGACAGACCTGGAGCGGGATGAAAAAGTTGTCAGAAAACAGAAGGCAATGGAGGTGCGCAGCTGAAGCCCTATGTTCCTCTAGGAACTAAAGGATACAATAATAATAAATATAATTATGGTGTCTAGTAATCCATATAAACTGAGTGAGTGTGACAGCTTTCTTGGAACATCGCCAACAGATAGGCTACAAGTTGCGAGACAAACACGGTTGTGTTTTACACGTTTGCAAGAAGTGCATACAAAGGCGAACTGTGAAGAAGCAAACAAGTTTACTGATAAGCTAAGTGTGAAATCAAGGTCCGAATTGTGTGACGGTAACGGTGTGATCAAGAAGTCTGTAGTCGCAACTGGCAAGCCATTGTTGAATAGAGTGTCACAGAAGAGAGTTACAGTTTCAGAGTCCAGTTCTGGCTCCACAAGTTTACCGGGTATTACTAGTCAGAGTGAAGATATAAAACCATTAAGGATTCGTGAGGAGGAACCAAAATTGTCTACTTCTGTTATTAAGGAGTTTGAAAATGATTAAGTCGACCAGATAGATGACGGTAAAGTGAATATTCGTGATAATGATTATGATACTTCACATTTGTCTTTGGTTGATCATGATGAGATGAGGGATATGCCTAATACTGCTAAGTTGAACAAAAGTTCTGTACAACTTGAAGGTGAAGTAGACTTAAAGCCAGATGCAGTTGCAGAAGGTATGGATACTTGTGAGACCGTCAGTGTAATTGATCACCGTGTAGCCAATCTATCATTGGATGCGAATGCTAAACTGGAGCTAATAATAAAGAACAGCAGTGGTGGTAATCTTGCAGTTAGACAGCCCCCTAAAATCCGAACAACAACAGCTTCTGATCCACCGCTAAGTTCATCAATTCGTGTCACTCAGTCGTCGTTGGCGTTGTCATCCACAATGAAAGGGATGTCCATCAACTCAAGCATCTTGTCCAATGACTATGCTAGTATCAGTCCGTTTGAAAAGACGAAAGATATTGCTCAGTTTAGTGAGGATAAGCCAAGTGTTTACGAGAGGGTAATTGTTAAATTGACTTGCACGAATAAAGGCATTTCTAGTTTCAAGTTACTATTTGAATGTTATTATCTTCGGTGTAAATTACTCTGTTTCTACGCTTGGTTGACCAGATACGTCGTATGTTTGTTCGTCATCTATATTCTACGATACAATGACATGAGCGAGTTGCCGTTCAGATTTGAAGATATAGCTGATAGGAGGAGGTCAGCAAATGAACTCTGCAACGATTTTCCAACCTAGGGCGTCAACCTGAGAAGGGTTGTAGGCGTACTGCTGTAAGTCCTACAATTCTTCAAGGGGTAGCGCATCAATGAGCAGTCCAATGTGCTCGGTGTGTGATTTTGTACATACGTTCATAATGTACATACTGAATTGATATCATCTGTCATCTAGCTGTTGGTAATTCTGTTTGTGTCCGGACGACTTCCACTTGGATCATCAACCTGAGAAGGAATGTAGGCGTACTTCTGTAAGTCCTACAGTTCTTCAAGGGTAGTTTGTCGTGTCAGAATCCACAACATTTGATGTGTTAATTGTACATATGTTTGTGTTGAGTAATCGAGTGGGTTTCGATTCATTTAATTGTTGATTGATTTTATAATTGTCGCATTGTGTGAATCTTCTTGTAATGTTATTTTAAGTACTTCTGAAGTCGTTTCTAGTCTTCTCAACTTGTGAACGAATCGAGTAGTGTTAGATTCAGTGCATGCGATTTGATACGCCGGGGAGGGGATTATGCCAGAGTGATATGGAGCAACCAATACCCCATGGACCAGATCAGTGATGGTACTGTCGACAGAGACCGAAGGAAGTTTCTGATCACTGAGGAAGATCCCACACGCCGGGGAGAGTGTTCTGGTGTGATGTATTATGCTTGTTGTGTGTTGGACTTTTTTGTCTCGCTTTTCCATTTTAGCCTAGTCCCGGTTGGCCCAGGTTCCCGCGTTGGCAGTTCAGTTCAAGGTTTTCAGCGCTATGAAAAAAGGGATGAACCCTTTTTTGCCGGGGAGTGTCAATGGGCTTGAACATTGAACGTTGGTTCATTGGCCTTGGTCGCCATTGGTGGGCAACTCGAAGGCGCGAATGGTTCGATCATGTACAAGTTCGGCGAAGATGAATGAACGCGAGTAAGGGTACTTCATAATTTTGTATCAAACATTTGTTTATAGACTTTGTATTATACTCCGCTTCTATTGCGAAGAATATAGCTTCCTTTTTATAATACTGGTGTTTTGGCGTTAAAGTCGAATAAAGTACATAGTATTGATCGATTCGGAGCGTCTTCGTAACAATAGCAACTTAGGGATAATTTCCTTAGCACCAGTATTTGTCTATTATCCTAGGAAATACTATGATTCAGTTCTTTGCAAGCCATTGACACTAAGTACATTGGCTTCTATATGCAGACCGTCATTGATTATGATCACTGGAGCCTGATGCGTAAGTGACATCTCCAGTGACAGTATAAGGATTGATAAATACAACCTTTTTTGATGGGCCGAACAGGCCGTGGGCTTGGAACACTAATTTACTGTGAACAATCCATGTGTGCGGCGCGTCGGTGGCGCAGCGGTTAGGATGCTCGCCAACCATGCTTGTGGTCCGAGGTTCGATTCCCGGCCGGCGCACTCCTTTACCTCACTCAGCCAGAAGCAAAGCTAGTGAAGAGGAAAGGTTGGGCATGGGACTAGCAACCTCATCCTGTAAAATTAAACACTGCTACAGAAATTTGGGCATTGGGTATATGATATTCATTATAATAGAGGTTTTTTGTATTTCCCAATGAATGAAAAAACAAAACGAGATTGTTTTTACTGACGTTTCGCTATTTAATGCTAATAGCTTTCTCAAAGTATTATTAAACCGGAATTTACAAAATCTCAGAATATATATATGCTGAAAGCTATTAGCATTAAATAGCGAAATGTCAGTAAAAACAATCTCGTTTTGTTTTTTCATTCATTGGGAAATACAAAAAACCTCTATTATAATGACTGCTACAGAAACTTCAAGTCACTAGCTTGAAGCTCTATGTTCCACTGGAAACGTGAAGGAGAAAAATTCCATGTGCGAAGTCCAGTCCAGTAACCCAATTTCGTCACAACTCAATGACTCGATCTGGGTCGAAAATAAAGTTTTCAGAGGTAAACCTATACTTTTGGGTTGTGTATATCGACCCTCTGCATCCAAGAGGGAATATGATAATGTGCTCAGCGACATTTTCAGTGTTACAAGCAGTCTTCCCTGCATTTATAAAATTGTTGGAGGTGATTTCACCATGGCAGAATTATCATGGTCTACACTGAGAGGACCCCAAAGGTATGATAATCTCCTGAGTTCCATCGTCACAGAAGAGTGGATGCAACATAGATACACCCACTAGGTCCGCAAATATCCTAGACCTTATTTTCACAAACAACGTGACTCCACCTACAAAGCATGTGGGACAAGAATTTCCGGGTAATGACCATAAAATGGTAGTGTGTTCCTTTAACATCGTCCCCGAAACAAAACGCAAAGATGAAGATTAGATTGTACATACCTGCTGACTGTGACTTGTATGCGCACCTAATTAGATGTTCTAAATGGGACTTGTAATTTTCGAACGAATCCTCAGATGCAATTCTTAGCAATTTTTATCACAATAATAACTCAATTCATGACGTCAATGCACCTGAGAAGACTCTTAGCTTCAAATTCCCCCAAAGCGATTATATTCCGATAACGTTTAGGAGAAATCTATGAAAGCATTTAATAAAATACGTCAGATATCGTGACTTATCATCATCAATTACTATTAAATCCCTTCTCGCTAGAATTCAAGAAATAAAAAATATAAGCCACCGTATAACCCAGGAGAAATTGCGAAACTTTTCAACAGTAAGCTAACGAACTCCAAAACAGTCTATCCAAAAATAATATACTTAGATGGCGTTGCTTACGAGAATCCTTAGTTGATATGTAAACTATGTAGCAAGCACTCTGGCGTCGGTGGCACAGTGGTTAGGACTCTCGCCAACCATGCACATGGTCCGAGGTTAGAGCCCTCGCCGACGCACACCTGATATCTATGGTCGGCCTGCAAAATTTGGGCTACCGATATCCATGCTGAAAATTCCATACTTGTACAAAAGATACGGTGTGGAATCAAGCTGTAATCAGAAATAAATAAAATAAATTATACACCTTGGAGAATGATCAGGTCGTGGATTTCCCACGTAAAACAGATGAATGCAAAGGTGACATGGTTTTAAACACAAAAGTGGTTTATAAAGCCGTCGAAAATCTCAAGCTTAGTAACATAATTGGTCCAGACGGTATTACTTCCTGTTAATCACGTCTCATAAACCGTTAATGCCCAGCTCTTGCTATGCTCGGGACCACGCTGTTCCTTGAAGTTTTCAGAAACGCTTAGTTATAACGGACGAAAAAACCAAAACACCGATTGGTCACTTGGGAATTCTTTATTGTTACACCAACATATAAAAATAATGGTTTTACTAGGGTCTGTGAACAAATATTACAATAATAAATCACAAGATTACTTCTGATGGGTTACTGCTGACTTCTTTCTGAACAGCGACCGATGAGACGATGACTGTCGCATTGATGCCTCCGCGAAAATTGGGGAAGTTGATTTTGAGCAAACAACCATGAATTGATCGTTCAATCTTCAACTCCATTGACACTACCCGGCAAAAAAGGGATCCAACCCTTTTTTCCTTCACGACCAATGCACGTTGACTTGGATGCCATTGCGAGAACCTGGGTCACACGGACAGAGCTGAAATGGAAAACAAACAGAAAAGCCAACACACCACAAGCATACTCACAGCACAATCTCACACATCAATGACGACCTGCGCCTCCAGACAGAGACCTCCTCTTGACATCTTGCAACACAATCGCCACTTGCTAGAATGACTCTTGCAGAATGCAACGCGACCATAGCACCACCTCATGATACTCTACGCACATCCTCTTACCTACTCACTACCAATTACCACTGAAATCGCTTGTCACTCATTCTGCCTCAGTTCTAGTAGCGGTGACGCATGCGAGCCTCAGTCGTTTACACTCTTTCTCCCCGGCGTGTCGGACCGCAGCTAACAATTATCTCCGTGTGCGTTTCATTCTCAGTAATAGCCTCCCCGGCGTATACGACCCATCTGCTGTCTGTAACATCAATCAATTCATTCACGGATGTAGAAGACTAAAAACAACTTCAGAAGTAATCACGACGAAAATTTTAACAAAATTATGCAATAAAAACAAGGTACGAAAACAACAAGTAAACACAATGAATCCAAAATACACCAACTGATATGACACACCACACATATATACAAACAGTACACACAAACTCGCAGTTCATGTCTTGATGGAATTCCTTTGAAGAGTCTCAGGGCTAACACCAGTACGCCTACGAACCTTCACAGGTTGACGATTGTATGTTGTGGAATGTACGGACACAAACAAGATTAACCAACAATTACATCAATTGGAACTCACACAACTATTTAACACAAACATATGTACAATCAACACATCAAATGTTGTGGATTCTGACACGACAAACTACCCTTGAAGAACTGTAGGACTTACAGAAGTACGCCTACATTCCTTCTCAGGTTGATGATCCAAGTGGAAGTCGTCCGGACACAAACAGAATTACCAACAGCTAGATGACAGATGATATCAATTCAGTATATACAATATGAACATATGTACAAAATCACACACCGAGCACATTGGACTGCTCATTGATGCGCTACCCCTTGAAGAATTGTAGGACTTACAGCAGTACGCCTACAACCCTTCTCAGGTTGACGCCCTAGGTTGGAAAATCGTTGCAGAGTTCATTTGCTGACCTCCTCCTATCAGCTATATCTTCAAATCTGAACGGCAACTCGCTCATGTCATTGTATCGTAGAATATAGATGACGAACAAACATACGACGTATCTGGTCAACCAAGCGTAGAAACAGAGTAATTTACACCGAAGATAATAACATTCAAATAGTAACTTGAAACTAGAAATGCCTTTATTCGTGCAAGTCAATTTAACAATTACCCTCTCGTAAACACTTGGCTTATCCTCACTAAACTGAGCAATATCTTTCGTCTTTTCAAACGGACTGATACTAGCATAGTCATTGGACAAGATGCTTGAGTTGATGGACATCCCTTTCATTGTGGATGACAACGCCAACGACGACTGAGTGACACGAATTGATGAACTTAGCGGTGGATCAGAAGCTGTTGTTGTTCGGATTTTAGGGGGCTGTCTAACTGCAAGATTACCACCACTGCTGTCTTTTACTATCAGCTCAGGTTTAGCACTAGCATCTGTTGATAGGTGGGCTACATGCTGATCAATCACACTGACGGTCTCACAAGTACGCATGCCTTCTGCAACTGCACCTGCATTTATTTCCACTTCACGTTCAAGTTCTACAGAAACTTTATTTAACCTAGCGGTAGTAGGCATTCCCTCCATTTCATCATGATCAACCAAAGAGAAAACTGCACTATCATGGTCATTATCACAAATATTCACTTTACCGTCAACTTCATCATTTTCAAACTCTTTAATAACAGAAGTAGACAATTTTGGCTTCTCCTCACAAATCATTAAAGGTTTTATATCTTCACTCTGACTAGTTATACTTTGTAAACTTGTGGAGTCAGAACTCCACTCTGAAGCAGCAACTCTATTCTGTGACACTCTATTCAACAATGGCTTACCAGTTGTAACTACAGACTTCTTGATCACACCGTTACCGTCACACAATTCGGAGTCAGGCCTGGAGTTTACATTTAGCTTATCACTGAACTTGTTCACAGTTCACTTCTGTATGCACCTCTTGCAAACGTGTAAAACACAACCGTGTTTGTCTTGCATCTTGTAACTTATCTGTTGAGGATGTACTACGTATCCTGTCACACTCACTAGGTGGTCTATATGCATTACTAGACATCATGGAGCCTTCTCGATATCCACCTCTCTGAGGCCTACTCGTCATCAATGATTGCGTTTTACCCTCAGACTGCTCTATTCTAGGGGTGAGATCTAATAGACTGGTGAACTTGCTCATAGATTGATTGACAATATCTTTTACCAGTTTCAGGATATCATCAAATTTTGGATCGATATCCTCTTCCTCCATACGGGAGCTTATCTTCACCCACTTCCTTTGCAGTCGAGTAGGTAGGCGTCTCGCAATTACCTCTAGGACTGAGCTGGAGTTGAGGTCACTCATGAAATTCATAGAAATCAAGGTATTCTTATAAGTCATAAGATTATCTAAAAACTCAGTAAGTGCCTTGGAGTCACCTTGTAGTTGACTAGCGTCACCTTTGACAGCTTCGTATACGTTCCTTACAATCATCGAAGGCCTTCCAAACCTTTGACTTAATATGCTCATAGCCTCGTAGTAGCCCTCTTTTGGCTTCATAAACTTACAGCACTGTATAGCTCTTGCAGCATCTCCACTGCAATATCTCATCAAATACATTAACCTCAATTCGTCACTTAATAGAAAACTACTCAGCATGATCTCAAACTCCTTTACAAATTGTAAATAATCAGCTGGGTTTCCATCAAAACACCGTGGTTCACACTTCGGTAGTTTGATGTTCCTATTATCCCTGAACGGCGAAACAGTAACATCAACCATGTCATGCTTAACATCAGACACATCGTTACAATTGACAGACAAGTCACCATGACTTACTTTCCTGTTTGCATCCAAGACACTCTGTCCCTTCTTTGACCCAGGCATTGTTGAACTTGACCAAATTCCAAAAACGTTCCAGATATTGCTTGTTCAAAGAGGACTTGACCGGCACTAGGAAAGATGAACGGTGACTATCCAAACTGTTACCAGCTATCTGAATCGGCCAGAATCTGTTTCTACCATCAGAAACTGTGAGTCACGTCTCATAAACCGTTAATGCCCAGCTCTTGCTATGCTCGGGCTCACGCTGTTCCTTGAATTTTTTCAGAAACGCTTAGTTATAACGGACGAAAAAACCAAAATACCGATTGGTCGCTTGGGAATTCTTTATTGTTACACCAACATATAAAAATAATGGTTTTACTAGGGTCTGTGAACAAATATTACAATAATAAATCACAAGATTACTTCTGATGGGTTACTGCTGACTTCTTTCTGAACAGCGACCGATGAGACGATGACTGTCGCATTGACACCTCCGCGAAAATTGGGGAAGTTGATTTTGAGCAAACAACCATGAATTGATCGTTCAATCTCCAACTCCATTGACACGTCCATTCTGCTTAAGAACGCTGGTAATGACACTAATTTACTCCTACTCAAGCTATACTCAATGTCAGCAAGCGATGGGGCATGACCTATCTCCTGAAGAAGCCTTATACTGTACCTATTCATAAATACGGGCCTATTGCTGATATCAACAACTACCGCCCCATCAACATCACGTCTGTAGTTTCACGTGTAATGGAAAAGATAATTAAGACTCATGTCATTCAGTACTTGCTGTCAAATGACCTACTATCCCCATCCCAATACGGTTTCTTAAGTAGAAGGTTGTGCATAACTTGCCACTTAGATTATTTTGACTACATTACACAAAGTATTGATAGTGGGCGTTCGGTAACAACATTGTTTCTCGACGTTAGCAAGGCCTTCGATAAAGTCCCACATATCAGACTCCTAACAAAACTCCAATCCTACGGAATAAGTGGAAAGCCTCTCAAATGGATAGGTTCTTTTCTCACAGAAAGACAGCAATTAGTCAAAATCAGCCACCAGCTGTCTTCCTCAAAGCCGATGACTAGTGGTGTAATACAAGGTCGTGTTCTTGGCCCTATTATATTCCCCTCATTCATAAATGATATGGTCTCTATGATCAAGTATGGCGAGCCCCACCAATATGTGCGTTGGTGGCACAGTGGTTAGGACTCTCGCCAACCATGCACATGGTCCGGGGTTCGAGCCCACACCGACGCACACCTGATATCTATGGTCGGCCTGCAAAATTTGGGCTACCGATATCCATGCTGAAAATTCCATACCTGTACCAAAAATGCAGTGTGGGATCAAGCTGTAATCAAAAATAAAAATAAAATATAAATAAAATAAATATGTAGATGATCTCAAGATAGCTTTCGATCATGGGAACGATGATATGAGAGTCTAAAGCAAGATTCAACATGACTTAAGCGGTATGTTGATTGGAGCCGGAAGTGGCAACTGACTTTCAACTTGGACAAGTGCGGTATAGCCCACTTGTACGGCATGCTGCATGATTGCGACAGGTTCAAAGCAATGCACTGCTGCAAATACAGTTATTGCCCCAAAAATCTCAAGGCTTAAACTCAAAAAAGAAGGGAGGGTGGCGCATGCTGATCAGCAGATATGGTAGTGGTCACAAATATGAATCGCTCAGATCTGTAGGACAGCAAAATGAATTTTTGACAGCTCGAGAATTAAATATTATTCTGGATCCTTGAAAAAAGAAAATATAAGGGCTTTACAGATTTAAATTATAAATAGAAAAATGCTTTTGCTCCCACCATCTACATGCATGTTCAGCTTCTTGTCAAGACGCTACCCCATGGGTCCTACAGAAATTTATGAGACATCTTATAGGTCGGCTTGTCCTACGGGTTCTAATCTTCCAGATCTTTGAATTTACTTCTCACTGAAGCATCACTTGTCTACCTCACGATAATCTTTTTATTTACACACTATTATAATCTACTTTGTTTTAACTACTTGGGCTTTTATTAAAGCAAACGAATACTCTTTGTTCACATCTGTTGGTTGCTTAAAGACTGGTTGTTTTGTTTAAAAACACAGCAGCACCAATGTTTGAGCAAAGCTATTTTTTCATCGAAAGTGTCATGGTTTCCATGCTTAGGCGAATTTGGTTTGCATTAAGCACTGTAAATGTATTCTCTCATTCCATGGAGTCGTCACGTCCTTCCTGTATTTATCTCGTAAATGTAATTTCAATGTATTATCCATAATTGCATTTGATATCATTTCGCAGTTTCCCAGAACGTTCTCCTCTTCCTGAAATAGCTTTTAATCACGTCGCAGCATAGTGCCCAGTTTTTATGCCTATATCAAATGTACGCTGTTCACCACTTGACCATAACTATCAGCAGGAAATTCAATGGAGTTTGGGTTGTCGATCAACTTTGATGGTGATGTTAGTAAAGGGTTTACAACATGACACGTTTCGAATTGTTGCGCTACAGGTGTTCAGTTTCTGCGTGAATCATTTTCGCTTAATATTTTTGGAAATTAGCCGCTTTCCTCACATTATCCAGTTATCCATAGTCAACAAGGATTGTATTTTATCAACTGGATCAACATATAGCATTCACTCGTGAAATCTACATCAAGAATCTTCGGATACCCTATATAAGCACGTGGAACTCAGGACTTTATCCACAGCAAACTCTGTAAGGGAAAGTCTGACTTTTTATTTTTGCAATATACATCCGTTTATCGTTGTTGTTTTGATACTTCGATAATACAGCTATCTTATTTTTATATCCTCAAGACTTTTTTTCCGGAAATTGTGAAGTTTCTAATTTCTGTAATGGTTAGGTCTATCAAACGTGTAAGTACTGTTAAGAGACGGAGATCTAATACTAGCCAGCCATCTAAAGGCCTCAACTCCGTTGACGATTCTACACTTTTTACACCAGCCACACCCAGAGTTATGGTATCTGATATCATGGAGGAATTCATAGAGAATGCGGCTTGTAGCAAAAATGATTTACTGACACTTCAGAAGTCAATGGCAGAACTACAGAGCGAGTTTGACAGCATTATGCCCCTCACGCAACTGTGTGACCCATCACAAAACATCTGTCTTGAATCACTAATCAAATCCGAGAACATAATTGACTATTTGGCTGAAGAAGCTGTTAAGAGGATTATGTCTTCACATAACGTCTTGGCCTATAACATTCCAGACAGAGAGCCGATTGCCAAACTTAAGAATTCGTGTCTAAAGGCTTGTAATATGTCGTTGACAGAATGTCAGGTTTTGCGTCTTCGTAAGAAATCTGCAAACCACCCATGTCCTGTGCTTTTCAAGTTTAGGTCTACTGAAGAAGCCAGGAATTTTCTGAAATCTGGTAAGACAATAGGCTCTTCAACACCATACACTAATATTAGGGTTGCACCTGATTTAACACCATGCCAAAGACAATGCCGCTCAGGAACAGTGAACCCTGATAACTCTAATAGGATAACTGTAGATGATGTTCCATGCGTTATTCCGTCTAGTGAAATACCTGATCACGGCATGCAACAGACATTTTCGCAGGCACTGGCTAATGTTAGCCAAGCATTATATAACGATATTGATGCTGACACTGAAATGGTGAACATAGATGAGTCAACGGGAAATAATGTTGAAATACATCGTTTTCACACTGACCCCAAAGTCAAGACACCGAAACAATCAAAACCCATCCCATTGGTGGTCCAACCATTGCCTTATAAGTCAGTTACTCCTCAGTCTGACAATCCACACTCTGTGAAGCACCAGTCGAATGTAGCTACCCAAGTTCGCAAGTTTTCTAGGCGTTATGACAAACGTCCCGTTTCCATTAAGAAAACTAAAGCTCATGAGATGTCCAAGCCACAGAAACCCTACATAGCATGTGCTGGCCGCCCTGTTAGCCATCATCAACCAGTTGATCACAAGATAAGGGAAAAAGAAGTAGAAAAATTAAATACTGGACCCGGAGCAAGAAAGCCGTTTGATATGAAAGAGACGAAAGCACCTCTAGGCCTTCTTTCTAAGAGAAAGTCAAATATGGTAGACGAAGCTCCTACGGGTAGGCCTAATTCGTGTCAAGTGGAAAGCCAACTATATCCAACCATTAATTCTAGACAAACAGTACAGCAAGGCAGTAGGTATTATTCTGCGCATCCACTACGTAAACACCTTGTAAACCAGCCCACTTCTAATATTCTGTCGACTGAAAGTTATAGAAAACATCCCAAACATCGACCACAGACTACATTTAGCAAGCCAGCAGAACCTATTCATACATCTTATGTATCTAGTGGGGAGCATGTGCCGATTTCTGCACAAAACTTGCTATGGTCTGATGAATACCAGAAACAGATACCAACACTTCATTCTTATACTGGCAACAAATTACCGAATACACATATCGGTTATAACTTAGGGCAGGATTTTCACCAGCGTCAGTTAACAGAAACACCTGGAATCATGCATATAGCACGCATGATATCGGATCAATTCCTTGCTGGCATAGCGAACAGTCTACAGTTAGGGCAAGGCATATTTCCCGGGAGATAGCTGACACAGTGTCGACACCAAACGCGGATACTAATATCTCTAAAATATTAATATCTGATTATCACACAGGTGTCTCTCACTGCATACCATATCCAAACGTAAGCCCATCCCTGACTACCACCTCAAAAATTTATTTGAAGTCTTCCTACGATCCAAAGATATTGGTAAATGAGTCTGATAACATGTATATAGAGGATACTCACGGATTATTTTAACAAGATGTTGTCCGCTCACTGAAACCACATAGCCAGTGTTTATCTATTATCCTAGTAAATACGAGATCAGTTCTAAGCAAACACTTAGCACTAAGTACAATAGCTTCTATATGCAGACCGTCATTGATTATGATCACCGAAGCCTGGTGCACAAGTGAAATCTCCAATGACAGCCTAAGGATTGAGAAATACAACCTTTTTCGAGGGGACAGACGGACAGGTCGTGGGGGTGGAACACTAATTTACTGTGAACAATCCATGTGTGCAACCCAGTTTAGTAACCCAATTCTGTCACAACTCAATAACTCGATCTGGGTCGGAATAAAAGTTGTCAGAAGTAAACCTATACTTGTGGGTTGTGTGTACCGGCCCCCTTCATCCAGCAGGGAATATGATAATATGCTCAGCAATATCTTTAATGTTACAGCCAATCTTCCTTTCAGTTATAAAATTATCGGAGGCAATTTCAACTTGCCAGAAGTATCATGGTCTTCACTCTGAGGACCCCAAAGGTATGATAATCTCATGAATTCCATCGTCACAGGAGGGTGGACACAACACATAAATTCACCCACTAGATCCGCAAATATCCTAGACCTTATTTTCACAAACAACATAACGCCATCTACAGTACATGTGGGACAAGAATTTCCAGGTAGTGACCATAGAATAGTAGTTTGTTCTTTTGACATCTTTCCTGAAACAAAACGCAGAGATGAAGCTGGCCAGATACCTATGAGATTGTACACACATGCCGACTGGGACTTGTATCAGCACCCAATTAGATGTTCTAATTGGGACTCGTACTTTTCGAACCAGTCCTTAGATGCAATTCTTAACAACTTTTATCAGAATATTAACTCAATTCACGACGTCATTGCACCCGAGAAGATTCTTAGCTCCAGATTCCCCCAAAGCGATTATATTCCGACATCGTTTAGGAGAAATCTATGAAAGCATTCAATAAAATACTACAGATATCATGACTTATCGTCATTAATTGCCATTACGTCCCTTCTCAATAGAATTGAAGAGTTGAGAAATATAGGCCTCAGAAACAAAGAAATGCAGGCCATTCATGCACCGCATAACTCAGGAGAAATAGCCAAACTATTTAAAAGTAGATTGACGAACTCCAAAACACCCTATCCGAAAATAATATACATAGACGGCATTGCTTACCAAAATAATGAGGCGATATGTGAACTGTTTAGCAAGCACTTCGCCAGATTATACACCTTAGAGAACGATGAGGTCGTGGATTTCCCACGTAGAACAGACGAATGTATAAGTGATATAATTTTCACCACACATGAGATCGATAGAGCTGTCGCAAATCTCAAGCTTAGTAACAATACTGGCCCAGACGGTATATCTTCCGTTCTGCTGAAAAAAGGTGGTGTCAATGGAGTTGAAGTTTGAACGATCAGTTCTTGGTTGTTTGCTCAAAATCAACTTCCCCAATTTTCGCGGAAGCATCAATACGACAGTCATCGTCTCATCGGTCGCTGTTCAGAAAGAAGATTGAAACATCGTCAGAAGTAATACAGAGATTTATTATTGTAATATTTGTTTTCAGACCTTAGTTCGTTTATTCCTTTTATATGTTGGTGTAACAATACAGAAATATCAAACGGCAGATCGGTGTTTTGGTTTTTGCGTCCGTTATAACTAAGCGTTTCTGAGAAATCTTCTAAGAACAGCGTGGGCCCGAGCGTAGCGAGAGCTGGGCATTAACGGTTTATGAGACGTGATTGACAGTTTCTGACGATAGAAACAGATCTGGCGGATTCAAACAGTTGGTGAAAGTTTGGATAGTCGCCGTTCATTTTTCCTGGTGCCGGTCAAGTCCTCTTTGAACAAGCAATATCTGGAACTTTTTGGAATTGGGTCAAGTTCAACAATGCCTGGGTCAAAGAAGGGACAGAGTGTCTTGGATGCAAACAGGAAAGTAAGTCATGGTGACTTGTCTGTTAATTGTAACGATGTGTCTGATGTTAAGCATGACATGGTTGATGTTACTGTTTCGCCGTTCAGGGATAATAGGAACATCAAACTCCCTAAGTTTGAACCACGGTGTTTTGATGGAAACCCGGCCGATTATTTACAGTTTGTTAAGGAGTTTGAGATCATGCTGAGTAGTTTTTCATTAAGTGATGAATTGAAATTGATGTATTTGATGAGGTATTGCACTGGAGATGCTTCAAGAGCTATACAGTGCTGTAAGCTCATGCCCCCTAATGAGGGATACGCTGAGGCTATGAGCATATTACGTCAAAGGTTTGGAAGGCCTTCGATGATTGTAAGGAACGTATACGAAGCTGTCAAGGGTAATGGCAGTCAACTTCAAGATGACTCCAAGGCACTCACTGAGTTTTTAGACAATCTTATGACTTACAAGAATACCTTGATTTCTATGAATTTCATGAGTGACCTCAACTCCAGCTCAGTCCTAGAGGTAATTGCAAGACGCCTACCTACGCGGCTGCAAAGGAAATGGGTAAAAATAAGCTCTCGTATAGAGGAGGAGGGTATCGAGCCAAGGTTCGATGATATTCTTAGACTGGTGAAGGACAGTGTCAACCAGGCGATGGGCAAATTCGCCAGCATTTTGCATTCTAAGGTAGAACCTAAGGAACCAGTGAATATAAGGAAGGCATTTGTGGTGAAGTCTCAAGACACAACGAGAAAGGATGAGTGTATTGTCTGCCATAACATGCATCAATTGAGTGATTGTAATCGCTTTATCGCTATGTCACCCGTAGAAAGGTTAAAAATGGCAAAGCAGAAGCGGCTGTGTTTCAGTTGTTTAAAGATTGGGCATACAAAGTGGAATTGTAAGGCGACAAATAAAGGAAGTAGTGGTTTAACGGATATGCACCCACTTCTGAGAACAGTGAACGAACCTGGGAGTTCGGTTAATTGTAATAGTATCTCTAGACCCCTTGACATCCCACAAGTTTTCTTAGGGGTATTACCAGTTAAGGTGAAAGGACCGAAATCTTCAGTAGAGACTTATGCATTGTTGGATAATGGTTCAGACGTTACATTGATAGATGCTGAACTGGCTGGTTGCTTGGGTATTAAAGGCCCAAAGCAACCCTTGGTTGTAAATACTTTCAATTCTGCGAAAACAGTAGTATGTGAGCGAGTGTCATTTCAGTTAGAATCCTTGGCTACAGGGGAGACCGTGGAAGTGGATACTGCTTACACTACCTCCAGTATGAAACTTGGCGAAGCTATAGTACCTAGTCGTGAAACGGTTGTCGGTAAGCCGTACCTGTGTGACATACCTCTTCCAACATTGCAAGATGGAAGAGTGAGAGTACTCATTGGATGTAGTGTGCCAGAAGCCCACAAGGTATTAGAAGAGAGATTTGGAGGTAGAGATGATCTGTTTGCGACAAAAACACCACTGGGATGGACAGTGAGAGGACCTATACCCATAGTCCACATATCATCATTAGTTACAAACGATGGGGACAAACTAGAAACTATGATTAAAAATATGTATGACAAGGAGTTTTGTGACTGCGGTGTCCCAGGGAAAGGTCGTTCTGTAGAAGACTTGAAAGCAGTTAAAATAGCCGAGGACTCTTGTAAATACGAAAACGGGCGTTTCAGCGTTGGCCTACCATGGAGATTCAAAGATAGACAGTTGATTTGTAATAGGAAAGTTGCTCTTAAGAGACTAATGGGTTTACAGAAGAAATTCCTGTCAGATGCAGAACTCTGGTCCAAATATAAGGAAGTCGTCGATAAACATATAGTGAAGGGTTACGTTGAAAGACTAGTTGATCAAAGTGAGCCAGGGAAGTGGTATTTGCCCCATCATCCCGTCTTTAACCCGAGGAAGCCAGGTAAACTCCGTGTGGTGTTTGATTGTTCTGCGAAACACGAAGGAGTCTCTTTAAATGATAATCTGTATAGTGGCCCAGATTGCGTGAGCTCATTAGTGGGACTGCTATTGAGATTCAGAAAGTTTACAGTTGCTGTCGCGGCGGATATTGAGGAAATGTTCCTTCAGGTGAAGGTGCCAGAGAGTGACAGAGATCACTTGAGGTTTTTGTGGTTTGATGACGGTCCTTGTGGTAAGGTGTCAGAATATAGGATGACAGTGCATCCATTTGGTGCCACATCCTCCCCATTTTGTGCTAATTTTGCTCTACGAAAGGCAGTGTCCACATTTGGTTCTAATGATTTGCTGGACGTCATAGATTGTTGCTTCTACGTGGATGATTGTTTAGCCTCCTTCGATGATGATAAGTCTGCAGTTAGATTTGCAACAAGCATTACTGAAGTGTTAGCTAAGGCCGGCTTTCGTCTAACTAAGTGGGTCTCGAACAGCCTAGACGTTTTGAAGCATATAGATCCAGAAGACAGAGCACCTACCGTACGAGATTTGCCTGTTGATACTCTACCAGTTGAACGCACATTAGGTATGCGATGGGATGTGAACTCTGATACCTTTGGATTTAGTGTTGGTGATATTGATAAGCCAGTTACTCGGAGAGGTGTGCTCTCTGTGTTGTCGTCCGTGTTTGACCCACTTGGATTAGTAGCACCTTATCTACTTCCGGCTAGGAGGTTATTTCAAGAGACATGCAGGAAAGGGTTACAGTGGGATGAACCATTAAGTGAGAGGCAGAGAGAAGAGTGGAAGGGGTGGGTTAACAGTTTAAGAATGCTGAATCTACATTCCGTCTCACGTCCACTTAAGCCGTCGAGAAATCATGATATAATTGACTTCCATGTTTTTTCTGATGCCTCTGAGGTTGGATTTGGTGCAGCCGTATACATCAGAACCACCTTAATGAATGATATAGATGTTAGCCTGGTGATGGGTAAATCCAGAGTTGCACCTCTAAAGACGGTTTCGATTCCGAGATTAGAACTTAATGCCGCCTTACTAGCTGCGCAGTTATTCACAACAGTGTGTAAAGAGTTGGATTACCCCAAGCATCCCGTAACGTTTTGGACTGATTCGATGTCTGTGATATATTATATACGCAACGAGTCAGCAAGATATGCATGTTTTGTAGCTAACAGAGTATCTCAAATTCGTGAACTAACCACTGTTGAGCAGTGGAGGTACGTACCGTCTGGAAAAAACCCAGCTGATCTAGCATCGCGAGGAGTTATTGATATGAATGTTGTTAAAAATAAGTGGTGGAAAGGTCCAGAGTTCTTGCTAAGGGCTGATAGTATGTGGCCTCGTAGAGAAGATGAACCACCGATAAACGAGTGTGCCTTGGAGTTGAAGACAAGTGTCAGTTTAACATCTACTCAAGAAAGACATTCAGGTTTACATCCACTTTTTAAATATTATTCTTCTTGGTACAAACTACTGAAAGCGGTTGCGTGGTTGACACGATATGTTACGTATTTAAAGGTCATGCATCTTGCGGGATACGAAAATATGAATGTGGGGCCTTTGAGAGTCGAAGATATTAGAAATGCAGAGTTAACGATTTTGAGGGCTGCTCAGTGGGAAGCGTGGGGTGAGATTACCAAGGAGGATAGTCCCGATTTCGCAGATTTCAAGGTGCGGTTAGATAGATTATCTCCGATAGTTTCCGAAGGGATCGCTAGAGTTGGTGGACGTCTACAAATGTTAGAATCGTCATATGAGACCCGTCATCCGGCTTTATTACCTTGCTACCATCCAGTCACTGATCTCATTATAAGACACTACCATGTTCTTGAAGGTCATTTGGGTACTTCGCAAGTACTATCAAGTATTCGATGTAAGTTCTGGATAGTGAAGGGAGGTACTGCTGTCCGTAAAATAATTGATAAGTGCATGGAATGTAAACTCCGAAATGCTCGTCCAGTACAGCAGATAATGGCACCACTCCAGCGTGGCAAGCTTCTGAAGGGAATTATCCATTTGAGTACGTTGGGGTGGATTTGTTCGGACCTTTTGTAGTGAAGAGAGGCAGAACCCTATGTAAAAGATATGGCTGTTTATTCACCTGTTTGAAAATGAGAGCTGTGCATATTGAGATGGTTCATACGCTAACTACTGATTCATTCGTGCTAGCATTACATAGATTTATAAATCGCCGGGGTGTACCGAAGATGATGTTCAGCGACAGAGGGACTAATTTTGTTGGCTGTCACGCCGAGCTTAAAGAATACTTCGAAGGTCCTCAAACGAGAGTTCAGGAAGAGTTACTGAAAAGGAACATCGAGTGGCACTTCAACCCACCACATGCCAGCCATAGAGGTGGGCTATGGGAAAGACTTATAGGAATTATCAAGCGTATTTTAAGCTCCATAATTAAAAACCAGAGTTTGAATGACGAAACGCTAGAGACATTTTTTTGTGAAGCTGAACGAATATTAAATGACCGGCCGTTATCGCCTGTGAGGGACGACGTCAAGGATTTTGATGTGTTAACCCCAAATAAATTATTGTTATTGAGAGGCAACCCTGGCATAGAGGACGCAAGCGGGGAAGGAATACCTACGATTAAAAGATGGAAACAAGCCAGGCACATGAAAGATATATTTTGGAAAAGATGGTTTAAGGAGTATGTTCTAACATTGCAGACCAGGGACAAGTGGAAAAAGTTGTGCCGAAACTTAAAGGTTGGTGACATAGTATTAGTAGCAGATAAATGTGCCACAGGTAGGTGGCCTTTGGGAGTGGTAGTAAGGCTGATCTGTAGTGGTGATGGATTGGTGAGGACGGTTGAGGTGAGAACTAGTTGTGGCATGTTGGTGCGAGATATCAGAAAACTGTGTCTCCTGGAAGGTGCTGAGAGTAGAGAGTCGGAGGATGAAACAATAGATGATTTTCCAACCTAGAGCGTCAACCTGAGAAGGGTTGTAGGCGTACTGCTGTAAGTCCTACAATTCTTCAAAGGGTAGCGCATCAATGAGCAGTCTAATGTGCTCGGTGTGTGATTTTGTACATATGTTCATATTGTATATACTGAATTGATATCATCTGTCATCTAGCTGTTGGTAATTCTGTTTGTGTCCGGACATTCCACAACTTACAATCGTCAACCTGTGAAGGTTTGTAGGCGTACTGGTGTAAGTCCTGCAATTCTTCAAAATAATTCCATCAAGACATGATCCGCGAGTTTGTGTGTACTGTTTGTATATACGTGTGGTGTGTCATATCAATTGGTGTTTTTGAATTCATTGTGTTTACTCGTTGTTTTCGTACCTTGTTGTTATTGCATAATTTTGTTAAAATTTTCGTCGTGATTACTTCTGAAGTTGTTTTTAGTCTTCTACATCCGTGAATGAATTGATTGATGTTAAGGACAGCAGATGGGTCGTATACGCCGGGGGCTTTAGGCTATTGCTGAGAATGAAATGCACACGGAGATAATTGTTAGCTGCGGTCCGACACGCCGGGGAGAAAGAGTGTAAACGACTGAGGCTCGCATGCGTCACCGCTACTAGAACTGAGGCAGAATGAGTGACAAGCGATTTCAGTGGTAATTGGTAGTGAGTAGATAAGAGGATGTGCGTAGAGTATCATGAGGTGGTGCTATGGTCACGTTGCATTCTGCAAGAGTCATTCTAGCAAGTGGCGATTGTGTTGCAAGATGTCAAGAGGAGGTCTCTGTCTGGAGGCGCAGGTCGTCATCGATGTGTGAGATTGTGCTGTGGGTATGCTTGTGGTGTGTTGGCTTTTCTGTTTGTTTTCCATTTCAGCTCTGTCCGTGTGACCCAGGTTCTCGCAATGGCATCCAAGTCAACGTGCATTGATCGTGAAGGAAAAAAGGGTTGGATCCCTTTTTTGCCGGGGAGTGTCAATGGAGTTGAAGATTGAACGATCAATTCTTGGTTGTTTGCTCAAAATCAACTTCCCCAATTTTCGCGGAGGCATCAATACGACAGTCATCGTCTCATCGGTCGCTGTTCAGAAAGAAGATTGAAACATCGTCAGAAGTAATACAGAGATTTATTATTGTAATATTTGTTTTCAGACCTTAGTTCGTTTATTCCTTTTATATGTTGGTGTAACAATACAGAAATATCAAACGGCAGATCGGTGTTTTGGTTTTTGCGTCCGTTATTACTAAGCGTTTCTGGAAATCTTCTAAGAACAGCGTGGGCCCGAGCGTAGCAAGAGCTGGGCATTAACGGTTTATGAGACTTTGCTGACAGGTGGTAATGACATGAGTTTACTCTTACTCAAGTTATACTCAATTTCATTTAGCGATGGGACATACCCTAACTGCTGAAAGAAGTCTTATGTTGTACCTATCCATAAATACGGGCCTATAGCTGATATCAACAACTACCGCCCCATCAACATCACGTCTGTAGTTTCACGTGTAATGGAAAAGATAATTAAGACTCATGTCATTCAGTACTTGCTGTTAAATGACCTACTATCCCCATCCCAATACGGTTTCTTAAGTAGAAGGTTGTGCATAACTTGCCACTTAGATTATTTTGACTACATTACACAAAGTATTGATAGTGGGCGTTCGGTAACAACATTGTTTCTCGACGTTAGCAAGGCCTTCGATAAAGTCCCACATATCAGACTCCTAACAAAACTCCAATCCTACGGAATAAGTGGAAAGCCTCTCAAATGGATAGGTTCTTTTCTCACAGAAAGACAGCAATTAGTCAAAATCAGCCACCAGCTGTCTTCCTCAAAGCCGATAACTAGTGGTGTAATACAAGGTCGTGTTCTTGGCCCTATTATATTCCTCTTATTTATAAATGACATAGTCTCTGTAATCAAGTATGGCAAGCCATACCTTTTTGCAGATGATCTCAAGATAGCATACGATTATGGGTACGATGATATGAGCGTCGAAAGCAAGATCCAACAAGACTTAAACTATCTAGGCGATTGGAGCGAAAAGTGGCAACTGACTTTCAACCCAGACAAGTGCGGTATAACCCACCTTGGACGCTGGAAACCGATAATGTGCCTATATATGTACGGTAAGCTCCTCTCAAAACTGAACACAGTCACAGATCTCGGGATAATATACTCAGATTTATCCTTTTCCGATCATGCAAATAAGGTTGTATCTGACTGTAAACGACTTACTGGCTTTATACTGCGTAACTTCTACACCCAAGAAGCAAGATTAGCTATATATAGGACATGTAACCGTCCCGAACTTGAATATTGTGCTCTCCTATTTAGTAACCTCAGGTCTGTAGACAGAAAAAAAATCGAAAGTGTCCAGAGATTCCCCACGAAACGCATAATGGGGTTCGACCAACAAGTGGAATATGTTGACAGGTGTGTACGTCTGAAATTAGAGCCTCTGTGGTTAAGGAGAGTGAAGTGCAACCTATTTCTACTCTTCAAAGTCATTAGGAAACATTGCTACAGTAACTCATCCATAACGTGGGAAAATATTAAATCATATCAGCTGCGAAACCACGACTACCTTGTCAAGGTGGCTACCCACAGAAAATCCATTAGGGCAAACTTTTTCACCATAAAATATTCCACGCTTTGGAACCAACTACCACCTGAAATACGATGTTGTGAAAACCCCGATGGGTTCAAACGGAGCCTAGAAAGACACTTTAACATGTCCACCCTAGCTCGTCTAAAAGACCACAACTTTTGGTAGAACGGAAATTGAAGGCCAGTCCAGTCTTCAGTATAGTCACATACGTATATCTCGACTCTAATACTCACGCAGCGAACGTTAACTAAATTACTGATTTCTATTCTCTATAATTTTCACTAAGTTGTGTTGGTGAAAGTAACACTAGAATTAATTACAATAGCATCCACACCTTTTATCATTTTACATATGTATATACTATTATAATAATACTTATTAATCATGCATGTTCAATTCTTAAATTAGATGGTTATTAAAATACTTAAAATGATTAAAATATTTATGCATCGAATGTTCTCTTGCTTTACCATGCTTATTTCCATTATATCACTCAATTATTGAGCCTAGTGTATTATTTGATATACGAATTATATTATTGATTATACTCTTATCATATATGGTTTGATTTACTCTACGCTCCCTGTAGACTAACTACCATTCTTCAGTATACACACACTGCAGTATTGTTAACCAAATGCCAAAATTTTGTTGGTTCTGTGTTAATATCTTTTTATAATATGTCTAGACACGTTACTTTGCAATGTCAGACGTTTACTATATATAAGTACACTAAGTCCTGCCAACCGACCTTACCTTCAGTTCATACCACCTATATTGAACCCTAACTAGAGTGTTCTGCTGAATCTTGCTCCACTATTCCCAATACCTATTCGTTTTACTCTTCAAGTTTTTAACTTCTTATAAAGTAATCTGTTCATTAGGATGCATGCACACATATATAATATGTTCATAAAGATGTACGTGGAGACCTATTGGAAGCACTCATTAAGAAAGCTAGGGAGATGGAATATGGGGTATGAACATGTCTGGTACCAAGCAATATATTTGCGGTAGCCATAATAATCATAGTCTCAGAGCCTAACATCAAAAAAGGAGGGAGGGTGGAGTTAGCTGATCAGTAGATATGGTGGGGGTCACTAAGGTGAATCACCCCATTCTGCAGGAACAGCAATATGCAATTTGAAGGCTCGAGATTTTTCTGATTTTTATGAGGGCATAGATCTTTATCTTGAAAAAGATAATAATGAACGCCTTGACAGATCATGCTTCTACCTTTAAATATATACCATTCGCCCAGCCTATTGTTGAGATGCGACCAAGCGGGATCTGCACAGATTTATGGGGCATCTTATAAATTAACTTGCTATCCTTTGTCGGATCTATGAATACCACTTCACAATGTCTCATCTCACTTATTTTCTAATAACGTCTTTACTTGATCCTCATTATATTCCATTAAACCTAACATTTTATAGCCCTTTATGAATTTGATTCGACATAATTCTATTCCTATTCTCTGTAGGGTACGGTTGTGCACAAAATAGACAAAAAAGCATGAAATAAAAACAACTGGCTTGAAAATAATTGTATTGAAGCCGAAAGTGGACATCATGATAGTACAAAATGTATTGGTTTTATTATACATTGCAAATGAACGGGTGGCTCTAAAGAATAGCGGCCCAAACCGAAACGACCTTCGAACAAAAAAGTGACCTTGAGTAAGGAATCAGCTGACTGTATCATTTTCGGAAGTAATCATGGATGTTTTCGATTACTTTTTGGATAACGGACTGATAGCTTCGTCGAAAATTTGCCAATGCGGAGGAGTTATGCATATACAAAAATACACAGAGGCCATTGATGGCTTTGTATACAGATGTATTGAGTGCCGAAGGAAGAAATCGGTTCGAGAAGGTTTGTCGTTGTTTTTTAGTTTACAGATCCCTTAGGAACTTTTCTCTCAAGGTCTAAACTAACTTTGACGAAAATTTTAATGATATGTAACTTCTGGGTCCTGAAAAGAGCAGTCACAGCTACAGCTTATGAAACAGAAAATTCAGAGGTGTCATCAGTGCAATGGTACAACTACTGCAGAGATGTTTCCTCCTGGAATATGAACACCCTGACTCAAGTTCTCGGAGGAGTCGGCAGCATAGTCCATATCGATGAGACTGTACTTATAAAAAGGAAATACAACCGTGGGAGATTACAAGCAAACCAGTAGTGGATACTGGGTTTCTACGACACGACACTGCGCAAAGGGTATATAGAGGCGATTCCCACTCGCAGTGCAGCAGTATTAGTGCCTATTATTAAGCGTTTGGTGTTGCCGGGGACGACTATTCATACAGATGAATGGAGCGGATACCGTCAATTATCGAATCATGGGTACATTCATCATGTTGTTAATAATACGGACGGTTTCCGGAATCCTTTAGATGAAACCCACACCAGTTCCACTGAAAGTTTTTGGAGTCGTCTAAAAAGACGTATAAGAGCGGTTAATGGATCGAGAAATCCCATGATTTGCAGTTACCTGGATGAATTTATGTACCGAAACTGGTTTCATACGACTATGAAGACTCCCATGAGAAACTGGGAGGATTTTTTGAGACATATACGCGAGCACCATACTTTGTAACTGTTTATTATGATTGCATTACTTTTATATAAACCGTTTTTTACAATTATGCGCCTTCCTTTTTGAGCCTTCTCATTGGCCGAAGTTGTCCCTGTCAAAGTCATTTTTGCGTTAAAAGGTCGTTTTGGTTTGGGCCGCTATTCTTTAGAGTCACCAATGAACGTTGTCGGCCTAAGGATTAATTACTTCCCCATTCTGTTTTCTACATAAATGTGTTTATCAATGATATATTGCACCCACTTAATTTATTACACTTTATTGATTCACATTAGCACTTTTACTTTTCTAAAACAGCTTTCAATCCCTTGTAAACGTTGTACTTACCTCAATATTGGTTGGTTATCGTATGCCTACAACCACGGGATGAAGGGTGAGAATATACGTTATGACGTGTTATATTTTCCGCAACTGATGTTTTTTCGTCTTTCATTGGCTAGAATCGTGGCGGTCAATTGAATATTTGATTTGTCCTTGGTAGGTCGTATCGTGTGAGGTTTTGTGTGGTTGTGTTATGCGTTGTTTGCAAGCAACTTTGACAAACATAGATGTAATATTTGACTATTTTAACATTGTTTCACTGTTTTTTTACACAGATACACTCCTCTTTTCGTTATAAACCCCCTCGAAACTGGTCAGGCACTATGTTTTCTATCAGTGACTACCATCCCGTGGGTGCCAATGCATTTCTTGAGTTGTGGTTATAGGTACAGTATTTCCTACTTCGTGATTTCTCACTCACGTAGTCTGGTATCCTGTGTTTCTTGAGAACTGACTGTGACAAGCTGTGGCAATAATGTGCTTAGTTAACGAGCCATTTTTCTAGAATTTCATCTCAGGTAATCAGTGCGAGCGCAAACAGCACATATGTAAGAAGCTACAAACGCATTAGAAGACTTTCAAAAGGCGTGAACATTATATACTGCTAACAGTGATGAACTTTTCCGCATACCAGTATGTGGATACGTTCACATGCGGAGAGGAAATCCATGAGTGAGACATTGTATTTTAGTGAGACCGCTTTGTGAGACTTTCATCTAGCCTGTATGTTTCGCTCTAGTATTTTTGTCCCTCAGACCACTAACAAAGTATTATCAAAGTATTCTTGTAGTATGATTTGATGGCACAATTACTGGCAGTTAATAATATTATGTATGCCTAATGTCCATGATATTTTCTGCACCATTAAAGAGCTCCACATTTCAAAAAGAGTTTAAATTAGGAAGACTGAACTTAACGTATACTTAACTCAAATATGGTCATGCATGTTAATTATGTAAATGCTTAATTTATGTAAGTGAATTTAGTATGTATCACTTTTAGGAATGATGGTTATCAATGAGGTCTGTCAGTTAATTTAATTCAGTGAAAGCAGATGTAGCTGCATTCGGACAAAGGCATTCGAAAAACAGTGATGAGCGTTTTACGACTTATAATCGGATACATTTGCATAATCAGTTTTAGAAATTGATTCTGCATACAACAAGTGGAGGTAAGTTCACTCATTCATGTATAACCATGCAGATATTCTTTTTACAGTTTGTGATACCGGATAGATTTGGATTTGGGCATAGACTTCTGTTTACTTGAATTTTGGAAGAATTCAAACGTGATGCAATTTGGACACTGGACAGTTTCCGTCGAATAATGGGAGATACTTTCCAAACGAAGACTTTCATTTTTGACTGTGCTCAGATAATACATGTGAATAAACTTGTTTGCGTTGCAGTAAAATAAAATTTTCTATCTAATATTCTTGTGTTCTATTTGTTCTGCATGCGGTGGGAGTACGGCATGCTAGGCCGGTACCCCCAGGATATGAACTCGTTACTGTATACAGGTGTAATTCTGTAGCAACACTATCGATCGATATCAGTAGTGAATTATAAGTACTTTAGTCAGGCCTAAACATCTGCTTAAAGTTACGCGATTACGTCTCCTAGTCATAGGTAAGTCTGTAGGGACCAAGTACAAAAATGCTTCAGTATTTGAAAAATAAGAAATGAACTTAGGCACTGCAATTGAGTCGATTTCTTATAAGGTAAAGTGTATTCAAAAGTAGTTTATTACCAATATTTCACTTAAAGCGTGATGTCGATTCATATGATTATGGGTGTTAACATATTGTGTAAGGTGAAGTGCACACGAGACGAAGAATTAAATAGGTTGAGCTGTAGTAGTCGTAGTCACATTTACATTACACTAAAATATGCTACCAATTACTTCGTCAGGTCTCATTGATAAGTCATGCCTGCATCTAGTCATCATGACAAATATTGCTTCACTCAGATAGAATAAGAAAGGTCTGGTAAGCATGATGTTAAATATATTTAATGAAAAATAATAACAAGCAAATGTCTTTACGCAGCTGTTTGTCGTAATAAACGAAACGAAAGTCAGTTTTCCCGCCCAACCTGGAGGACAACTGTACAATTCAATAACTATACGGCCTGGTTCAGACAATGGGTGTAATTATGTATATATATATAAATCAAATATTTAACCGCTGAAACATTATTTACTTGTAGACAATCTACGATTTGACATTATACCATACTTGATCGTGCCTGTAAAAATGGCATGCATTTTCATGTAAATTTATGTTTATATGAAAATAAAAATTGTTATTATTATTATAACATTTATAAGAACTTTTCCTGATTGCTTGTATGATAACTGAACAATTTTAACTTTTGAAAAAGTATCAATTTATGATACTTCAGGATTGTAATTTATGACATTACTGATCGTGCCCGTAAAAATGGCATTCATTTCTTGGAAACACCAGTTAATACAAAATACAAATAATTGCTTTTATTATTGTTATTTGTTTTTTATTTCTATATTATTTTCTGTTTTCTGACTATTTCTCTGCCTGAGTTATGCCTTTGGTACTTCTGTTTTGAAAAACTGCCCTTCCTCTGGTTATTACCTTTAATTATGTTCGTTAAGAAAGAGTAAATAAATCGTGAAAAAGCTAGCTTTAATCACAGAACTACTACAGTCTCAACACAGAAAGCAAGTATCCCATAATAATAATGTGTATTCTTATATAAACATAAAAATTTACATGAGAATGCATGCCATTTTTACAGGCATGATCAAGTATGATATAATCTCAAATCGTAGACTGTCTACAAGTTAATTATGTTTCAACAGCTAAATGTTTGATATATACATAAATACACTCATTGTCTGAACCAGGCCGTATAGTTATTGAATCATACAGTTGTCCTCCAGGTTGGGCGGGAAAATCGACTTCGTTTCGTTTTCAACCCGTGGTTGTAGACATACGATAACCAAACAATATTGAGGCAAGTACAACTTTTACAAGGGATTGAAAGCTGTTCTAGAAAAGCAAAAGTGCTAAGGTGAATCATTAAAGTGTAATAAAATAAGTAAGTGCAATATATCCTTAATAAATACATTTATATAGGAAATAGAATGGGAAAGTAATCAAGCCGACAGCGTTCATTTCCAATGTATAATGCTACCCATATAGGTCTTACTATCATGACGCCCACTTTTGGTTTTAATACATGTATCCTCATGCCGGTTGCTTTTATTCTATACCTTTTTGTGCATTTGGTGCTCAACCGTACCCTACAGAGAATAGGAAGGGAATAACTCGAATCGAATTCATAAAGAGCTACAAAATGTTAGTGTCAATGTAGTTGAAGATTGAACGATCAATTCATGGTTGTTTGCTCAAACCCAGCTTCCACAATTTTCTCAGAGGCATCAATCAGCCAGTCATCGTCCCATCGGTTGCTGTTCAGAAAGAAGTCAGGAGAAAACCATCAGAAGTAATATTGTGACTTATTATTGTAATATTTGTTCATAGACCTTAGTTGTAAAGTTGGCTATATGTTGGTGTTAGAATAAAGAATTCTCGAGTCGACAAACTGGGTTCTGGTTTTTGCGTCCGTTCATACTGAGCGTTTCTGAGAAGCTTCGAGGAACAGCGTGAGGCCCAGCGTAGCAAGAGCTGGGCATTGACGGTTTACGAGACGTAGCTGACAGTTAGGTTCAATGGAATATCAGGAGGATCAAGTTAGATGTTATTAGAAAATGAATGAGATAAGACAAAGTGAAATGTTATTTAAATTTCCGACAATGGATAGCAAGTTAATGCAAAAGATGTGTGGAGCCCTCGAAAATAAACTTATTCAAGTTTTACTACTATGTAAGAAATGAACATATTTCACATTACTTTGTTTTAATCATAATCTCTGTACTTTGAACTTTACCTCGTGTTTTGAATGGAAATATAGTTCTGGCTGCGACTCTCCGTCTTCTCCAACATCTCAACTGCCATCGATCAATTCTAACCACCCGCTTTCTATCTCAAATTTTCGCAGAAGCACCGTAGTTTCTTCCTACGTACTTTGGTCGACCCCTGGCAACATCAACATTGAAAAATTAGTATTGGAGCAGTTTTCTCACTGAACCTCCGTAGTCTATTACGTTAATTGTGGATTTCGGACCTTGTAAATACGCAAGTAACAAAACCCTAATATATTCTTCCAGCAACTTAACTGATTTTGTATTTTATTTTCTATTAAATTTGGGATACTAAGCTAACAGAGTCTAAGGTCCACCACAAATGCCCCACAAAAAACGTAGGCACCTAAAAATGATGCGAGATAATGTGGAAAAACTATATGAGAAGTAATTTAGGTTTCACTTGACCGAATTCATGCTATTAAATACCTTAATCACTAAATGGACGCAGTCATTGTCCAGCTCTTGCTACATTTGACCTCACGCTGCAATATACTGGCGAAATCGCTCATAGATTGATTGACACTATCTTTTACCAGTTTCAGAATATCACGGAACTTTGGCTCGTTACCTTCATCCTCTATACGAGAGCTTATCTTCATTCACTTCCTTTGCAGTCGAGTAGGTAGGCGTCTCGCTATTACCTGTAGGACGGAACTTGGGTTCAGATCACTCATGCAATTCATCGAAATCAGCGTATTCTTGTAAGTCTTCAGATTATCCAAAAACTCAGAGAGTGCTTTGGAGTCATCTTGTAATTGACTACCATTACCTTCAGCAGCCTCAAATACGTTCCTTACAATCATCGATGGTCTTCCGAATCTTTAACGCAGGATACGCATCGCCTCAGTATATCCTGCGTTTGAGGGCATAACCTGTGCAGCAACACCAGTTCAATACTTCAACAAATACATTAACTTCATTTCATCATTTAACAGAAAACTACTCAGCATGATCTCAAACTCCTTTACAAACTGTGGGTATTCAGCTGGGTTTCCGTCGAAACACCAAGACTCATATTTAGGCAGTTTAAAAATTCAATTATCCCCAGACGACAAAACATGGACATCAGTCTTATCATGCTTAACATCACACACATTTTATATAACACTCAACCAATTGTTACTTACTTTCCTGTCTGCTTTCAAGACGCTTCGCCCCTTCTTTGACCCATGCATTACTGAACTTGACCAAAAATTCAAGAAAAGTTCCAGGTAATACTTATCCAAAGAAGACCGGCAGACACTAGGAAAGACGAACAGGAACTATGTCAGCCACGTCTCGTAAATCGTCTGTCAATGGAGTTGAAGATTGAACGATCAATTCATGTTTGTTTGCTCAAAATCAACTTCCCCAATTTTCGCGGAGGCATCAATACGACAGTCATCGTCTCATCGGTCGCTGTTCAGAAAGAAGAGTGAAACATCGTCAGAAGTAATACAGAGATTTATTATTGTAATATTTGTTTTCAGACCTTAGTTCGTTTATTCCTCTTATATGTTGGTGTAACAATAAAGAAATAACAAGCGGCAGATCGGTGTTTTGGTTTTTGCGTCCGTTATTACTAAGCGTTTCTGAGAAATCTTCTAAGAACAGCGTGGGCCCGAGCGTAGCGAGAGCTGGGCATTAACGGTTTATGAGACTTGATTGACAGTTTCTGACGATAGAAACAGATCTGGCGGATTCAAACAGTTGGTGAAAGTTTGGATAGTCACCGTTCATTTTTCCTGGTGCCGGTCAAGTCCTCTTTGAACAAGCAATATCTGGAACGTTTTTGGAATTTGGTCAAGTTCAACAATGCCTGGGTCAAAGAAGGGACAGAGTGTCTTGGATGCAAACAGGAAAGTAAGTCATGGTGACTTGTCTGTTAATTGTAACGATGTGTCTGATGTTAAGCATGACATGGTTGATGTTACTGTTTCGCCGTTCAGGGATAATAGGAACATCAAACTCCCTAAATTTGAACCACGGTGTTTTGATGGAAACCCGGCTGATTATTTACAATTTGTAAAGGAGTTTGAGATCATGTTGAGTAGTTTTCTATTAAGTGATGAATTGAAGTTAATGTATTTGATGAGATATTGCACTGGAGATGCTTCAAGAGCTATACAGTGCTGTAAGTTTATGAAGCCAAAAGAGGGCTACTACGAGGCTATGAGCATATTACGTCAAAGGTTTGGAAGACCTTCGATGATTGCAGGGAAATTATTCGAGGCTGTTAAGGGTAATGGTGGTCAATTACAGGATGACTCCCAGGCACTCACTGAGTTTTTAGATAATTTGCTAATTTACAAGAATGGAATGATTTCGATGAATCGAATGAGTGACCTCAACTCGAGTTTTATACTAGAAGTAATAGCAAGACGTCTACCTACTCGACTGCAAAGGAAGTGGGTGAAGATAAGCTCCCGTATGGAGGATGAGGGTATCGAGCCAAAGTTTGATGATATCCTGAAACTGGTAAAAGATAGCGTCAATCAATCTATGAGCAAGTTCACCAGTCTATTACATCTCACCCCTAGAATAGAGCAGTCTGAGGGTAAAACACACTCATTGATGACGAATAGGCCTCAGAGAGGTGGATATCGAGAAGGCTCCATGATGTCTAGTAATGCATATAGACCTAGTGAGTGTAACAGGTTTCGTAGTACATCCTCAACAGATAAGTTACAAGATGCAAGACAAACACGGTTGTGTTTTACACGTTTGCAAGAGGTGCATACAGAAGTGAACTGTGAAGCAAGTTCAGTGATAAGCTAAATGTAAACTCCAGGCCTGACTCCGAATTGTGTGACGATAACGTTGTTGTGAAGAAGTCTGTAGTTGCAACTGGTAAGCCGTTGTTGAATAGAGTGTCACAGAATAGAGTTGCTGCTTCAGAGTGCAGTTCTGACTCCAAAAGTTTACAAAGTATAACTAGTCAGAGTGAAGATATAAAACCTTTAATGATTTGTGAGGAGGAACCAAAATTGTCTACTTCTGTTATTAAAGAGTTTGAAAATGATGAACTTGACGGTAAAGTGAATATTCGTGATAATGATACTTCATATTTGTCTTTGGTTGATCATGATGAAATGAGGGATATGCCTACTACTGCTAAGTTAAATAAAGGTTCTGTACAACTACAACGTGAAGTAGAATTGAACGCAGATGCAGTTCCAGAAGGTGTGCATACTTGTGAGACAGTCAGTGTAATTGATCAGCGTGTAGCCCACCTATCATCAGATGATAGTGCTAAACCCGAACTAGTAGTGAAAGACAGCAGTGGTGGTAATCTTGCAGTTGGACAACTATCTGAGAGCCGAACAACAACAGCTTCTGATCCACCGCTAAGTTCATCACCTTGTGTCACTCAGTCATCGTTGGTGTTTTCATCCACAATGAAACCGACGTCCATCAACTCAAGTATCTTGTGCAATGACTATGCTAGTATCAGTTCGTTTGAAAAGACGAAAGATATTGCTCAGTTTAGTGAGGATAAGCCAAGTGTAAACGAGAGAGTAATTGTTAAATTGACTTGCATGAATAAAGGCATTTCTAGTTTCAAGTTACTATTTGAATGTTATTATCTTTGGTGTAAATTACTCTGTTTCTACACTTGGTTGATGAGATATGTCGTGTGTTTGTTGGTCATCTATATTCTACGATACAATGACATGGGCGTGTTGCCGTTCAGATTTGAGGATATAGCTGATAGAAGGAAGTTAGCAAATGAACTCTGCGACGATTTTCCAACCTAGAGCGTCAACCTGAGAAGGGTTGTAGGCGTACTGCTGTAAGTCCTACAATTCTTCAAAGGGTAGCGCATCAATGAGCAGTCCAATGTGCTTGGTGTATGATCTTGTACATATGTTCATATTGTATATACTGAATTGATATCATCTGTCATCTAGCTGTTGGTAATTCTGTTTGTGTCCGGACGACTTCCACTTGGATCATCAACCTGAGAAGGAATGTAGGCGTACTGCTGTAAGTCCTACAGTTCTTCAAGGGTAGTTCATCAGGGCAGAATCCACAACATTTGATGTGTTGATTGTACATATGTTTGTGTTAAATAGTTGTGTGAGTTCCAATTAATGTAATTGTTGGTTAATCTTGTTTGTGTCTGGACATTCCACAACTTACAATCGTCAACCTGTGAAGGGTTGCAGGCGTACTGGTGTAAGTCCTGCAATTCTTCAAAATAATTCCACCAAGACATGATCCGCGAGGTTATTTGTACTGTTTGTGTATACGTGTGGTGTGTCATATCAATTGGTGTTATTTGGATTCATTGTGTTTACTCGTTGTTTTCGTACCTTGTTGTTATTGCATAATTTTGTTAAAATTTTCGTCGTGATTACTTCTGAAGTTGTTTTTAGTCTTCTACATCCGTGAATGAATTGATTGATGTTAAGGACAGCAGATGGGTCGTATACGCCGGGGAGGCTATTGCTGAGAATGAAATGCACACGGAGATAATTGTTAGCTGCGGTCCGACACGCCGGGGAGAAAGAGTGTAAACGACTGAGGCTCGCATGCGTCACCGCTACTAGAACTGAGGCAGAATGAGTGACAAGCGATTTCAGTGGTAATTGGTAGTGAGTAGGTAAGAGGATGTGCGTAGAGTATCATGAGGTGGTGCTATGGTCACGTTGCATTCTGCAAGAGTCATTCTAGCAAGTGGCGATTGTGTTGCAAGATGTCAAGAGGAGGTCTCTGTCTGGAGGCGCAGGTCGTCATTGATGTGTGAGATTGTGCTGTGAGTATGCTTGTGGTGTGTTGGCTTTTCTGTTTGTTTTCCATTTCAGCTCTGTCCGTGTGACCCAGGTTCTCGCAATGGCATCCAAGTCAACGTGCATTGGTCGTGAAGGAAAAAAGGGTTGGATCCCTTTTTTGCCGGGTAGTGTCAATGGAGTTGAAGATTGAACGATCAATTCATGGTTGTTTGCTCAAAATCAACTTCCCCAATTTTCGCGGAGGCATCAATACGACAGTCATCGTCTCATCGGTCGCTGTTCAGAAAGAAGAGTGAAACATCTTCAGAAGTAATACAGAGATTTATTATTGTAATATTTGTTTTCAGACCTTAGTTCGTTTATTCCTTTTATATGTTGGTGTAACAATAAAGAAATAACAAGCGGCAGATCGGTGTTTTGGTTTTTGCGTCCGTTATTACTAAGCGTTTCTGAAACTCAAAGGAACAGCGTGGGCCCGAGCGTAGCGAGAGCTGGGCATTAACGGTTTATGAGACGTGATTGACACCGTCAATGCCCAGCTGTTGCTAGGCTGGGACTCACGCTGTCGCTTGAAGTTTTTCAGAAACGCTTAGTAATAACGGACGCGAAACCAAAACACTGATTGGCCACTCGAGAATTCTTTATTGTAACACCAATATATAGCCAACTTTAAAATTAAGCTTTAACTAAGGTCTATGATTAAATATTAAAATAATAAATCACAATATTACTTCTGACAGTTTTGGCCTGACTTCTTTCTGAACAGCGAACGGTGAATCGATGACTGGTGTATCGATGTCTCCGCGAAAATATAGGGAAGTTGGGTTTGAGCAAACAACCATGAATTGATCGTTCAATCTTCAACTACACTGACAAACTATCAGAGACTGACAATGTCCAGGCCTCACTACACTGGACCTCACGCTGTCACTCGAAGACTTTCAGAAACAGTGTGTAATAACCAACGCGAAAAACCAGAACACGGATTGGCGACTCAAGAATCCTTTATTCTTTCGCCATTATGTAACCAACAATAAGGTTATTATGCCCAAGGTCTGAGAGTAAATGTCATAACAATAAATCACAATAATACCTCTGATAGTTTTCTCTCTTCCACTGAACAGCGAACGATGAGACAATGACTGCTATATTGATGTCTCCCGCCAAAAATTAGAGTTGGATTCTAGCGAACAACCATAAACTGATCGTTCAATCTTCAACCACATTGAGAGACGCATATTATCACACAAAGGAGCTGCAGAGACTGGATGTTTATGTCGAAGGCAAATGAAGCCCGGACAAACGCATGGAAAGGCATCAGTCATTCAGTACAGCTCAATGGAGCCTTAAAAAATTATATAGAAGATATAGTTCACACATGGTCACCTATCTTGTCATAAATCCCTGTGTCACTAAAACATCTGAGTGAACGTTTAGTTCAGAGTTGAATGGAAACCAAATGTTTTCAGCATTGCACTTATCCTACCTTGTTGCTTCAAGTTCTCTCATACCTGCACGATCACTAGCTAACTAAGCGGTCACCATAACACTAATCCGGAAGTGTATCTCGTATTTCAGCCTACCTATTTGATGTTTTAACTTGCCTTTGGTCTTAACAGAATAAATTATACAGGATTCAGGAGATAAAATATTCCGTTTGAATACATCGTACCTTATGTAAACGCCGAAAATCTCTCATCCTCTGAGTTGTCTTTGTGATTGCCTGTCCACAATACCATATTGTAGTCCCATTGGTTGTCCGTTTGATCCATTGGTTCAATTCATTTGTCCTCTATTATCTTGATATTGCACTTTGCAGAATCTTTTTCAACTTGCCTGGAGGATTGTCTGGAGAAACATTAAATAAGAATTTCAGTACGTCTACTACTCGAGAAAAAACCACACATTTCCCTGTTAGAAACCTTATGTCATTCATCCTACAGCGCTCACCATTCAGTTAGCATATTTCTTGCATGGAAGTCCAGTAGCGATCAAGGACCTTTCAGATAAATCAAGAAGTGAGCGCCTAGGAATCAAGAAACACACTTTTCGAACCCCAGTAGCTTTCTCAAGGAATGTTAGACGATCACTTTATGTCCCAACTTTATAGATGGATATAAGTGACTCGTTATACGTAACAGACCCGCTGCTTTCTACACTGAGTGGCAAAGAGGTTTGAAAGCCTAGTATACGGCCACAACACCAGTAGGGCAACAAAGTACTCAATGATATAGAAGAAACTTTCAGGACAGCTATGCCTCAAATAATTTCACATATTTCGGAGATATGAAAATCCTAGTTAAAGTAGTTTCCGTTGATCTTGTGAAGGAATTTGACGCTATTCTTCCTTTAAGAACAGGCCAGAGGGCACTAATGGTCTGCTAGGTTTTCTAACCTCTGATGATTTTAAAGGAAAGAAACCGACTAAAAAGTGTCGTTGAGTTTTCTGGCGAGTCTCCATCCCTAAATTCACAATGTTCTTGTTAATCACCGATGATTTCCCATGTTCATGGATTGGTTTGCGGTTCTATAAGCCGATCATTTCATGATTTAGAGGATACATTGTTTGAAATGTTCAGAGAGTCTGCAAGCGGCTTTATGAACTTTCGAAGATTAGGCTCAGATAGATAAAGTTTGTTTCAGGCGTAATGTGACGTTATTCAATTCATCATCCTAAAGCAACAAAGGGCGGCTTGTCAAAGAGGCACTAGAGCCATTCAGGTCTCATTAAAACAGAGAACTGCCTACAAGTGTGAATTATTGATAAGAGATGGTGAGGGCGCATCATGACTAACGCCTGACTCATGTACAACTAAGTGCGGAGCTGGGATAACTTCCTAAGGCTAAAAATGTGTGCCGCCCAAACTTTTGTGTGCAATATCATCACCATTGTCCCTCTAAAACGGACACCAACTTCGTAGAACAAGTGTAACAAAGGCCCACAAAGGTTATGGGTATTCGGAGCAAATCGCGCTACGAAAGACTGTGGATAAGGGCGGTTATATGGCATATCCCGTATTTGAAGTGGCGCCACCTATTTACATTGTTGGCATTTGCGCGGCTTAGTTGATCCGAGTTAGGATCCGTTTGCGTTACCTTGTCCAAGCAGGTGCGACTGACATGGCTTTGGCGTTTATTTGGTTCTTGCTGGATGAATTTATGCGAGCAGTTTTGCTCGTTACTGTTCACAAATATGGATGCATTGTTCGTCCAGCAGGACGCTTAAATCTGAGTTCCATGTAGTGACTATTTTGTATGCCGAGCACGCTTTGAGCACATTTTGGCAAATGGATTTTGGAAAATTTCTTTGCTTGGTCGGAAATTTTCTGATTAGCTGTTGTTCAGCATCTATGTCTGCTGCAGGATCCAAGAATGTGGTTGATATCGAATTTGTGCTTTTGCACGTTTGTATGTTTTGATTGCTAAAAGTCAATGGAATACATAGATACGGTCAAGGATTAGTGTTCAAATATGGGCAGAAATTGCATTATGTTATACGAATACCTGCAACATCTACTGTCTTCTGCCAAAAATTTTAACTGAGTTAAGTGCACACGAAAATAGATTCCAGTACGCCGCTTAATGTGGGCAACTTAAATATCGTCGTAAGGCAATCTGAAGTGTGCGTCATTTCGTTCTGTTGCTGTGTTTGCTTTCACATACTTCTTGCTTCCTGCTATTATTGTGTAGCTAAATTATGTGCGTTTGTGCAACGACAATTGACAGAATTTTCTTGTAATCATATGAACGTAGTGTCCAACATTTTTAAAGCTATGGACGTAGGGTTAAGAAGCTGTTGCAGTCAGATCTTTACAAGTGACGAGCCACGAGGCATCCACCACAACAGGTGTCAATGGAGTTGAAGATTGAACGATCAATTCATGGTTGTTTGCTCAAAATCAACTTCCCCAATTTTCGCGGAGGCGTCAATACGACAGTCATCGTCTCATCGGTCGCTGTTCAGAAAGAAGTCAGCAGTAACCCATCAGAAGTAATATTGTGATTCATTATTGTAATATTTGTTCACAGACCCTAGTAAAACCATTATTTTTATATGTTGGTGTAACAATAAAGAATTCCCAAGCGACCAATCGGTGTTTTGGTTTTGCGTCCGTTATTACTAAGCGTTTCTGAAAACTTCAAGGAACAGCGTGAGCCCGAGCGTAGCAAGAGCTGGGCATTAACGGTTTATGAGACGTGACTCACAGCTTCTGATGGTAGAAACAGATTCTGGCCGATTCAGATAGCTGGTAACAGTTTGGATAGTCACCGTTCATCTTTCCTAGTGCCGGTCAAGTCCTCTTTGAACAAGCAATATCTGGAACTTTTTTGGAATTTGGTCAAGTTCAACAATGCCTGGGTCAAAGAAGGGACAGAGTGTCTTGGATGCAAACAGGAAAGTAAGTCATGGTGACTTGTCTGTCAATTGTAACGATGTGTCTGATGTTAAGCATGACATGGTTGATGTTACTGTTTCGCCGTTCAGGGATAATAGGAACATCAAACTCCCTAAGTTTGAACCACGGTGTTTTGATGGAAACCCGGCCGATTATTTACAATTTGTAAAGGAGTTTGAGATCATGCTGAGTAGTTTTCTATTAAGTGACGAATTGAGGCTAATGTATTTGATGAGATATTGCACTGGAGATGCTTCAAGAGCTATACAGTGCTGTAAGTTTATGAAGCCAAAAGAGGGCTACTACGAGGCTATGAGCATATTACGTCAAAGGTTTGGAAGACCTTCGATGATTGCAGGAAAATTATTCGAGGCTGTTAAGGGTAATGGTGGTCAATTACAGGATGACTCCCAGGCACTCACTGAGTTTTTAGATAATTTGCTAATTTACAAGAATGGAATGATTTCGATGAATCGAATGAGTGACCTCAACTCGAGTTTTATACTAGAAGTAATAGCAAGACGTCTACCTACTCGACTGCAAAGGAAGTGGGTGAAGATAAGCTCCCGTATGGAGGATGACGGTATCGAGCCAAAGTTTGATGATATCCTGAAACTGGTAAAAGATAGCGTCAATCAATCTATGAGCAAGTTCACCAGTCTATTACATCTCACCCCTAGAATAGAGCAGTGTGAGGGTAAAACACACTCATTGATGACGAATAGGCCTCAGAGAGGTGGATATCGAGAAGGCTCCATGATGTCTAGTAATGCATATAGACCTAGTGAGTGTAACAGGTTTCGTAGTACATCCTCAACAGATAAGTTACAAGATGCAAGACAAACACGGTTGTGTTTTACACGTTTGCAAGAGGTGCATACAGAAGTGAACTGTGAACAAGTTCAGTGATAAGCTAAATGTAAACTCCAGGCCTGACTCCGAATTGTGTGACGATAACGTTGTTGTGAAGAAGTCTGTAGTTGCAACTGGTAAGCCGTTGCTGAATAGAGTGTCACAGAATAGAGTTGCTGCTTCAGAGTGCAGTTCTGACTCCAAAAGTTTACAAAGTATAACTAGTCAGAGTGAAGATATAAAACCTTTAATGATTTGTGAGGAGAAACCAAAATTGTCTACTTCTGTTATTAAAGAGTTTGAAAATGATGAACTTGACGGTGAAGTGAATATTCATGATAATGATACTTCATATTTGTCTTTGGTTGATCATGATGAAATGAGGGGAATGCCTACTACTGCTAAGTTAAATAAAGGTTCTGTACAACTACAACGTGAAGTAGAATTGAACGCAGATGCAGTTCCAGAAGGTGTGCATACTTGTGAGACAGTCAGTGTAATTGATCAGCGTGTAGCCCACCTATCATCAGATGATAGTGCTAAACCCGAACTAGTAGTGAAAGACAGCAGTGGTGGTAATCTTGCAGTTGGACAAATATCTGAGAGCCGAACAACAACAGCTTCTGATCCACCGCTAAGTTCATCAATTCGTGTCACCCAGTCGTCGTTGGCGTTGTCATCCACAATGAAAGGGATGTGCATCAACTCAAGTATCTTGTCCAATGACTATGCTAGTATCAGTCCGTTTGAAAAGACGAAAGATATTGCTCAGTTTAGTGAGGATAAGCCAAGTGTTTACGAGAGGGTAATTGTTAAATTGACTTGCATGAATAAAGGCATTTCTAGTTTCAAGTTACTATTTGAATGTTATTATCCTTGGTGTAAATTACTCTGTTTCTACACTTGGTTGATGAGATATGTCGTGTGTTCGCTGGTCATCTATATTCTACGATACAATGACATGGGCGTGTTGCCGTTCAGATTTGAGGATATAGCTGATAGAAGGAAGTTAGCAAATGAACTATGCGACGATTTTCCAACCTAGAGCGTCAACCTGAGAAGGGTTATAGGCGTACTGCTGTAAGTCCTACAATTCTTCAAAGGGTAGCGCATCAATGAGCAGTCCAATGTGCTTGGTGTATGATCTTGTACATATGTTCATATTGTATATACTGAATTGATATCATCTGTCATCTAGCTGTTGGTAATTCTGTTTGTGTCCGGACGACTTCCACTTGGATCATCAACCTGAGAAGGAATGTAGGCGTACTGCTGTAAGTCCTACAGTTCTTCAAGGTTAGTTCATCAAGGCAGAATCCACAACATTTGATGTGTTGATTGTACATATGTTTGTGTTAAATAGTTGTGTGAGTTCCAATTATTGTAATTGTTGGTTAATCTTGTTTGTGTCTGGACATTCCACAACTTACAATCGTCAACCTGTGAAGGGTTGCAGGCGTACTGGTGTAAGTCCTCCAATTCTTCAAAATAATTCCACCAAGACATGATCCGCGAGGTTATTTGTACTGTTTGTGTATACGTGTGGTGTGTCATATCAATTGGTGTTATTTGAATTCATTGTGTTTACTCGTTGTTTTCGTACCTTGTTGTTATTGCATAATTTTGTTAAAATTTTCGTCGTGATTACTTCTGAAGTTGTTTTTAGTCTTCTACATCCGTGAATGAATTGATTGATGTTAAGGACAGCAGATGGGTCGTATACGCCGGGGAGGCTATTGCTGAGAATGAAACGCACACGGAGATAATTGTTAGCTGCGGTCCGACACGCCGGGGAGAAAGAGTGTAAACGACTGAGGCTCGCATGCGTCACCGCTACTAGAACTGAGGCAGAATGAGTGACAAGCGATTTCAGTGGTAATTGGTAGTGAGTAGGTAAGAGGATGTGCGTAGAGTATCATGAGGTGGTGCTATGGTCACGTTGCATTCTGCAAGAGTCATTCTAGCAAGTGGCGATTGTGTTGCAAGATGTCAAGAGGAGGTCTCTGTCTGGAGGCGCAGGTCGTCATTGATGTGTGAGATTGTGCTGTGAGTATGCTTGTGGTGTGTTGGCTTTTCTGTTTGTTTTCCATTTCAGCTCTGTCCGTGTGACCCAGGTTCTCGCAATGGCATCCAAGTCAACGTGCATTGGTCGTGAAGGAAAAAAGGGTTGGATCCCTTTTTTGCCGGGTAGTGTCAATGGAGTTGAAGATTGAACGATCAATTCATGGTTGTTTGCTCAAAATCAACTTCCCCAATTTTCGCGGAGGCGTCAATACGACAGTCATCGTCTCATCGGTCGCTGTTCAGAAAGAAGTCAGCAGTAACCCATCAGAAGTAATATTGTGATTCATTATTGTAATATTTGTTCACAGACCCTAGTAAAACCATTATTTTTATATGTTGGTGTAACAATAAAGAATTCCCAAGCGACCAATCGGTGTTTTGGTTTTGCGTCCGTTATTACTAAGCGTTTCTGAAAACTTCAAGGAACAGCGTGAGCCCGAGCGTAGCAAGAGCTGGGCATTAACGGTTTATGTGACGCTGCTGACAACAGGATAGAACTTTCATTACGTTCCTGTTTATTTTCTTCCGGAATCTACCACCCCTAAAGCTTTCCGTCATTTAGACCAAAGTGATTCAACCATAATTTGTTGCAATGTATCAAAAATTGTCAAACAACCTCGACCCTCATAAGATCGTGGCAATCAATATTTCTTCTTATTTCCCTCTGCTTTTCACCTTATCGCCATATTCTCTTGATCATTCTCATAGTCGACCAGAAGGTCACCGACCTCCCACATAACTATTTCGTTTGAGGTCTACTACTTAAGAGGAGTACCAGGGCGGGCCACACAGGGAGGCAACATATGTCACAGACCTCACGACCATGAAGCCATTTCAGAGAAGTGAGTTCAGAGTAGTGGCGTTCAAAAACACACTCAAAAACAGAATGCTCGACATAGATGAGACTAGCTACTGAACTGTGTGAACTGTAAGTGAGAAACGCAGAGAAATGAACAAGTGAAATTATGATTTGACAACAAAGATATCCAAGGCCAAGTTAGTTGTTTGTTTGGAAAGTTATGTTTGATGGCTGGAGGGAGAAGAGGTTAATAAAGCAAAAACAACAGGCACTCTGACATAGCAAACAGCTAAACAGCAATGTAGATATTACAGTTACAGACCGAAATGGTGGCACCACTATTTCAAAGGAGGAAGACCTAGCGGCTACTCCTCAAATCAACCCCGCAATAGTACTAGGGAAGCTACAGCGACTCACACCTGGGAAGTCCCCAGGTTGTGACTACATCAGGCCATCTCTTCTGAAACAGTGCGCCGAAGCTCTCTGTAGACCCCTGTGCGACTTGTTCCAACACTCAATAGATTCGGGGACACTGCCAAGGGAGTGGAAAAGAGCCATCCTTTCTTCAATCTGCGAAAATGGGAGCAGGCAAAACGCTACTAGCTATAGACCAGTAGCTCTACTCCCAGTGGTATCAAAAGTACTGGAAAGCATTATTGACGACCACATCAGGGAATACTTCGATAGCACTAATATACTACAGGAAGCCCAACGTTGTTTCAGAAAAGGCAGATCCTGCGTCACTAACCTACTGTCAGCTTGGGACGACTGGACATCATGCTGGGATATGAATGTACCAGTCCATGTGGTCTTCCTAAACTTTGAGAAGGCATTTGACACTGTTCACCATGACCTTCTCCTACATAAAATAGGTCAGGCAGGCATAGGTGAGCCACTTCTGTCTTGGTTGAAGGACTACCTAGCCGACAGGCAATTTCGCACTAAGGTTAACCGAGTCCGATCATCTTGGCACAGATCGTCATCAGGAGTGTCGCAGGGTTCTATCCTAGGACCACTGATGTTTTTGATTTTCATCAATGATCTACCACGCCGTCTAAGCTGCCCGACTCTCCTATACGCTGACGACGTAAAAGTATGGGGGCGATAAAGTGTCCAGAGGACTCAGATAGGCTGCAGGAAGATCTAAACCTTCTGGAAGACTGGGCGGTGTCCAGTGGCATGACTTTCAACTTGAAAAAGTGCAAAGTAGTGAAGTTGCGCACCTGTAGACTGCAGAATGCAAGTTACACCCAGTGCAATGAAAACTTGTCCTGCACAACGTCGGAACGCGACTTAGGTCTAGTTCTAACGGAAAAAATGGACACAAGCGTAAATTACACAGGGGATGTAGTGAGGGCATATGCGGTCATACACTTTACGCATAGACAGTTAGGTGCACTCACTCCTGAGCTCTTTCTAAGGTTGTACAAAACATACGTCAGGCCACACCTTGAAGTGCATAATATTATTGCACCCCCAAAGCTGAGAAGAGACGCCTACCTCTTGGAAAGAGTCCAACGACGGGCAACAAAAGGAGTGGTTGGTCTCCGAAACAAACCATATGATGAAAGGCTGAAGAAATTAAGCCTGTTCACACTTAGTTACTGTCGGCTTAGGGGGGATTTGATTGCTGCCTACAAAATAACAAATGACCAGAATCACCCAAACAAAGGTGTTCTGCCATTGAGTAGGTATAGGCTCCCACGTGGAAATCCCAGAAGGATAGCTCACCAGAGGGCAAGGACCCGGGTGCACTCTCACTTCTTTTCACTGCGGGTTTGCCGTCCCTGGAATTCCTTACCGGCAGATGTAGCTATGGCACCATCTTTGGACGCCTTTAAGCGAAGGCTGGACAACCATGCAGCGACACAAGGACTGCATCCAAATGGCCTATCTCCTTAAAATCGCATACCCCATTCAGGGGTAGACAATTTAAACTCGTCGTTTTACTTCTTTACATTCTCTCCCGTCTTACTCTCCTGACAAATTATTAGTATTATAGTTATTATTACTATTATTATTATTATCACCGATATATATATATATTGTTCTTCAAACTTAATCAACTTACTCTTGTTACGCTTTCCTATTTCCGTTTCTATCTCTTAGTCTGAATAAATTCACTAATTATATCTATTATTGTTATTACTATCTCTTTTCTCTTGTCGACGATGCCGGAACACTAACTGGCGAAAGGATCAACTCCAATCATACTACAGACCACATATAATTAATCCCAGCACTACTCCCTTTGGAGTCAACCAAAGCTACGACAGTCGAGTGGCGGGACAAGCTACGCAGAAGTTTACCGAAGATCAGGAACCTATACCTAACAATCAAGAAGCGAACACAAAGAAATCCAATTGGTTTATACTAGCTCGTAAAAATGATATTAGATATTGGATGGCATACAAGGGTGCGTCGGTGGCACAGTGGTTAGGACTCTCGCCAACCATGCACATGGTCCGGGGTTCGGGCCCACGCCGACGCACACCTGATATCTATAGTCGGCCTGCGAAATTTGGGCTACCGATATCCATGCTGAAAATTCCATACTTGTACCAAAAATACGATGTGGAATCAAGCTGTAATCAAAAATAAAAAAATAAATAAAATAAAAATGTGACCTTAATACTGGCCGGAAAACTGAAACTGAATTTTGAGTATATTTCAGTTGTTATTTTGTAATATTTCGAGCAAAATTACTGCTGTGATTCCACAAGCTGTTGGAAATTTTTCTACTTAAAAGGTGCATCATCGGTTTCCAAAGTTTTTTGCGGGAATTCAACCGTGGGTGCTTACAATGAAAAAAATTTCGCAAAGTTATTTTGATGAGACTGTAAGGTCTAATATGGAGTTGTTCGACATGTCGGTCGACGACGCAATAGAAGAGTCCGTTCAGACATTCAAAATGGAGGTCTGTTTTGACATACCAGTGGGAGTAACTAAATGTACCAAATATATATAGGGCGTGGATCTTTCTGAAATTGTCAAAGATATGATAAAATATGAGAATGGACATCCAGTTGTCTTAGCTCTTAAAACGCTAGAAAGTTTCAAGGAGAATCCTCCCGATTGTCGTCAGTTGCTGGATACTATAGAGAATTTACAATCAACCTGCAGTTCTCAGCCAAGTGTCCGTCAATTGCTTATTAGTATGAATGCTGTTAATACGTTGCTTGAACTATTTGACCTGTATATTTTGGATAGCAATTACAGTGTCTGTGCTTCGTTGTTAAGCGTTTTGTCTACTGTTGTCACTGGTCACTCCAACTCTGTCGAGGAAGAATGTATCACAAGTAAGCTGGTGGTGTGCGTGGGTTTTATTTTTGTTAAGATAACACTATTGATTTAGTACTAGAATTCCCACATACGTGTGTACTTGTTTGTTCACATTAATGTTCAGCCGACAATTGTCTTAATAGGAATTTTTAGAGAAAATGGTGATATTCTCGTAAACTATTAAATTAATCTACCAAAAATTTTTTATTTCAGAGCGATGAAATGAGGAGGGTAACTAAGAGAATACTGTGGGGATGGGAAATTCTTCCTATCGACATTTTCTTTCCCTCATTAAAATTCCCAAGTCTACTTTTTCCGGTGAAGTCAAGGGATAGATACTCAGATAAAAGGATGTATCAGTAACCTAAAAATGTTCTGAAAGTGCAAATTATTATCTCTTACTAAACTCTGACGCTAACATTATGTTGACTTAACGCAATTTGTCCTCAACCTAACCTGAATTCAACTGCAACGTATACTTAGAGTAAGCAGAGTAAGCCTAATTTCCGGAAGTAGCTTTATTTACCTGGTTTCACCACCCTGCTCAGATCAAGCGTCCCAGGATCATTAGTGCACCAGTCCGTTTGGTTATGTCTCCTCAAGTTTTGCCTAGAATGCGTTGCATCTGCTAATAATAAGATGATAGGAGCTGTGCCAAACAACTGTCCATTTCAATCAATTGTTAGTTGGCACAGAAGTTTCCACTGTCTGTTTGGTATTTGCCATATTCATTATCCATGGATATGTAAGATAACTAACAGAAGAAACTGCAGATATATATATATATATATATATATATATATATATATATACTATGTGCGTAGTACGATAGTGTGCCTAGTGGGAAATGGATCTGGAGTAGGTGAATATTGCTATTGAATTTATTTTCTTACCACTTCTAAGAATTGTCTGATTTCTGACACACTTATGCAGTCTCTTGAATGACCCGAAAGAGGACAGTTTGGGTTACTTAGTTGAAAATCTGAGCAAGAATGTGACGCAGTATAGTCGCATCTTCGCTGGGTGATCTAATGACCTCTCTGACACCTTTGCTTGAGAAGGTCACTTATTTAATGCTAAAACATCCGTGATTGCATCTGGACCACAGTATGTCGATGCATAGTCAGAGTTAACGAAAAGGTAACACTTATTACTCTATTATAACGTAACTTCGGCACATAAACGAACTTTAATGGGGACCCGGTGGAGTAATGTGACTTCGGCTGTGGTGCCTAGGGGGATACTCATCAGGTAAGTGGCTTGCCGATACCACAGGGTCCACCTGCAGGAGCATATGGTACAGCCCAATGAGTGTCCCAGATGTCGAAAATATTGGGAGCACGTCGCTGATTTTTAATGCCGGTTTGTGATACAGCATATATAGATAAGGAGGCTTTTTAGGGCTCTAGCCATATCTGCCTGTTATCCGGTGTGCAGTTATGTGCAGACTTCATGAGTGGCAAGTTTGAGTGCAGTTTCAAAATAGTCGTGCTAAGTTCATACTGATGGCCAACTTTTGAAGTCGGCTAACCAGCAAGTTGAAATGGTAAAGGTAGACTGGGATTTCAAACGACAGAGAACGGCACCTTAAAATGTAAAGGCGATGAAAATAAAGTATATATATATGTATGTATAAAGGGTCAAGTTGTTGAATATGTGATTGATAAAGCAATTTTTGTAGTATGGGTGCGAGTAGAATTTTCCACTGGTTGTTGGTCACTGATTTGTGAGAGGGCTGAGGTATTGTCCAGGTACCCAGACCGCGTCAGTTCGTTATCTCCAAAGATCCCGAGTTTTTCATTTTAAGAGTGGTCCAAAATCCATTAGGAAAACGTCACCAGCTGCGTTCTCGTGGTTTCTGGTGACCGAGATAGTTTTGTACGTTATTCGATTATTCTGTATTCCATGTGCATCATAGGTTTGCAGTTATTGTTTTCCAGTCCCCTTGAGTGGACTTCCATGTCCACCATTCCGGCGGCGGTATATGTTGAACATTCACATTTGCCCCTTTACTTTTGTGAGAACATCCCGCCGCATGAAGATACTGAATGAAACTTACTTGGGAGAGTCTATGTGCGCGTCTCTACATGAAAGCATTTCGAGATGATGACCGGAGTGCACCCACCCACAGCCGTACCAGTTCATTTATAATGAGTAACTATCGATAAGCTGTAAGTGCGGCACAAAAAGTGTTCATATAGAAAAGTTTATGTTTTTAGTGTACATTTCAAATTTAAAGCCTAACAGTAGATGATTTACTGTTTAAAAACTGTGTTGGAGATAGTGCAAAGATCAAATCCCGTAAGCATTGATAGTCTCGGTACATTATTTATATCTTAGGTATTTTTTTTAAAAATTGAACTCAGCTTTAATGCTTAAAACTTTTGACCTAAAACCCATCTCACGCTGTGACTCAAATTACCATATAACGGGGAATAAAAAGTAGGATTTTGAGACGAAGATTGAATTCGATCATCCGCAGAACCTACTATGCAGCCCAGCTTGTAATTGTGGAAAAAGCTAAAAGTACGCTCCACTGCAAACCTCATACATAGGGAGGAGTAATCGCGCTTTGCATGTGAGGGTGAGAGACCATATTCCCAAATGGCTAGAAACACAAGTGAATTGTGAAAAACTAAAAGATGCATATGTCAGACTACCAACTTCGTCTATAGCTAAACATCTAATCGAAATGAACCATAAAATTGATGTTAAATCAGCCTTTAAGGTCATCTATAAAAACGGTCAAGGGCGTTTATTGAAATACGCTGAGGCTATAGCTATTCATAAACTTAAGCCCCCTTGTGTATTCAAAAACAGTTTGTTCTTTTCTTATATATATATATATATATATATATATATATATATATATAGAGAGAGAGAGAGAGAGAGAGAGAGAGAGAGACTTGACAAGTAAATGTGTGATCAGATTGTTCGAAATGTATAGCGCAAATGCATGACATTTTTCAGATAATCTCCGTCTTCTAATAATGGTATCAAAATACTCAATTATACGAAGTCATGGGACCCACCAATTAGGGTTATCTACGAGCATTATTTTCAATGTTTCGCAACTTATACGTCGATTAGATACTTTGTATTGATAGGACTCACTAATTTTCCAGTTTTTTTGTTTCAGAATGACACACTTCATTATAGTCGTATTTCATGCAACAACTGTTATCCGTAAATCCTCTCCATATTAGTTTATGCGTTACTGGTTCAGCGGTAAAATGCTCGCCAACTACGCATGTGATCTGGGGCTCGATCACCGGCTAACACACTCGCATACCTCGCTTAGTCCCTAGTAAGGTAGGTAAAGGAGGAAAGTTGGACATGTGAGGATAGCAACCTCGCCACGTAAAAATGAAACCACTGCTACCGAAATTTCAAAGCTCTAGCTTAAAGCCCTATCTCTCACTTGGAACGTAAAGGAATAAAAGAAAGATTTTAACAAATGAAAAGTTCAATGCAAGTGATTTTCTAGTCAGACGCAGCTATTAAACCTACAGAGATTTCATGTTATCCTTATATTCTCATACAAAACATTCACTTCTCTTTTTTTGTGTATTGTTGCAGAGTTGACCAAATGGCTTGTCAAATTAATCGATGAATTAGATGAAAACGCATCATCAGAACCAATTTTTGCATTAATAGCTGCAATTTACTCCGTATTACATGCTAGCTGTACAAAAAATGAAAAGAATCGAGCACTCATCTCTCAAACTGAAGTTGTAAAGCGCACTATAAATTTGCTGACAAAGTTCGACAAAATGCTTAATAATAATAGCATACCGTTTAATGTTTTCTATCCTGCATTGAAAGAAGCATGTGCATTCTTACGATCTCTAACAATCGATGATGATATGGACGTTGAATTCGGTGTTGGAAGTGAGAATGCATGCACTATTGCTAAAAGTGATTCCTGTTTGGAAACATTTGTCAAATTAATCTCAAGTAAGCAATTTTGTGTGATGTTTAAAGCCTATTTCATTATATTAATCGAAGAATATGATGTGAAATATTTGTCAATATGGAAATATATTGTCGTAAAATGTTCTACCTCATGTAACTACTTCATTACTTCACGTTTAACCATGGATTGATAATTGATATCAGTTAGACAATCATTGAAAGAAAGCAGAGACTACTGGACATCTGTTTCGTCCTGGTTTAGAGTTCATCAGCAGCACGAATCCACCGGGTTTTGAACTAAGGACTTTCAGGTTACTGAGAGTGGTACAGAGTTTGTAAAGATAATTAATGAGATAGAAGGTTTTAAACGGCGATGTTTTCTTTTCATTTTTTCATACTGAAGACGACACATTTTAATAATGCGACTAACACTACTGTTATTATTACTATTATTCCCTTCGTGTGTGATTTTTATTTAAATAGAAATCTGGCACTATTCTAAAATAATTGTAAGTTAAAACAAAATGTAACAAAGGAATAACTGAGAGAAGGTGATAGCCTGAAAAGATGCATGGAATAAGCTTTTATTAATTTTATACTTTGGGTTTTATGAAGTGAAAGATATCAGGAGGCTATAAGAAAGTCACTAGGGATTTCTGTTGTCGGTGAGAAACTAATACCACAACTGTATCACATGAACTCATCAGTATGTATGACTCCTACGTTGTAGTTACATTGAATGTTGTGTTATTCATCATATTCCTATTTCCAACCTGTCACTAGTGTCATAACTCATGCTACTGTATGTTTAAGACGTCCTGATTAGCGGAGTTTTCTGTGTCAATGATAGCCATGTTCAGACATGCATAGTCGAAGTGTATAAATTGCGCATCCTTAAACCTCGCTTACCTGGAATCAAGCTCAGTGAAGAGGGAAGGTTGTGTGTGTGTAAGGCTAGAATTGTGAGAAAAAGAAAGAATAACACCACTTCTAATGGGACTTCACAGCTCATGCTTGAAGCCCAATAATTCCAATGAGAAAGTAAGGCCCTGCTAACCAATTTCATTTCTATTTGTTTTCCTGCACTGTATTTAAGTAGGTAAAATGCCTCTTTATAATTTCTGAACTTTTGAATTTTTTCTTTCCTTTCAGATATTGTGGCTTCTTCAAATGTTCATGGTATCGCTGATCTATTTCAAACCCTATCGACCTTAATTACACGTGAAGAAATATGCACAAAATTCTCCTCTCTCAATGGTATTGATATAATCATGAAGACGGTCTATTACAACATAAAGTCAGCAGTAAGTACTTCAAGTTACTATCCGTCTTTCTCAATTTTCGTTATATCTCTCATCTTGGATAATAATGTTGTCCTTAAATGTTTCTAACCTGTCGCAGTATACTAGTTTTTGTTGTTTTACCGCTCATCAGCGAGGTCAAAGGAGGGTTCCTCAGCTCATATTACTTTCGAATGTAGTAGAGAAGCATTGCAGATTTATATTCTGAACCATGTGTGATAGCCACATAGTCCCATTTCCTCAGATCCTACACAGCAAGCTGTAATGTATCACAACATACACTAACCGAATACAGCTATTCGTCATGTTTTCGTGTCACTTTATAAGAAGACCATCTCCTCTATTATTTCCATCTAGTACCAGTACTAGCAAATAATGTGAAAGGTACTAAGGACTCTGTGATAATAATAATGGCAATAACTTTATTCTGAACAATGTTTATATAATGTGTAGAATTTTCAGCGGAGTTGATTGCATAATATATTTTCCCTTCGTCCAAGATCTTCAAATAAAAGATTAATTGACTGACACTGACAGTAGATTGTGTGACACAGTTATATCTGACCTGAAGTGCAACTCAGTCCATTATGATGTCTCTTCTTCTTCCCATTTTTCCTTCGAAAAATACACGATATTTTGCTGAATGCCATTTGTAAAATGTTCAGGAGTACATTTTGTGAAACAAGGACACCACTCAGGAACAGTCATCTCACGTGCTGGAATAAGCTACCATCGAGGATAATGCTCTTTCACATGTTTAGTAGAAACTTGCGAATCAGCAGGTTGTAAATATTTTAAGTACACACCAGAGTAAACAGTACTATCAGAGGTCATATTTTACTGGATTTAAACAAACTGAATTAGCGAAACTATATGCAATATATCGATGGAGGTTTTCACCAACTCAAGTCTTAATCAGGAGGCCAATTTAACGCTGATAACCCATGTTCAAACCACTCTGGTCAGTCACTGATCCCGTATGAAATCACCAGTTGAAAGACTATCTTCACTTTGGCCAAATACACACCATATGATCTTAGAATTTTTTTGATTATAGCTTGATTCCACACCGTATTTTTTTGGTACAGGTATCGAATTTTCTTTCCGGTCAATGAATGAAATAATTTAGTGATTCCCATTGTAACATTAAAAACACAATATTGAGAGAAACGGCTGTTTCCAACGTATCTATTATCAAGCTGTACAATCGTATATGTATGGCTTTTTAAGAAATTATATTCTGTGAAATAATTTAAACAAAGGTGTTAATTCCAAGACCAATAATAGTCTGAAATACAATTAAAATGTTTGTAATTATGATCATAGTTAAATGTCAAGTGGTAAAACAAATAATTTCATATATAGAATAGTTCATAAGATGTACAGATGTTGGAATGGGGTGCATAGTTATAGGGTTAGTAGGTGGTTAAGTGGTAGAGCTCTGGCCGACCATGCACATGGTCCAGGGTTCGAGTCCCGACCGGTGCACATCTTTACCTCCTTTAGCCTGCCAGACTTCCAACAAAAAAGGAAGGTTAGGCGTGAGGCTAGCAACCCCACCCCGTAAAAACATCAGTGCCCTATGTCCCACTCGGAACGCTAAGGAATAAAACAAAGTGTTCAACTTTACATAACATCATCTGAAATTTAATAGAATAGAATTCAACATTGCAAACACTTTTTGATTTAGAATGATAAGTGGGACAAGTGTAAACAAATCAAAATGAGAATAATAATCGTAGTAATGAGGGAAAAGTACCGTAGATTGAGTGAATAAACAAAAGAAATAAAAATAAATAATAATGAAAATAAATACATAAATGTCTATCCGTCTACAGCCAAGGTAGAAACCAGGATTATTCATACCTCTTCTTCCCAATTAGGTTTAGCTTAAATTCATAAATGGCCAGCGTCTCTACTCTCCTTAGAAGTTCGCAACAAAGAAAACGTGGCAATTTAGCATGAATTTGATAGATGATCTTAAAAACAGTCATGGTCAGTGTTGGTAGAGTGACAGAAATCGATCAAGTGTTTTTTAGAATAGAGTTTCGCATCTCCTTCCCTTCTCCCTGGTAAATCATGCTGAAATATGTTCTCGTATCGGTGTGGAAAGCGTTTTGTTTTGATTTTCAGTCATACTTATTACATGAACCCCGGTAGGATGCGTACTGATGAAGAGTCCCGAACTAGGACGAAACAGCTGTTCAGTACTCCCAGGTTTTCCAATGGTTCTCTACCTAATGTCAGCTCATGATGAAGTCCTGTAACCAATCAACCAACACCTGAATATTTTATATTAAAAACTAAAGTTGACAGAGAATTTTGTTTTCTAACCTTCCATTTGTTAACATGGTTCCATGTTAGAAAATACTCCTGAACGAATCAAGTTAACATTGTTTATATGCTCTGTATATATGAAGGATGATTTCATCATCGTTTGTGAAACATCTACTTTCATATCACCATTTAACTTCTTCATGTACATATATATTTTCAGTCTATCATTCGTTCTGGATTAATGCTGCTGGAGTCATTATGTGGTTCAGATGCATGTAAACGATCTATTGCTAATTGGTCACTTCATAATGTGACTGGTCCACAACTTATTATAGATGTATATGAAGATCATATTAAAAATCCTATTGTTGTAAGGTATGCAGCTGGTGTAGTTGCCGCCATCACTCTACGACAACCTGATCTTGCCAAATTGCTTGTTGAAGCTGGTGTATCCACATATCTTATTAAGGTATGCATTTCTTCGTTTATTAGAATTTTAAGGTATATATATATGTGACTATAAATATTTGGGTAAATGTTTTTGGCATTTCTTGTTGTTATTGTTTTTATTTTTATTATTGTTAGTTTTAGTATTTGAACTAAAACAAAATAGTTTGAAGAGATATATGTATGTATAATGTGTTTATTATTTTATGTGTGTTGGCCTTCATAATATGGAGAAGTTAAATTTTAAGCACCAGAATATTTCAACAGACAAGTGACCGATCCCATTAAAAAGGCGAATTCTACGCATAATATATGTATTATCATATATAAGAGAAATTATGGATAGAGAGGCACTTGGAGATATGAATAAAAACGGAGAACTCTTCTCTGACTTCTGTGCCTTCAATGAACTAGTGATTGGTGGCGGCGTATACAAGCAAAAGGATATTCACAAGGCTGCATGAGTGTCACTAGATGGGTGAACCAAAAATCAAATAGACTTCATTTCAATATACTGCTCAGGGAGGTGGAGACGCAGCTTACTGGACACAAAGGTAAGAAGAGGAGCAGATGTCGGCTCAGACCACTATCTCATGCAATGAACACTCCAAATCAAATTTTAAACAGTCTTTCAAAGAAACAGGATTTTGCAGATACTCAATACTCAAAAACTGAAGGGTCAGGATAAAAAGGATATCTTCACTGGAATCATAAGGAATTGGGCAGAGATACAATATCAACACTAGCGAAGTGACCAGCGTTCAAAAGCACTGGAACAGCCTGAAAGCGGTGTGGATTCAAACTTGCATGGAAATTCTAGGCAGAAAGAAGAGACAGGACAAACAGTGGTTCAATACGGACACATGAAGACTAATAGAAGAGAGAAGGATGGCAATGCAAAAGATTATCCAGTGCATTGACGAGTAACAAAAGCAGGAGTTGAATGCAAGCTACAATACACTGAACAAAAGAGTAAAGCAGAGTGCCAGGGAAGACAAAAGAAAATATCATGAAGCTATGACAAGTTAAACAGAACAAGCTGCAGGCAAAGAAGACCTCGCAACACCCAACCAAACAACTAGGTTCCTAAACGAGAAAAGTTCAACACAGATTAAGCCAGTGAAGGATGACAATGGAAAGTCAGTCACCAAAGAGGTGGAGCAAAGGAAACACTGGACTGAACATTTCAAAGGACTTCTAAATCGACCGCCAACTACAACGCGCCCGATGATACCAACAGCGGAAGCAAAACGACCAGTAGATACCAACTCTCCGACGAAAGTGGAAATCCTGATGGCCATAAAAATGCTAAAAGCTGGAAAAGCAGCAGGACCAGATGGGATCCCTACAGAAGCATTGATAATGCACCCAGAGACATCAGCGGACTTGATGGTACCACTGCTGGAGAAGGTGTAGAAAGAGGACAAAGCACCAGCGAATTGGAAGAAAGGCTACTTATTCAAACTGCCAAAGAAAGGAGAATTAAGTCAACGCAAGAACTGGCGCGGCATTATGACCCTGTCTATCCCAACATCTGTCTGTCGTATTAGATGGTACTACCATAGGTTGAATAGTATTGATGTTATCCGTCGAGTGTTGGGTAACGAGAGAAAGTCAATCGTTAACGTTGTAAAGCTACATCGATTGAAATGGCCAGGACATGTGCTACGCACGCCTAAGCTACACTTTCCTCCACGAAGAATGTTAACTGGAATAAGATCGCATTGGAAAGGAGCTCATGGTGGTCAAACAACAACTTGGAATCAGCCCATGAAATCTTTGACAGTTTGTTTGAGTGTAGACTGGCTGGATGAGGTCCTCTGGATTTCAAGAAAAAATTGGTGGAGACAGTTGGTGATATGGCTGAAAAATGTTCTGAATAGCGAAGATAAATTCATTCCTTGAGATCTATCATATCGATTAAACCCTATTGTGGTTGCATGTTTCTATTCATGCTCCTTCACATTTCTACTTATTGTCGTTCTTTTGATTCTGTTTTCTTTCTATATATATCCTTTGTCTTTTTTTTGTGTGCTACATGGAGTGTGGCACCTCGCACTGCTGCACATCTGTGCAAGGTTGTCTCCTGAAGGCATTACTTATTCGAGGTTTAGGAGTTATGTACAGTTTAAAAATACGCGGAATTCTTACTTTTCGCACTTGTTATTCATCACATGGCTGGTTATAACTTTTCTGTAAACTAAATTATATTGTGCGTCGGTAGTTCACCGGTAGAATGCTCGCCAGCCGTGCAAATGGTCCAGGGTTCGATTCCCTGACCTTACCTAGCCGATAGAGAAGCTGATATAGAGGGAATGTTGAATGTGAGACGAGGAACCCCACTCTCGGTAAAAAAACACCACTGCCATTGAAACTTCAAAGCTGAAACTTAAAGCCCTATATTCCACTCGGAACGTAATGAATAAAATAAGTAATAATAAATCACATTGCCTAACAGCTCTATCACTCGTATCTCCTTTTCAGTCTGTATTTTAATTGTGATACAACAACTACCACTACTGCTGTTTTTTATTGTGTCACAATAATCAAATCTACTTCATTTAACTTTGTTTTATAGACTCTTGATTTGTATATGTCAAACGCTACAACTGTTCGAACTGTATGCAGAGCTATACGTAATATTGTCTCAAGATCACCGGGACTACGAGCTAACTTTTTAACAGTGGATGGTGGTACAAGTGATACTGGTCTAGAAAAGCTATTGAATTTAGCTCTGAAAAATCCTTCTTGTTGTGATCAAGCGAAAGCAGCTCTTCGTGATTTGAACTGTACAGTTGAACTTCAAGAACCTTGGAAAGGACCACTGAAGTCTGTTGTGTAGGATAGATGATAGTATTTGATTATTTTTTTGTTTTATAAATCTTTTGAATGAAATACCAATGAATGACTGACTTGATTTGTATATTTCTTTTACTGTCCAAAATAAATCAATAAATTGTGACTAAGTCGTCTTTCACTGAATCTTAATCTACGTTCCACTTGAAATGTTTCGGTCAGGAACAATACAACTGTTTCTTTAGGTATTCGTTCTGTTACGCGTCACTTTGATTCATAACATCAGAAAGTGATGTCCTGCTGTCGCAAAGTTGTAGGCTCAATAATCTTACGTAGATTAAGTGTTGCTCGGAAGAAGCAAACGAGAGAAAACCACACATACATACTTCAAACCAGGAAGAGAGTGTATTGATCATATCTTTGCTCTTTGACAGATTCTGGAACATATCTATATTTACCGGCGCCCAACAACTGTCATATATCTTGACCTGAAGGCGGAATTCCACTCCGTCGACTGAGAGATACTATAACAATGTTTGGTCGTCAAAGGAGTAGCGAGAAAGTACATCACACTTATCAAGGCACTCTCCCTGCTCGAGCTCACGCCGCTATGCAAGAGCTAATGGAGAGTTGTCATCTAAAGTGATGACGAACAGTAATGTCCATCAGGGATGTCCACTGTTCCCATTTCTGTTTATTTTGCTTATAGATGCACTAGTGAAATTATCCCATACTGACTTCAGTGACTCAGGGATTGACCTGTTACCAGAGTACAGTCTTGTTGATTTAGAATATGCGAATGATATAGGTCTCTTCGGTGCAGATTCTGATAAAACCACATTGAGCAGCAATCGACGAATGTTTGGTATGCGGCCCACTCCTGTCAAATGTAAGATGACGCTACAGGATTGAACTATATGAATTTCTAACTTAAAAATGGGGAGTGAAGTGATAGAACATGTGGACTACTTCACTTATTCAAGAATTTTCCTCAGCATCAATGGGGTGATTGCCGAAAAATCTCAGAACGGATACATAAGGCTCATGTGACATTCTCCAACCTGCAACACCTTTGACGTGGATGTGATAGCCGGGTGGCTATTGTGGTAGGACGTGTGTACTTCACACTAGTTCGTTCCGTCGTCATCTGTGGATATGAGACACAGCCATGGGCAGGGGGAGGTATGAAACCCCTAGCTATCTGTCTTTGATAATGGGTGTCTGCGTTCTATCTTTAGTGTTTTTTCCTTCACGTTCCCCAGTGGAACATAGGGCTTCAAGCTAGAGGCTTGCAGTTTCTGTAGTAGTGTTTATTTTACAGAATGGGGTTGCTAGCCTCATGCCCAACCTTTCCTTTTTACTAGCATTGTTTCTGGCTCACCGAGGTAAGGGAGTACGTCGGCCAGGGATCGAACCCCTGACCATGTGAATGGTCGGCGAGCGTCCTGATCGCTATGCCACCGACGCACATCTTTAGTGTTGGGTAGTAATAATAGGGTGAGAAATATTGAGTTTAGGCGTCGAGTATTAGGTAAGGAAGGAAAGCTCATCGATGAGATCGTGAAGCTACATCAACTGAGTTGGCTAGGCGTGCGTACCACATGTCCTAGCCATCGCCTTCCTCGACGGGCAATGTTAGCCAACTTAGAGTCAGTTTGGAGAAGAGCTAGCGGTGGTCAAATCAAAGCATGAAATCTTTTAACAGTTAGTTTGAACCAGTCACGTGGTGAGTTGTAGGCTTTCTAGGCAATGTCCTCGAGATTCTAAGAACCATTGGCTGGAGACAGTTGGTGATATGACTCGAAATCGTTGTTAATCGAGCAGATGCATTCACTCTTTGTCATCTTTCATATCCACTAAACCGTCATGTTTTTCCATGTCAGTATTCTTTCTCCCTCACATTTCTGCCTATTACCGTTCTTATGGACCTCTTTTGTGAGGTATGTGGAGTATGGCAATTCAAAGTACTGCATTTCTGTACAAGGTTCTGCGTTAAAACGAGTGAGTCAGGCACTCTGCTGTCCTAGGCATTAATGTTACAATATCGTATATATGCTTTCAGAGGACGTAATATCTAATCTTTTGATTGTCCCATCCTATTCAAATAACACGCTTGGTGTGTGTAGTCGCATATATAACAGTAATTTCGTCTTGGTAATTATGGCATGGTGCAGTATTGCTAGTCAACTAAATGCTTCATAGCTCTTTCGAGCTACTGTCCATTATAAGTGGAGGATCTGGATTTCACCGATGATATATGCCTGATTTCCCACAAGCTGGAAGACATGCAAGTGAAAAGCAACAAGCTGGCGATAGAAGCATCAAAAATAGGACTTGAGGTGAACATAGAGAAAACAGAGGTAGGTGATGAAGACTCCTGACCAACAGCAACAACAACAGACAACTATCAGCATAAATTAGAATAATCTGAAAGAAGCGTCCTCCGTTACCTACCTGGGAAATATCGTTTCAACTACAGGCGGAAATGATCAGGATATCGAAGCGAGGATCGGGAAAGCAAGACAAGTTTGTGTGGAGGTCAACAGCACTCAGCATGAAAAACAAAATTCGGACTTTCAACTCCAATGTGAAGTCAGTGCTCCTCACTATGGGGATCCGAGACTTGGTGTATCACAAAGTGCACTTCGAACAAACTACAGACCTTCATCAACAGCTTATTTTGCTCAAGATTAGATGACCGGAAAAGATTAGCAATAGTGAGTGATCTCTGGGAGCGAACCAACTCAGCAGGAACCAATTGTGCAACAAATATGCAGGAAGAAATGGAGGTGGATTGGCCATACTGAGGAAACCTTCAAGTAAAATCACTAGATAAGCCCTCGAGTAGAACCCGAAAGGGAAGCGGCAAGTCGGTAATCAGTGCGGGGGTGACATGGAGAAGGTCATGTGAAGAGAAGATGGAAGGATGTAGGCAGACGTAGAGCCAGGTGAAAATGTTGGCGGAGAACCGAACTCAATGGAGACGTGCGGTTGTAACCCTATTTTCCTCTAGGAACTAAAGGAGACAATAATAATAATGGTGACTTTATTCGAAACAATATTTTCAATATATGATAGAATTCTCAGCTTTGTAGTACAGTATTGCATCTGATTTTCATTTTACTTTTTTTTTGATTACAGCTTGATTCCACATTGTATTTTGGTACAAGTATGGAATTTTCAGCATGGATATCGGTAGCCCAAATTTTTCAGGCCAACCATAGATATCAGGTCTGCGTCGGCAGGGGATCGAACCTCGGACCATGTGCATGGTCGTTGAGAGTCCTAACCACTGTGCCACCGACGCCCTTAAGTGGTATTTATGGCAGCGATATATGTGTAAAAAAAATTATAAATTTATAAGAGTAATGACAACAATAAGTTTAGAAATGAGCAAAGGGCCGTCTGTTTACTGTTTCTTGGACACGCTTACGCCACAGTATTGCAGAAGGTTTAGAAAAAAATGCTACCACGTGAAAATGCCAAAGAATGGTGACCTACACGGATGCAACAACTGGCACAGAATCCTGCTGCTATCTACCCTTGAGTAGAATATTAATCCACATCATCTTGGAGGTGTTGTGAGTGCAAATCTTCGACCCAAACAGGCTGGATTTAGGAAAAACAAATGATTCATTAACCAATTTCCAACGTTATGCATCATGTTTGTGTAGAGCATTGAATGGTATTCAACTCTTCACCTCAACCTCATTAGCTGTGAAAAAGATATCGATTGTGAAGTAATCTGTCAACTACTTCAGCACTATGAAGTGCTGATCATCTTTATAATTCTCATTCAACAGCTGTATCTTTACAGTGGTATAATAAGGTGAGCAATGTTGAGGTTAGGCGTCGAGTTTTAGGTAAACAGGGGAAATCAGTCGACGAGGTTGTGAAGTTACATCGACTGAGATGCTAAGGACGTGTTACGTATGCCTAGCCACCGCCTTCCTAGACTGGCAATGTTAGCTGATATAGAGTCAGGCTGGAAAAGAGCTAGGGGCGGTCAAACCAAAACATGGCACCAGTCAATGAAATCTACGCCAGTTAGTCTCAGCCACGTAGGAAGGTGTAGACTTCCTGACTGGTTGGGGTCCTCGGGACGGTAAAAACCAATGTCTGGAAACAATTGGTGACATGACTCAAAATCGTTCTCAGTGGTTGGTGCAGATGCATCTACTCCTTGTGACTCATGATTTCCAATGAAACTGTTTTGTTCTTCGTTACTACTATTCCTTTGTCTCACACCTCTGTTTACTGTCTATTATGCATTTCTTCTACTTTCTTCTCTTGCTTTGTGTGCTACATGGAGTGTGGCGACTTGAACTGGCGCACATATGTGCAAAGTTCTATGTCGAAGACAGACAGATCTTTACAGAGGTGTATATAGTCTAATCTCAGGTATCAGCACCACTTACAATTTATTTAAAGACTTGAAAAATTTAAAGATTATTGAGTTACAAATGGCCAATAAAGTGGGTTATTTGTAAAATAGTAAGATTGCTCTCGTGTAAAACCTTAGTTCATATGCCAACTATAATGTTCGCATCATTACTGACTGCAGGTGTGACTCACTACACAGTAGTCAGTGTGCAGTGGAATATTTGAAAGAGGGATGCCTCTTCAGCAGTAATCCACAACAAGGAATTTTCAGTTTATGCACAGTTAAGAACAAGAATAATGTCGAACTAATTCCCACATAAAGTAGCAAATGAAGCGCTCAGAAGATAAATTTATCGTAATATGAGTCACTGAGCTTTGGAAAGGAAACTTCTGCAATATTTTCACTATATTATTCGTTTTCCTGATTTTTTGTCTGTGTACAAGTTGTAGTGAGATTCGACTATATGTGTGTATGAATACGTCACAGAGGAAAGCCTGCTGGGTTTTTCAAGCATTTCTACGATTTGGCGCCAGCAGTTATATGAGTAATTGACAAGACATGCTCAAAGAAGCCTTTGCTGTGAAGATAGGAGCAAGACAAGGCTTCCCACTATCAACTAATGAATGATGTCGCTGGTTGTAGTGGATTGGGCAATGCAGAAGACTAGGGACAGAGAGAAAACCGCCACAGGATGAACTGATAAAAATACCCTAACAAAAATCTGAACTTCGTAGATGGTTCATATTTTGTTTCGTGCAGTCTAGAAGATCAACAGGCAAAAACCGACAAATTGGCAGAATAGGCATCAAAGACAGGATGCCACGTGAATGTAGACAAGATAGGGGTGATGAAGACATCCAACAAACAGTAACGAGCACTATCTAGCATCACTGGCAGGAATCTATAGGAAGTCTTCTGTTTCACTTCCCTATCTATGCATCATCGTTTTAACTGCAAACAACACGGATAAAGATGGAAGAGCCTGGCAGGATTGTAAAATCACGAGGGTTGGAGAGATCTACAACAATTAGCATAGGGAACAAGATCGAAAATTTCAACACTAATGTCAGGTCAGTGTTTCGGTATGCCCCAGACACTTGGCGTATTATGGAAATCATTTCTAACAGCCTATTGCTGCAGACCTTCACCAAAATCTGACTTCTCACATGATATTGAAGATCAGATGGCATTCCGGAAACGATAAGCAAACGCAAACTCTGTCAGCGAGGCAATATACAGAACATACTACCCAACAACAAATAGGCACAAGGTAATAAAGATGAATTTGACGTAGACTGAGTAAGCTGTTTAATATTGTGGGTCGGTGGCACAGTGGTTAGGACTCTCGCCGACCATGCACATGGTCCGAAGTTCGGTCACCTGCTGACGCACACCTGATATCTATGGTCGGCCTGCAAAATTTGGGCTACCGATATCACATGCTGAAAATTCCATACCTGTACCAAAATACGGTGTAGAATCAAGCTGTAATCAAAAAATAAAGATAAATATTGCTAAAATTTCTAACAAGAGCTGTAAGTCAATCAGGCTTAATCAGTCTGGACGAAAATAATGAAACCGTTCTCGATTTCACACTCAGCAGAAACAAGGCAAGGTACAGAGTATCCACTCTTCACATGCCTTCATAAAAAATAGTATTATTTGTGATAATTCTCATGACAACACCCCAATTAGGTCAGCTAAAGTTCGTATATTCTGTCAGTTCGTGTTATAGGCAGACCACCTTAAAATTCACTGACCGGTAGTCATTGCTTTCCTACCAAACTTCATGATTCTTAGTCGAACAGGACTCTTTCTATTAAAACCATAAAAGAGATTCATTCTGAAGCTAATCCTTTTGACAGTAACTTTGTTATCATCACACTTTCATAAGAGTTTGAAACAGCGGTACTGTCAAGTCTAACCCAGGCGATGAACTGTAATGTGCTCAAGCCGTAAATTCGCTGTTTAAACATCCCCAAACTAAGACAATAAACAATTATCCTCTTCTCTTAAACTTTGAAACATAAAATTTAAGCGATGTTTGTCCGTGAAATAATTTCAACAGATTACCTTCAGACACTATTTGGTAAATTACATTAAAAAAAAAACTTATTTTGTAAACCTGCTTGGTGAATTTGTAGAAGACTATCTACCAAGTGAATTGGAAATCTGCTATGCATTCTGAACATATTAACCGTGTGTTTTGTTACGCAGTAGCAGTGAGATTGAAATAGGGACGCCGAGCTGGACACAAACGTGGAAATCACGAATACCGCCAACGACATTGTGTGACGGCTACCCGTCCGTCCCCATAGCCCACTCTACCTAGGAGAGAACACACAATGACGTCAGCCGAAAAGTTTATTTCAGTATCAGGCACAGTATATTTCACACAATAATGTATAATTGAAAAATTCACCAAGGATATCTATCTCACTTAGTCTATAACTGTTGATCAATAAAATGATGGGCTTTATTTTACGTAGGCCAATTCTGGTTGGTTTATTTCCAGTATGACTGATAAAGGATAATTCATTATTTGTCTAACTAAATATCACTGTAGCGAATTTCTCAAATTGGAAGGAATGCATTAAATTACTATGATTTAATTTAGCAAAACAAAGATTTACTATTACTTATCTGATAGGACTAAACATTGGAGACCCTTTAAGAGTGACTTATTATGTATATACCGTATAACAAATAGCAAAACTACATGCAGGTGATATGTCCTACATAGGCGTGTATCTTACACAAAATGTAGCAGTTACAATAATTGCTGTTTCAAATAAATTCAATTTTTGTAATTTGCCAATTTCTGCAGACTAAAATACGTTCTCTGTTAACACTACCTACTTGGTGAAAACGATTTGGACAGGAACACAATGTAATACCTCAGTTCAATGAAGCACAATCAACTATAAAATTCACATGTTAAGAAGAAGAAGAAGAGGCTGGTAGCAGTGAAGATAGGCTTCAGGTGAATCAGAGAAGATGGAGGTGATGAAGGTACCCAACCAACCAACAAGAACAACAACTACAGCAACGACCAACACCAATGACCATGAACAGGGGAAATGTGAAAGGAGGATATGTTTGAATTCGTGGAATCAGTAAGTCAACTGAATGCATCTGGGTCAACTATAGGTTCATTGGCCGTAAATTCCCTATTCACTGACATCCACCAAACCAAAACTGTATCCTACCTCTGAATGAGCATATCAAAGAAGAAATCTTGAAATGACACTCAGTATTCAGCGTTGCAATTCATTTTCAATCTTTTGTTCCCTTGTCTCTTATCATCTATTTCTAAACGTCTATTGATTACTCAACTAGTTATCCGATAACCCTCTTGATTATGTAAGTCTCCTCTTCACTACTCTCTATTTTCTCAAACATAGTTATTACTCATGCATTTTGATTGACTTTTTCACAAACTGACAGTAACCTCTGATCTGTGTATTCAGTTTACGCTGCACACAGAAACCCCCTAAATAACTGTACAGCTTTGAAGTGAAGTTATGAAAAGAGACCACCTTGTTCACTCATGTGTTCTTAATTATAACGCAGTCACTTTTTCACTTATCTAGGTAGCACATCGTTTCAGCTACACGCAGTCGGCACAGGTGATTTTAAAGTCATACAGAAGTGGAAAAGGAGGATGAACTTTCATTAATCCAAAGTCAAAGTGGCAGACTGCTGCACTAAGAATAAAGAAAATGACCCGGATCTCCAACGCTGATGTAAGGCCAGCCACTTTTTCCATGTGAGTCAGACACTTGATGTATCATCAAAAGCATTTCAAACGGTTTACTCCAAACTTCTATCAGCCGTTGTCTTTCCTGCATTCTGAAGAACAGATGGCTACAAGGCATTAGCAACAAATCAATCAACTGACTACAGCCCGAAACAAAATGTGGATTGACAGGACATACACCAAGAACAGCTTTGAGTGATATGACGACGCGCCACACACACACACACCCTCGAGTGGACGTTCAATAGGGAACGACAAGTTAGGCGTGTGTCTGACAGTGAGATGTAGGATGTCACTTGAATAAACAGTCAGAGTATACACGCAACCGTGAAGCCAGATAAACTGAACTGCAGCGAACGGGACAAAATAGAGATGTGCTATTGAAGCCCTATGTTCCATCGAGAACCTAAGGGAATAATAATAATCATGATATTTAACCAGGTGGTAAAATGTAATTTTATGTAATGTAAGCCATGCTACATAAAAAAAGGTGGGCAGCTGATAGGATTCACATGTACGCCATTGTAGCCACATTGAGTAGGTTTCATACGTTGAGTCCAAATGCGAACTGCATTCTATGAAACAGTTCAAAATTGATTACTGCTATAATAAAACATTTTATTTATTTATTTATTTTTGATTACAGCTTGATTCCACACTGTATTTTTGGTACAAGTATGGAATTTTCAGCATGGATATCGGTAGCCCAAACTTTACAGGCCGACCATAGATATCAGGCGTGCGTCGGCGTGGGCTCGGACCATGTGCATGGTCGGCGAGAATCCTAACCACTGTGCCACCGACACAGATTACTGATAACGTATTGGTAGGCGCAGAGTTTACTGTAAACAAAACTGTATTTCATCAAAACTCACAGCTTAAGAATGGAAATGACAGTGTGACGTATTAAAAGTGCCTATTATCAGGAGAGGCGAATTTGCAAAAGTGCGAAATAACTACGGAGTATATGTGACCAACAAATCATCAGTGAAAGGACAGGAAATGTTTAGATGGTAAAATAAATTTAATCACAATTGTGGATATATCCACCGTAGATGCAGCCCAAAGTTCCAATCATTTTCTGAGAAACTAACTGGTGCACTTTCTGCAAATGTGGATTTAATTGCTAATACATACATAATTTTCATTCTGAGTTGTAGCTAAAAACTAGTAGAAACCTCCTACACGGTTTTAATTTTCTGGGACTCTTCTATCATATGTAATGTTAGGATAGAAATACACCTGGACTGCAGATAATACGGCCACTAATGGTGAAGTATCTTGCTCTGGAGATTAGCTGTGTAAGTCGCTTAGTTTCCACTTCACGAAAATCCCCAATGAAGCTTGAGAATTTACAGTTCAGACATTTGAGAGTGAAAAATTGTAGGCTTTCTTGTTTTACTAAATTTTCAACTGGAATCTTGATGAATGATTAATTTGTTTGTTACCTTCAGAATTTTAACCTAGACAGCGCTATTGTAAAGTGTGGATAGTTTGTCACTTATGGATGATGCAACATCCTCACAGAAAGAAGTCAAGAAAACTTTGCCTTCTAAGCAAACTTTTCTCCCTTTATCGTGGGATTACTTTAAATTTTTGCTGACGTGTGCATCTATTTATGGAGTGGGGTACCTCCGACTTAGTGTTAGCTGGGTATTACTGGGGTCATTGGGCTACTTCGTAATACAGCACGCTAAAAATAAGAACTCGAAGTTGGTCAGTTCATTAAAAGCGATTGGGGAAGATGAAAAAGCATTCATCATTCAAAATTTTTCTGTCAGGGACCTTCCATCATGGGTAGGCTCATAACAGTCGGCATTACATGAAATCCACTTTAAGGTTTACTTTCCAGATGTTGAACGAGCTGAGTGGCTTAACAAGGTAAGAATGTAAAGCTTTTTATTTTGGAAGGTGATTAAACGGATGTGGCCGGCGATCAGTGAATATGCAAGGGACATCGTCATCCAAAATATTGTACCTATTGTTTCTCAGAATTTACCAGCTGCATTGACGCCTTTCAGTTTTGAGACTATTGATTTGGGGGACACCGTAAATTCGCCTCTCCCTTATTTCACATTCTAGCCTCCTCGAGTCGGTGGCATTAAGGTCTATATGAATGAAAATATCCGTAAGGATGAAATAGTTCTTGACTTGGATCTTATGTAAGTTTCACTATTCCTAATTTTCGTACAGGTTGTACAGTGATGCGAGAATAAAGGTAAACCTGGGGAAAGTCAAGGCAGGTGTAAAAGAATTTGAGGTACATTTAAATCAGTTGTCTATACTTGAGTGTTTTGGTCATTCTGTATTATCGATTCTCATCTTTTTGCTACTGTAAAATGTGTGCAGAATTGAATTATTTTGCCATGTTCATGTATGTTATAATGTTGTGGTGACAGTGAATAATTTCTTCAATTCAATGAATAATAATGCTTGTCGTTCCTTTTCCCAGGGAAGAAGTATGTGATTAGCTAAATGGGTTAAGTGTCTGTAAGCACTCAATGTAGCTTAACTGGAGTTGACATGTTAGTTAGCTAGTTAGTTGAAACTGAAATTCTTAGTACTGGGCTATATGTTACACTAGCCATGTGAGGACTGATGATACTGTTCAGTTTCCCAGACTGGATTAGGTGGGGCTGGATTTGCACCTGGAACCCATTGTTTGGAAGTCGAATGGTCAAGCCAATTAGCTACATTTCCACAATTAAGATGTACATTCATCGAGTGTCATTTGCGAGAGATTTAATCAAATGGAAATAAATTATGCAGGAATTCAGCAGAAATATCTCGTGAACATTTGGTGACTACTGTACTGTTATTACACTTTCGGTCTTGTTATATATCCAAAGATAGCGTACACTGTGCACATTACAGAAACCTGGGAGTTTATTGTAAGATCTTTCATCTATTCGTTTAAGTTTGCTGATTATTTTCTTTTATTTTGGAATTCTTGAAATCTGTTACTTTTTTGGTACAACGGGCTTCAAAGGATGGCTTATACCTTCCATACACCGACAAATGTGATCTAAAACATAGTGGACATGCGTTTTGTAGAGTGATTTAGTAGTGGGTCTGCCTTTTATTAATCGAATATTTATGGTATTAATTGATTTTCCACTTGACACTTGATATGTGACTATGATTATAATCACAAACATTTGAATTGTATCTCATAATACTGTTATTATTTTATGTATACATAAGATTGTACGGCTTGATAATAAATTCGTTGGAAATATCCTCTTCGTTGAATATTTTATTCCTAATTTTGCAATGGAAAATACGTCTGAAAATGATTAGCCACAATGAAATCGCTCTTGGCTGTTTTGTGATGTTACGAAATAGTTTAAGAAATTATCCAGACGAATTCGCCGGGAATAGCAACTACTTTGTGAAGTTTAATTAGTTTAGAGCAGACTAGAGGTTCACGTGGAAGTTTCCAAAACACAGAGTTTTACCCACCTTGTATGAAAATAAATTTTAGGACAAAGTTATATACACTTGATCATTCCCATTGTAGATGATATCCTCGACACAGAGAAAATGGCCGCTGAGCAACATGCGAGATAGGCTCCTCAATGAGTTCAACGAATACAGACATCACCGAATTTAACCGATTACACAAAGCTAATGACAAACTATTTCCTGTACACAGTCGAAACAAATAACAGAATAAAATGATGATGTCGGAGGTATCTATGAAAGCCAAACGGAGTTAACTCATTTTCATAGGTTGACAATAACTCATTAATGCAGTGTAGGTATGTCCATGTGTGTCTATTAGGATTATTTCGTCAGACAGTCCTATGCACATTTCTGCATTGAAGCTTGTTCATCGAGTCAGCCTTGCCACTTCCACCTTATCCATTCTCCCTCAGTGTGGCTTATAATTAGCTCTGTATCAGGTAGCTGAGCTGCATCACGTAACACTAGTTAAATCCGAAAATTGCCAGAAAGCCCCGTACTTGCTACTTCAACTAGCCATCTTGATATTTAAGCCTATTTAACTTTAATTTCTACTGATTTGATTCCAACTAAAGTTCTCGAAAAGACCACTGAGTGACTGTTAGAAATCTCCGACTTTTGAGATCTTTGATCTAATGCTTGGAAATCTGACTGTTAAGAACCAGCTACCACCAGATAGTTTCTACTGAGGTGGAAATTCGCGACGCATATTTTGACAACCGAGTTACTGGATATCATCATACAGAGTGGTTCTTTATCCATCATCAAATCGATTCCACACTTTCACTTCAAATATGCTAAATTATGAACACTTATGTCCTCCAAGCCTTTAATTCTAAAGAAATGGTCACTTGCTTGTCCGCTGATGCATGACTGTTTGAATAAAGGCATTTTACAATAGTCCATTGGCTTCTTGCATATGATTCGTTACCTGTCACTTTCAACAAAAAAAGTCTACTCGAGGAAGTCATTCCATTTACCTAATATTATACTCACAGTTGTAAACAGAATTTTGGCTGAATGTTAATTCTATGATATGAATAAAGCTTACTCCACAAAAATAACAGATCGTTATATAGAACCAAAATTTCAGGTACTGGGATATACTTAGCATACAGACATATAAACGATATTGAATTAGAAAGTTCACCATCGTGGATTTAAAACGATGCTTAACATTCGTGAGCAAACATCATATTAGATTATTATTATTATCGCTCCCTTGGGTTCCTAGTGGAACATAGGGCTTCAACTGCACGTCTCCATTTTCTTCTGTCCACTGCTGTACTTTTCGCCTGCATCCATGTTAGTCCATATTCTTTCAACTCCTCTTCACACGATCTCCTCCATGTCACCCTTGGACGTCCCACACACCGCTTCCCTTTCGGGTTCCACTCGAGGGCTTGGCGCGCGATGTCACCCAGCGGTCTCCTCAGCGAGTGTCCGATCCATCTCCACTTTCTCCTGCATATTTGTTGGGCGATTGGTTCTTGCTTTGTTTGTTCCCATAATTCCTTGTTGGTGATTCTTTCCGGCCATCTGATCTTCAGTATTGAGCGAAGACAGTTGTTAATAAAGGTCTGCAACCTTTTGGAAATATTCTTTGTGACCCGCCAAGTTTCTGATCCGTATAGAAGAACTGACTTTACGTTTGTATTGAAAATCCGAATTTTGTTGTTGATGCTGAGTGACGAAGATTTCCAGATTGATTTCAGGTTGATGAATGTGTTTCTCGCCTTCCCGATTCTCGATTTGACATCCTCGTCCGCTCCTGTAGTTGAGACAATGCTCCCTAGATAAGAGTGAATGAAGTAACCTCTTTCAAATCCCTCCCGTTGATGGTGATTGACGTTGGATGCTGTTGCTGTTGTTGGTTGGTTATTTTCATAACCTCCGTCTTGTCTATGTTCACCTGGAGTCCTGTCTTCGCCGGCTGCTTCTTCGACCAGTTTGTCGGTTTTCGCTTGTAAGTCTTCGATTTGTGTGTGACATCAAACATAAATCATCCGCGAAATCCAGGTCTTCTAGGTTCTTCACGTCGGTCCAGGATATTCCTGTCTTCTCGTTTCCCACTGTCTGACGCATAATCCAGTCCACCACAATTAGGAATATCATTGGTGATAGTAAGCACCCTTGTCTGACTCCTGTGTTTACTCCAAACGCCTCGCTGAGTTTTCCGTTGTGGATCACTTGACATGTGCCGTTGTCGTACAGCTGTTGAATAAGGTTGATGAATATTTGGGGTACGCCGTAGTACTCGAGTAATTTCCAAATTACTTCACGATCAACGCTGTCGAAGGCCTTCTCAAAGTCTATAAAGTTGAGGTAGAGGTTTGATTGCCATTCCATGCTTTGTTCTGTGATGATGATGCGTAGAGTTGCAATTTGGTCAGTACATGATTTGCCTTTCCTGAATCCAGCTTGTTCTGGTCGGAGTTCTGTCTCCAGTGCGTCCTTTAATCTCTCCAGGATGATGCGACTCAGGATTTTACTTGGCGTCGATAGGAGCATGATTCCTCGCCAGTTCTTGCAGAGTCCTAAGTCGCCCTTCTTTGGTAGTTTCACGAGGTAACCTTTCCTCCAGTCAGTAGGCACCTTTCCCTCCTTCCAGACCTTTTGCAATAATGGAGTCAGCATGTCTGCTGTCGTCTCTGGGTCTGCTTTCAGTGCTTCAGGGGGTATTCCATCTGGTCCGGCTGTTTTTCCAGCTTTCAGAAGTTTGATTGCATTCAAGACTTCAGCTTTCGTTGGAGGATTGGTGTCAACTTGCAGTTGTGTGTGCGCTGTTGTTGGTATTTCTGGACGGGTTGCAGGTGGTGGTCGGTTCAAGAGTCCTTTGAAGTGATCCGCCCATTGTTTAATCTGTTTTTCTTCCTTGGTAATTGGGTTCCCTTGGCTGTCTTTTATAGGTTTCGCTTGTGTTGGTCTCTTCCCGGATAGAGATTTGGTTATCTGATATAGTGTCCTCAGGTCCCTTTTGCCTGCTGCTTTCTCAGCTTCAGTGGCCAGGTTGTCGTAGAATCGTCTTTTGTCCTTCCTAGCACTCTTCTTCACTTCTTTGTCCAGTGCTGTGTAAGTTGAGCTCAGCGTCTCCTTCTCCTGTCCGTCCTTGCATTGAATCATTTTCTCTTTCACCATTCTCCTCTCTTCTATTAATTTCCAAGTGTCCGTTGAGAGCCATTCCTTGTCTTGTCTCTTCTTTCTTCCTAGAACCGTTGAACACGTTTCGTTGAGAATCGCCTTCAGAGACTTCCAATGTTCTTCCACGCATGATTCTTCAGTGATGTCGCGTAGTGTTTCCTGCTTTGCTCTGACAGTTGCAGTGAAGGTGTCTTTTGTGGTTGTGTCCTTCAGTTTGTGAGTGTTGAACTTGCATTGTGGCCTATCCCCAGCTATCCTCGAGGCTTTTAGTTTCACCTTGAAAGTCCCTTCTACTAGATAGTGGTCTGAACCCACATCTGCTCCTCTCCTTGACCTTGTGTCCAGTAGGCTCCGTCTCCACTTTCTTGAAATTGAGATGAAGTCTATTTGATTCTTGGTGTTTCCATCTGGTGAAATCCATGTCGTCTTGTGTATATCCTTGTGTTTGAACACACTACCACCAATCACCAAATCATTGAAGGCGCAGAAGTCTGAGAAGAGTTCACCATTGTCGTTCATTTCACCGAGGGCCTCACGACCCATGGTGAGTTCTCTTCCTGTGTTGTCTCGTCCCAGCTTCGCATTCATGTCGCCCATCAGGATTTTGATATCGCCATTTGGGACGTTGTCCATTATTGCTTGTAGTTGTCTGTAGAACGCCTCCTTCTTCTCTTGTTCTGAGACGTTTGTAGGCGCATAACATTGAATGACTGTAACTTTCCTTCCTTTTGAGTTGAACCTGGCTGTCATTATCCTGGAGGAGATTGGTTCCCACTGCATGAGAGCTTTGGTTGCTGTTGGTGACATCATGATGGCCACTCCCTCGGTGTGCTCATGGTTGTCTTCTAGGTGGCCGGCATATTAGATAATAATGATGAAATGGGAATACAGCAGATAATTCAACGATGGAGATGACATGAAAATTATTATGTACGCCTACTCACTGTCTATCTCGGTGCATTATGTCAGTAAAAGTAGGACTAGGTTTCAGGATAGAGGATAGTTACCAGACAAAGATGTGAACACATTTCAACAACGCCATTAAAAATCGTCCGATTATTTATGCTGTCTGGCTGAGGACCCCATATAATATCGCTGTGAAGTGATTATTACTCATGAATTAAACAATTCATGTGTACTCGTTTTACTTATAAGAAGACTCGTTGACTAGCTGAACCATATAAAATCCATTTTCTGTCGTTCACATATAAATCCAATATTAATCAATAGCGCCAGTTGAAAGGAAATATCAATGGGGTGAGAATGATTACCACCTGTCGAAGATGAAAGGACCACCTGTACAAGCGGTAGTCTTATACAGTAGTCAGACACTAGATGTGTTAAACACTTGGTTGTTGTTGTTGTTGGGTAAGAGGTATTGGTAACCACTTTCTATGAGATGGAAAATATTCCACTCATGTTTAGTGACAATTGTCTCTTCTGACCAGGATAAAGAGACACACTGTTCTCAGGTAAGAAACGGACGTTTGTGTCACTACATAGTTGTGTTATGTAAGCTGAATGAGACATTCTGAGTCTATTATATACACCGACGAATCGACAGCTTTACTTCTGGTGCTGATGAACCAAATATCCAAAACAACAGTATTATTCCACTCTGAGTATTATTTTTAGGAAACACATTCTAGGCCTTTCTTTTCATCGAACACTTTGCGAACCACTACTTAAAGGATGAGATATTTTTTGAATCTACTCAGATAATTTCAGTATGGATCTATTATAATTGAAGTTGAGATAGACAAAGACTACTGTCTCGTAGATGAATGCGTAGGATCACAGTTACTTAGTTATCTGGTCAACAACGACAATACAGACAGGTAAATTAGTTTGCAGACCGTTTGGTAATAGAGTTGGAGACAGCCTTTTTAAACCCTACAGCTAATCAGCTTTTCGCGTCAGCCCTAATAACTACCAAATTAATACGTTGATTATTGTATGTTCTTCAATCCCACCTAAAGCAACAAGTCAGCGTCTTAAAATTGAAACAAATCGGAACATACTTTTGTAATATCAGGATTAATGCTCTACAACGAAACCTCATCTGGTTTACCAGCCGCTAATAAGCACAAAAAATAGGGAAGAATCATTGCGGGACTCCATGTCCGAAAATCAATACTATCGCCACTTCAAGAATACACCTTTTCTTCGTTGAAATCGGAGAGACGGATTAACACGGGTCGGTGAGAGCCTTCTGGAAGCCAGCCAGTCAGCTGATGTCTTCTTTAGTTGAAAGCAATATAAGGAACGAGGATATGGGATATCTTCACGATGTCCGAAACTGAGTCTACAGCTCAGATTACCCAAGAAATGAAAAGATATGATATAGAAGTGCTAGGAGCCTGTGAGAGCAGATATGGATTTGAAGTTGAATACTAAAATTATTACCCGAAAAGTCCATTGTCTTGTTCGGTCACCCAGACGACAACCACGAGCACACTGACAGTGTAGCTATCAAGACATCCCCAAAAGCGGTCAAAGCTCTTACGCGATGGGAACCAATCTTATCTCGGACAATGACATTTAGATTCAATCCAAAAGATAGGAAAGTTACAATCTTCAGTGAGACACTCTCGCTATGCACACCAAAGGAAGAAGAAAGACTTCTACAGACAAACGTTTAGTTATGGATAAGACCAAAGTCAGATAGCGACACCAAAAACCTAATGGGTGACATGAATAAAAGCCAATCTGGGAGCAGACAACACAGGTAGCGAATTCATCATGGGTCGGGAGGCTCTTGGCGAAATGAATTCGAATGGAGAAATGTTTTTAGACTTTGCACCTTTAACGATTTACTTATTGGAGGCAGTGTGTACAAGCACTAGGATATTCAAAAAGCGATATGGGTTTCACCAGACGGATACAGCAGAAATCAGATACAATTCATTTGAATCTGAAGTGCAGAGACAGCTGACTGGACACAAAATCGCAAATAGGAGCAGGCCCGGACTCAGATCATTATCCAGTCCGAGGAACTCTTAAATTCAAGTTGAAAGACTTTAAAAAAGCTGGAAGTAGATCACAATTCAAGTTCATTACCCAAAAACTGAAGGCCAAAACTACAGAATACACCTTCACTTCAGGCATTACAACAAAATTGGGGAAACCGGTGTGGAAGAACACTGGTACTCTCAGAAAGTGATGCCAAAGGAAGCCCCTGTAGCTGTCTTTTTGATGACAGAAAAGGTAAGACAATCAATGACTCCCTACAGACACTTGGAAGCTGATAGAGGAGAGAGGGGTGAGAAAACGGAAGATCAATCAATGTAGAGATGGACAACGAAAGGAGAGGCTGACTTCATTTTACTAAATAAAGTACAGAAGAATACCAAGAAAGGCGCAGAAAATTCTACGACACTTTGGGAGCTTGAACAGAACACGCCACAGGTGATACAGCACAGAACATTATATCAGATAACCAGGTCTCTATCCGAGATGAGAGCAATACAGATGATGGCTATAGAGGATAGTCGAGGGAACCTAATCATCAGAAAAGAAAAATCGGCTGGTCACTTCAACCAAACAACACCTACAAAGCGTCCAGATATCCCACCAAGAGCCACATGACTGACAGTGGATACCGATTCTCCGACAAAAGCAGAATGCTACAAAGCTACTGAAAACCGAGAAGATACAACTCCTTCAGAAGAACTGAAAACGGATCCTTAGGACGCAGAGCATATACTTACAACACTACTGCAAGAAGTTTGGACGGAAGGAAAGGTATCTATTAGCTGTGAGAAAGGCTCCCTCATCAAGCTGCCAAAGAAGGGAGAATTACGTTCTGGCAAAACTGGCGCGAACTCATGCGCCCATTCACCAAAAGCGAGATATTAAGTCGGCATCATGCTGGCAAGGCTAAAACATGCTCCAAATGCAAAACTCCACCTGCAACAAGCTAGAAAGGCAAATAATATGCTGATCAAATCACAGTGCTACACATTATCATCGAAGAGACCATAGAACGACATTCAAACCTTTATCTCACATTCAACAACTTTGTAAAGACCTCCATAAAACGATTTGGAAACTGCTAGAACATTACAGAGGATCTAGAACGTTTATCGGCCGTGGTCAACGGCTTCATGTTGATGCCGTATATCAAGTGATCCACAGAGGAAAAATCAGCAACGCCTTTGGAGTGAAGACAACAGACAGACAAGATAAAGTTACCTAGTATCACACATATTACTAATCGTAACGGACGGGATCATGCCACATACACCGCGGATGGAGACAATAATACATAAGACCGACAAGATGACCCTAGAAAATTGGGACTTCGCTAACGACTTATGTTTAATGTCACACAAACTCGGAGTTTAAGTGAACACAAACATGATCAAAATACCTAACCACCACAAGCAACAACCAGCACCCATCACCATTAACAGGAGAAATGTGAAGGGATGATAGGTTTGAATTCGTGGAATCAGTAAGTCAACTGAATGTATCTGGATCAACTATGGCTTCGTCGAACGTGCTTTCCATATTCGCAAACTGTACGCTACCTAAGTGCGTTTATCGAATCAAACAATCTGAATGTTGGCATAGCCAATATGCATATTAAAGAACAAATCCTGAGATGAACACTGAATACTCACTTCTTATTCAATGGTTGAACATGTAATCAGAAAGATGGATTAGCAATGGGTTCTCCGCTTGGTCCATTGCTTACCGATTGGTTCATGGCTTACCTTGAGTCAAATATCCCCTCCCCTACCAACAATCAAATGGATCGAAGTTTACACGTGGTATATAGATGATATCTTCATTCTCACCGTTGAAAATACTAACATATAATAAAAAACCTACAATTCTTCATCAGTCAGTCGAATTCAAAATTAGAGCAGATTCAGGTTTATTTCATTATTTTATTTTTGATCTACAGCTTGATTCCACACCGTATTTTTGGTACAAGTATGGAATTTTCAGCGTGGATATCGGTAGCCCAAAATCCGCAGGCCGACCATAGATATCAGGTGTGCGTCGGCGTGGGCAGGTTTATCATCCTGCCTAGATGTTAAGCTTACAAGAAGAACAGATGGAAGCACAATCGTCGGACGAAGTAGAACAGTCAACAGGGGACTGCAGAGAACAGGACAACGTGAAGATCTGCTGATGAAGCCCTGTGGTTCACTCCGAATCTAAGAGAATAACCACACTGATAACACTCATAGACGTGATGAAATACAAGAAAAGTAAAATTAATTTCTATTTTAGATAAAAAAATAAATAAGTAATGAATAGCAATAAACACAATCGTGTACACAAAATAAATCTTCGTTTATCAATCGATAGATATCACAAGTGCATTATGTACACATTTATACAAGTCAAGGACGTTGTAAATCAGATATTAAACAATAACATTAATCTGTAGAAAAGATGAGATTTTATTCATCAGAAGTCGAGTCAACTGATACAGTTGAAAGTGGGAACGCAGATAGTCCTAATACCGAAGCCGTCACTGGTCCGGGAGCTTTAGAATTCAGAGATTTCTCTTGCACCCAAGAAGGAAGAGATACAAGATCACTTAACGGTTGTTTCACACGGAAATTAGTCAAATTATGTGAACCATCTGGAAACCCCGTCAATGAACAACTGTTACTAGTTGACGGAATCGAGCACAAGAGACTTTCAATTTGTGAGGTGGAGTTCCTTTCTGAGATTTCAGAAGTATTCGTTCCAGAAACAGGTAAGTGGTTCAACTTCTTCAGCTTCCGTTTCAATTTCCCAACTCGCCGTCTATCAAGAGTCATTGTGCAACTGTTCACCTGATCAGAGTCGGAGTGCTCTTCCGCACTACTATATTGACAGACAATATTCTTAATCGGAGAGTTAGTAACAGTATTACTGGGTAAATAAATGCAAACCTTCTTTATCGACTTTTCTTTCTCCCGGTTTATTGAGACAACGGTACTGACAGACGATAACTGGGATCCACTTTCTGATATCTCATCAGAATTGCTCTCAAGAGAATATGTCGACTCTTCATCATGATCATCTCGGCAACTTGAATCCTGCAAAGGTGAATCGCAATTGTTTGTGGAAGCACCTGGGCTTCCTGGAATCCCATCAGAATTAGGCGAAGGAACAGGGTTACCTGAAGTGACATCAATATCTTCCGTAGGTTCAGCTGTGTTAGGCTGTGAAGAATATTCTCAACATTATTGATTGAAACATACGAAGGAGATGGTGTGTCCACATCAGCGTTTGATGGGACAGACTGCGCTTCAGATTCATTACATTCACTACGTGATGAGACCAGCATAAGACTGTCTGATAGTTTATTCGGTACGGATGAGAAGTTTTCCGAATGAGCACATTCCGTTGTTCCACTTAGACTTACCGAAGCACTCTGAACCAATGATTCACCTCGGGAATCAATTGAATCACTCACATTAGTACCGATTGATGACGTATCACTGTTTTTTGACACCACAGAACTGCACACCCGAGTTGGTTGAGGAGAACACTGGCTACCGTTAACTTCTTTCTCACAATCATATGAATTTCTAACAGATGCCTTTTCTTTGCACGCAACGTCAATTTCAGTAGGACTATTATTACAAGCGTTTCCTAATGATAAGGGATTTGAAAGGCTCTCAAGTGATGGCACATCATTCACAACAATCTCAGTAACTAACTTTAAAGAATTCAATTCTGAATTATCAGTAGTACTTTTACTCACCGAAACAGAAGATTCTGACGAATTTATCACCTCTGTGGTTCGAAGAGAATTAGAATCCAAAGATGAGGAGGTGTTAGGTGACATACTTGTAACATTCTTTGAACATGTTTGGTTAACAGCAATAAGTAATCTTGTCTGAGGAATAATATTAGGGGAACACGGGTTACTGGAGTGTGATACGGAAGAGTCCACTCCAGCACATCGATCACTGAGCAGTCTTGCATTACCATCATGGACATCATCACGTGAGATACGCCCTTCACTCTGACTAATACTGCTGCTACTGACTTCCGGAGTATGCACTGTGATTACCGCAGATTTCAACGTCTTCCTCAAAGAATCACGTGAAAATGTCACTTTCGAATAGACAAAATCTTCTACCGAATCACTGCTTGTCGAACAAACAGTTTTACTTAGATCACTGACTGAATTTTCTGGCACTGGGTGTTCGGGTGGAACAAAAGTTAAGTGTTGAGGTGGCCATGGCGATATCCCATTCACATTGACCTTATTCAACACAGGCTGGGATAAACTGTTTCTTGAACCATATGGAATATTTAAAATACGGCATGGCAACTTTAAATCGCTACACAGAAACCCACATTTCCAACAATCATAAAGTTGTGTTAGAAAACTAATCATAGTACTACTGATCTGCTTCAATTCTACCTGATGTTGACGTCGACTCCAAGCTTCAATTGCATCATATTGACTCTGCAAAGATGAGAAGAGATACTTCAAATCAATATCAGCACGTGGACTAACAGAGGGAAGCTGGTCTTTGTATGCTGGCACCCAAGTGTCCATTATGGAGGAATAAGTCTTTGATAACTCCTCTTTCAACGAAAACACACTGTCACGCAGACCACGAACATGTCCGAAAACATCGGTGGTGAGATACTCGAGTAAGAAGAAGGCAATATTCGTAAACAACTCAATATTCCGCTGCTCTCTTGATGGCGCATCCAAGTTAACAAGTCCTCGTGTATATACAATAGAATCGAATACACACTGTTTCGAAGGCAGTAAACTAGTATCCTTCTTATCACAACCGAAGAAAGGACAAAGCAAGAAACCACTTGATGTTATACTACACAACGTGTGATACATTTTCTCCAGGAAATTTAACACATTACGGAGCGGAACACAAACCTCTTCCGTTAATATACGAATAACGTTATCTCGTGCACATGATTCCGATTCAAAAAGACGAGCTCGTCCACGAGCCAGCCGCATAGAAGAACGTGATTGAACAGAATTACTGTCTGCATTTGCGAGTTCATGCCTCGCCTTCAAACAAGAACCAGCTGACATAAGTGATGCAAAAGAATCATGTAATCGGCACAAACAAACAGATATAACTTGATGTAGACATTCCATAGTACTGAACAGATTCAAGGAGACACTCTTGTCTATTTGAGCATTTGAATTACAACCTGAAGTCGTCTTAGCCTCACTCAGAACTTGTAGGCATGTATTATGAAAAGAGCTAATTAGAAATCCGAAAGACGCAATGTGGTGCGTAGATACGCCGGTCGTCCTTCTTAGAAAACTTGAAACTGACTGAGGAAGACACTTGCACAATTCCACGTGTAAATTTCTTTCACGCATATTATCATCCACCGGAGGATTAGGTGCAGTTAACTCAAAATCATCATCACGATCGTTTCCATCCGACAACACATATAATGATGCTGACGATGAAGAAGAAGCATTTGAAATCTGACGACATTTCGATGAAAGGTATTTTGATATATTTAAAAGATACTTTTTCGCATCAGGTTTGAATATTAAACGTGATAATGCCTGCAGAAATCTTTCAGAACAACAATTGTACCAGCATCGGTCACGTGGTAGACAGCTACAGGCAATTTCTAGTGTCCCCTTCAACAGACTGTCAGAAGACCACCGGACAACAAACAGTGGTGGTGACTCTGAATTTACCAATGGATACTGAGACAGATGAGCAGAGTCTCGTGATGATAAACCCCTCAATGTAAAAAGACGTATATCAGCTAGGGGGACTCGATGACAATATATCCAACAGTGTCTTAATACTTGCAAGGCAATATTCTGGTGTTTACGATTTGTAAGCAACAAATATAAAACTCTTATTACATCGCCAAGTAATAAGTGAGATTTCATTTCATGTCTAAAAGAGAAAATCAAAAACACTCAACAAATGAACTGTGCATGGGTGTGTGTGTGAGTGTGCATATATATGATGAATAAAGATAGAAATATCCACCCACTCAAATAACACTAAACACCGAATTCCAGTGGTACTTACCCTGATACTCTCCTCCAGATAACATGGCCACTTGTCACAAGTCATCTATGATCACAAACTTATTGACATCAAGTAGATTAAAGTGCACTGCTGCATACTTTATCTCACACTGTCAAACACCACGAATATCAACAAGTGTGAGAGGAGGTCAAGAGATTCGCCCACAGATTTCGTCAACAGCTAGTTCTTCTAACCCAATGGACAACACATTTCGCGACTTCACTGCACATCCTTGAAATAGGAGTCAGTGATATCCAGTCGTCTAGCATTATCCAGGACTTCACACCCACTCACTTACTCAGTTCCTTGAAAAACAACAAGTCCACACGAGCTCTCATACAACTGACTGCATCAGTTCCACTAGAGTCTATGCATCATTAGCCAGACATATTTTCTAGGAACCCTATACTGTCGTGTGTAATTACAGACTAGATCGACAATGTGCCAGTCAGAATTGCAATTGTAAACATATAGGTTGATTGCTGTTCACTAGTCAGTCGAATGTTTGCAGAATATATTTAGTTTTCATACGGTATTTACACTACCTCTTTTACCAGCACGTTTGACAAAACACCTCCTCCAAAATATCAGTCCACATCAAGGAAAATCTACTAGGAAATTTATTAAACGTTCATTACGCTTAACCGAATTCGTGTGTAGATTTTAGCGATGGAGAAAACTATGGATCCCACCATAAGGGGAATCACGTGCAAGGTCACCAGGAGAGATGATTAACATACTCGTGGAGAAGTCGAAAAGCTCCCTTCAAAATGAAGTATGCGCTAAAGAAGTAGGACAATGAAAGCTTTGCAAATAAACCATCCAGATCAGTAAACACAACTAAATCACAATAATCATTGGTCTCCGACACAGGAATCAAACTACGTCTTTTACTCGCACGTTTGAGAATACTCTTTTCCCAATAATTAGTGTGTGAGTATTCTTCAAAATATCAGTTCACATCAGGGAAAATCTACTAGTAAATTTACCAAACGTTCATTATGCCTAACCGCATTGGTGTGTAGATTCAGCAAAACATGACATTTTACCGACGGAGAAAACTATCGGTTCTACCGTAAGTGGAATTATAAGTAGACAAACAGATGAAATTTATCGAAACTCTTATCATCACCACCACAGAAATTACTTCAACTTCACCACCACCCCCAGCACACCTGATCCCACCCCTGCACAATCTGGATGATGCAATCGTAAATAGCATTATGCAATTCAATTGTCCTCCACATGCAAATATAACTTCTGATACAAGCCAACGACTTTACGAAGACTGCACAGCACAACGCTTCAAAGGTATGTCTGTTACTAAATAAGCTGGGTGACATATAACATGATAAATATTGCAACCCAAACCCCTTCAAAATCCATGTGAAAAGCACTTTGGTGACACAGTCAAGTCACACAGCCAACAGCTTGTAGACCATTCCTCATCGTTCAACATACGATATCAATGTCAGAGATAATGGTGACACCCAAAGAGACGAGGGTTCAGTCAATACAGAGTGATGAAGATTTTGACTCAAGAAGTTAACAGAGGATGACCTTAAAGCCCTCATCTTTTATATGCAGCCTTCACTCTCACAACTCAAAAGATATTCCAACATCACTGCTTTAATCGGCTGCAACAAGTACCGAAATTAATCCTGAACGACACAGCAGATAAGTATGAGTGGTCTAGTTTGAATCAGAGATTTTCAAAATCACTGACATCCATGAGTTCAAGCAGGACCGAAAGTACTCCATTATAAACACACTGACTAGTCAATTATTGTAACAAACACTTTAGAGTCACATGAAAGTAAGAAGGAAACAACTACAAAATAAGTAATGACTCACTTCTCAGATTGCGATGCATACGTACAAACACAATACGGCATTCTTAAAAGTTTAGCCTCTTCATTTCCAACCAGATCAAGCGATGACATCGATTTAAGTTTGGTTAACTGTTCTTTCGTCATTGGTGGGCATTTCTATTACACCGAGAAGAGATGAAGAAAAACAGAGAGAATAACTCAATAATATTTGAATGATTTTCATGTAGACATTTAACTTTGCACTTAAAATGTTCTATGAAAGTGTAAAACTGACTAAAGTAGCCCATTAGAACTTTCAAAATACCGATTACTCAACACAGAATATTTCCCTCGCTAACTTAATCATCAGTCAATATAGGGTGTTTTGTAAATTATATTATTTTATCTAATTGGGTCAACCGGCAGTGTCCTTTAACTTACAGTGCTTGTCCCTGAGTGAGTTTGTAGGTTCAAATGCCACCCTAGTTCCTGCTTTATTTAGAATCCTACGTACCCTCTTTATATGGTAAAACTGTAGATGACTTTGAATAACTATCCTATCAAATTCATTAGGAAGATCATTAAGAGCCAAAAACAAAATAAAAATAATTGTGAAACTAGTAATAATAACATAAATAAGAGAGAATATAAGTCATTCAGATTCGTTGACCCGAATAAAATAAGAAATCTAGAGAATAGTTCAGCCATAGCACTACATGCAATTACACACAACCATACTATAGGCTGGATGGGATAAGATGACCGTTTTTAAATCTAATGTAACAGGGTGGAGGGAGAGATTGATAACAACGGAAGCTTTGTTGATCGAATCAACTGCAAACACGTGTAACAGGAGGGATTCAACACCTGTCCCAGATATCTGGAAAATTCTACTACCCCAACAATGACAAATAGGAGAGAACAAAGAAGACTATAAAACTCAATTTTTGAAGTCGTGTGGTTATAATTGATATGATTATGAACCTCAATAAATTTTGTTCGAAACTGTGTCATCCAGTCAATACTAATACTGTTTCACTGTGTGATACATCTAATAAACAAACTAATATGGAATTACTTACTACCACGACAGTGCCCAAGTTTTACACATACATTATTTAACATTCTCACATGAACATACATAAAATGCGCACTTATTCACGATATAAGATAAAATGTGATATAGAAATGTATAAATAGTCAATGGTATATAAGTTTTGATTGCAGGGTGGGGGTGAATTATATTCAATGATTACCACAAAACACTTAAAAACAAATACCAAAAATGGGGAACACTGAATGTAAGTTCAAGCAAGTGCTGACAGATATCAAGTGAAGTGATAAAATAAAGAGGTTAAATTGTGAACTATTATAAAATACCAGAAGCGTAATAAACTTTGTGTAAATTTTACAAAAGGTTTACACATAGTAAATGTAATAATGGAGTAAAGTGAACTAGATGGAAACGAATAAGAAGGCATAGTATAACATGAAAATATGGATGATTTTGTCCCTGATGTCCTTATAGTAGGCCAGGATAAAGAAAGAGGATAAATGTGCTTCGTTTGCACACATAATTCAGGTTTTTTTCTTAGCTTCTGCTATAGCTAAAAAAGGTAATCGTATGTCTTTAGGCAGTTTGTTTGGTAGTCGATAGACAACCGTAGATGACTCATTATATTATCTAATTGCTATGTGACAATAGTTATTTTCCCCTCCACCTCTACTGGTATAGGTAAAGTTCAACAATAGCGTCTTAGGAGTGCGTACGCTCCAATAGCCTTGAACGCATGTTAGTCGTTGTCCAACAGTACCTGTCATGATCATAGCTGAAATATCAACGCTATTCACCGACTAAGCAGCAGATTTCATTCATATCACGTTTTTAAGTACTGTTTCGACAATGTGTTAATAGCTCAGTAGGATTGGGTTTACAGTTAGGATTATGATCAGGGTCATAATTAGCATTAGGGTTAGGTTAACGGTTGGGATAAGGGTTGTAATTAGGGTTAGTGTTAAGTTTAGGGTCAGGGTTAAGGTTACGATTAAGGATAGATTTATATTTCATGTCATTTATTTTAATTTGTTTTATTATCCACATTTTCCTGGTAAGTAGTCATCGATCCTCGCACTGGAAACCATAGTAATTCAACGGAGGACTTTTAGGGAAGACTGCACAACAGGATGAAAGAGGTAAACAATTCACAAAAACAACTCATCTTTAGTCACCTCGGTGAATACATGTACCAGGAACTAGTCTAACTTAGCAACTGATACTCCACATTATAACTGAGACGTATTTTTAAGTCATGTCAGAGAAAGATACCCTGTTCAATGTGTTTTCATGCATTTTAGTTATGTAAATATACGTCATTTTTTGTGCAAAAGTCATATATTTGTACGATTGGTCGGTTGAAGTTCACTCGTGCGTTCCCATCCCTTGGGACGCTATCGTTGAACTTTGCCCTATAGTGTACATATTTTACCTCTACACTCACCATTGGAAACATTTATTTCCCGATACAAATTTAAAACATGCAACTAAGTTAATAAAACAGAATCTAATGAATTCATCAAATTTCGGTAGAACTCCTGAGATGAATACTCTACATACGGGGATATACATACTATTTAAAATACATTAGGAGATATAAGGCTGATAAGCAAATAAATAAATTACATTGAATTAGTCATGCAGAACTACACGTGCGAATTTTTTCCAGGTCATGTTCAAATAGATAAGGGGAAGGGAGTATGAGAGATTAAAAATACGATAATAAAATGCATTACGCTTCAATTACATCACAACACATGAAATAATAATAGTTGTATGAAATGCAGTTAAAATATTTGTGATGATAATCATAGTTTAATGTCAAGTGGCAAAATAATTAATGTCATATATAGAATAATACATAAGGTGTATAGATTTTGGAAAGGGGTACATGATTATATTCGTCTACTAATCTTATAATTATGTACCCCTTTCCAAAGTCTATACACCTTATGTATTATTCTATATATGACATTAATTATTTTGCCACTTGACATTAAACTATGATTATAATCACAAATATTTTAATTGCATTTCATTCTATTATTATTATTTCATGTATTCACACCTTTGACCTAATGCACTCACTGGATAAAATTTCTTTAAAAAAAACCATATATATATACGATTGTACAGTTTGATAATAAATTCGTTGAAAAGAGTCTCTTCGCTGAATATTGTGTTCTTAATGCTATAATGGGAATTATTAAACTATTGAAAAAATTGAAGAGAACAAAGAAGACTATAAAACTCAAGTTTTGAAGTCGTGTGATTACAATTGATATATTTATTAACAATGAATTTTGTTCGGAAGTTAAAGTATCATAACCAAAGTCAGTGTCTTTCAAAAGTTGACCTTGAAGAAGCGACCAGACACAGGGAATGCTATGGAATGTAATCCCACATCATATCATGACTGCCTTTTGGGACTTGGTGAGGATAGATACAGTATGCCGCTTATTTATTAGCTACTATTTCTGCAAATATACACTGTAAGGTAGTGTTATGGTGTTTAAGATTAATTTTTATGAGTTGATCGCGGATTGATATCAGTTAGGGGACCATTGAAAACCTGCACTGGAGTACTGGACAGCTGTTTCATTGCAGTTTGGTAATCATCGGCAGTATGCACTCAATGTCTACTACTCCCTGGTTCCCAATAGTTCTCTAACTGATATCAATCCAACATCAACTCGTTAAGACAAATCTAATCCTTACAAACCAACTATTGAAAAGTTTAAGATTAATGTTCACAATCTGCGGTTAAGGTTACGTTTAGGGTTAAAGTTAGGAGCAGGTTGGAGAATAGTGTCAGAAATATCAATGGATCTCAAAGTATCATGACATGCAGTCACCTGGATGAATGGATATATCGCGCACGATACGATTTCTCTATAGATGATCGTCTGTGTATTGACTGGGAGACATTCGCATAACACATGAGCTACAGCTATACAGTGCTATATCGACTTTGCAATAATTTTTAGTGTATTTTCCAACGATTATGCTGCTATTTGCATCGGAATTCTGATTGGCTGTTCAAGGTCAATGGGTTTCGGCCACAATAATTCAACCTTTCCGACACACATGACCAAGAAAGTAAGGAGAAAAGGACTATTCTCTATCCGTAAATAAGAAGCCTTTATGAAAACGACTGCAATTCAAGAGTGTCACGCATCTAGTGAAATAATTACTAATAAGTTAAGAAAATCCATTCATCAAAGAATTTTGATGCTGGTAAACTACAAGTCATACTTTCTGCACGACTGGTTGTGATTCCTGAATTGAAAGATGAAGTACCTTGACTAGCTACTAGCTAGGTACCTCTTCCTGTATCTACCAATTCAATTGCCGTGATAGTGGAGCGAGTTATATTGGCCGTAGGATTAGGAACTTGATTTCTCATGCTCGCAAACACCTACCAGCGTGGCTGGATAAAAGTGTAGCGAAAACCATCAACAGTTCGATATTAGACCACCTGGTCCACACTGGCCACAACGCCGGCTAGCATTGAAGAATCTTTCTCTATCACCTATCGGGTACCAAATAAATCTCCGAAACCATCCACGTACCGAATACTCGAAATAACAGAGGCGACTGCAATACGCCTAAAACAACAGGTGCTCTGTCGGAAGAAGAAACAGGTCTAACCACTGCCACTGCCCTGATCTGCTGTGGACTCTGAGAATTCCCAAATATCTTATTGCATAGACCTGTTTTGATATAGCCCTCCATCCTGTACATTTAAATTCCCCTACCGCTCGTTATTGTACATGCATTAAATAACCTATTGATTTCTTATTTAAACGTAGTGGTTAACTAACACACTGACACACACACCAACACACACACACACACAACGCACATAACCTTCTACCACAAATTTCTTATCTCACCCACACCTCCACCGTCCCCAACAATGATCATTCTCCCATCTCAAGTTTATAATTAATGTGAGTAGAATTTAATATGAACATGACTCATGACAACTCACTACTATACATATATGTGTATTTTCCTTGTCATTCATAATCATTCACTTCGTGATATAGGTGTTCCCTTCAGTCTTACAATTATACCCATTACCATATATATATATATATATATATATATATATATGTATATATATATTGCACTATGATCTTTTATAACAATCTATTTGCAAATAACGTTTACGATTCTGACTTTAATGATTCCTTGTCACCCTTAAAAAACACTCATCTTGCCAATAACAATCATTCTCTCATTATCTTGGATATATAACCGTAGAACCTGATCATGAAGTTAGCGGAAAGTGTAAAATACCTCTCAGTTACCAGATTGAATACAAAGTCGTTGAGGAAGTCTGCAGTCACATTTTGTTGTTGAACGGGACTTAAGAATGTGGCGTGTCCTGCTGATGAGATTTATCAGTAGTATATAGAGAGACGTTCACCGACTTAAAAATATCGAATAGTGGAGAGAGAGAGAGAGAGAGCTGACATCAGTGTCGCGAAAAAACATGCGAGACACGAAAAGAAGACAAAAAGCACAATACGAAGTGGGGCAGAAGTATCACAACAAAGATCTGTGAGAATCACCGTTTGCAGATAAGATGTACATAATTTCGCTCTATAAACACACCGAATTCCTAATAAACATTCCCTTACCAAGTCTCTTGTCTTCGACAGTCAATATACATTGCATCATGAAACAGCGTCATTTAAGCGCATAACCTCTTAAACACAAAATATATATCGTTCACAGTAATATTACAAATAGAACTATACCTGCTTTGAACCTATTCTTGGAATTCAGGGTCTCCCCTGTACCACCACACTAGCGGTGAGACTTTTCACATGTTCAAATTGAGCATTTAACGATGTCACTTTGCGAGTATTCTCAATTGGTTGATTCGATAAACATAGCAACTGCTATCATCAATACTTCCTTCCTCTCAGCTAAACAGGCATTTATAGCCATCACTTTGTGATTCTGTATGATCACATAGCAATGCTGTAGTGCATCTAACCTCCAGATTTCTCACTTGGATAGGGTTCAGAAACAGCTGGGCTACGAAAAGTCCACACAGTAATGGAAACAAAAGGAATTTAAAACATCTATAATATTTCCATATGAGGTAGAGTACTTCAAAAGACTCGAGTATAATTTTCAACAGATTAGTAGAATAACATGTGATCATTGTCAGCTGGGATACGCATATATGTGATTCAAAATAGTAGATCAGAAGAAGTCAGATTGCTCGACAACAGAAACAAGCTCAGTCCTCATTTACGCTTAGCATACTGTATATCAAATCTTAAAAGAACTAATAAATATTTACTCACAGATGCAGTCGTAGGCTGCAACCTGGATGCTCTAGATGACGATAGTCTTCTTCGCTTTCCACAACTACTCTGGAGACGTCGAGAAGGCCTACCACGTTTATTTCTTCTCACTGCAGACGAACTTTCACGGTGTGCTTCAGCTGAAACAATTCAATCACAATTTACAAAGAATTAAAACGTTCATAATTATAAGTAACTCAGCAGACAACTCAATTTTTAACATGAAATTTACAATAAACTAGATTAGGTGAACACACTCGAAAGAGTATTTAAGCTCATTCTGATAAATCATTACAAAATACGATACTGTAAAGCCAGAAGAGACACACAAACAGTTACAGTAATGACACAGCATCTCAGAGTAAAATGTCATCATCACTATTGAACAGGGTTAGGATGTTTCCACGTTACTACAGTGTAACGTCAAAACCTCCTGGAAATTCTTAATTCTCATATCCTCCTGTTCAAGAAGACACTAATCAAATTTTCGTACAGTCTTATATTTTTAGGTACAAAATCATCCAATTCGAAAGTGGACACCAGCAATGATCCAATAAAATCTTTATAGATTAAGATGAATCCACCACATTTAAACTTTCACAGATCATTGTTGTCAGATCACAACAATAATCTCAAAGTTAAGTACACAAAAGAGTTTAGCAGGAGGAAAAGTTTGTCAAAGTAGGAGACAGATCACTACATCAAATCCCGAATTAAGAAACATAAAGAATGAAAGTGACAAAATGCTTGGGTCAATAAGGTTCTCCGATGTGAATTCTGGTTACAGAGAGACACATCACATTAGAAGTGTTTATCTGAAACGACCTGTATACACACAGGAAGCACTGATGCAGCTTCAGGTCAAGGGTAACTGAGGTGGTTGAAATATTTTGCTCACTACGATCTACCCATGAATGTAACCTGAAGTAGTGATACATTGCAGGGAAACAAAAGGTGGCTGAATCAAGGTACACACCATACTATGGAGGGGTCTCGAGATGTAGATTCAAACCATATACACACCTCAGCTTCAGTAGTGAACACTTAGCCAACTAGTGACGACAGGCAATCTGCACGACACATTGTGATTACTCTTTGTGATATTCACGAGTTATATATATAAAATTTTAACCAATGACGGTGATTTAGTGGATCAAATAATAATAGTAATCATAATAATAATCATAATAATAATAGTAATAATAATGTGAACGGAATCAGAACCCGTCTTTTACACTTAGCCGAAGCTATGGGAATTCGAGAGAACAATCCTAGTCTTTGTATACAAAAGAAATTTGTTCTACCTTTGTCTCTCCCTTGGCCTAGGTGAATTCTATTCAAAACCCTCCCACCCTTTCTTATCATCTCTCTCCTTCGTACTTTTATGATATTTATTTAAACTCTGATTATCGTTCCATTTGATTTGACCTAATTTATTTATTTATTGAATTGTCTACATATATGCATATACTAACTTTGTTATTCTTATCACCTATATAAGCCTTATTAACAATATTTTGTTATTATTATAATCATCGCTATTAACTTCGTTCAAAACATTTACCACATTATTATTATTATGATTATTATTATGATTACTATTATTATTTGATCCACTAAATCACCGTCATTGGTTAAAATTTTATATATATAAGTCTATGTAAATTAGAGTAAAGCCTGAAGAAGATCTAATTGAAAACAATATTGTTCGCTTATATGTCTTGTTCTAATATTATAAATGGGAATATTTAAAGATTTGAAATCACGTGTGGATCCCAGTGCATTAAAGGCACTCAATGAGTACTTGAAGTATAATGCCAGACTCACGGAAGCGAAAACTTGTTTAGATTTTATAAATGACTGTTTAAATAATAATCGATATCCTAAAATTTACTGGAAATCTCTTCGTCGTAATAAAGTTTATCCAAATTCCCGATCACTGAAACGTTATGCACTTAACCAATTGGACTCTTTAAAAATGTACATTTCGGATATAGAAAGAAATTTATCACAGAAGAAATATGCAGTCGATGAACTTCCTCAGGATTTATTATTTGATTTCATTGAGTATGTCGACAGTGTTAGTCAAAATAGAGCAGAGAAAAGGAGAACGAAACTTGTCAAATCATTAGACAGTCAAAATCCTGAAAAGGATTCCCCTTCATTCCCTTCAGACCCGTATCGGTATGTCCATAATTTTTCAAGTGTAACACTAGATAAATTACAGTTAGAAGCATTATCATTGGGTCCTAGATTTTGTGACCAAGGGTATAAGGTCAACCAACTCGATACCAACATCCAGTTTGAAAACTTCCTCCTACAAACGAAAGATTTAACCCCAACATCAGACGATGAAGTCGCTAGGTTCAAAACAACACTAGTCGACAGCTGTCAACAGTATAAAAACAATAGTCATTCTAGTAAGAGTTTACTGACTAAACAGCATCGAGAAGCCCTAAGAAAGTTAAGGAACGATGAAAGCATTATAATCAGTAGACCTGATAAAGGAGACGGAGTAGTATTGATGAATAAGTGTGATTATGTAGACAAAATGAATTCGCTTCTAAATGATGAAACGAAGTTCCAAAACCTTATTAACCCAATAGATCTGGACGGAAAGGCTGAAAAGCAGTTAACCAACACGCTTAAGGAACTGAGAAAAAGCGGAATAATCTCAGAGGCAGCATATAACCGTCTTAAACCTACTGGAAGTAATACTTCACGTCTGTACGGTCTGCCCAAAATACATAAACCAGGACTTCCTCTTCGTCCAGTCCTGGATATGTCAAACTCTACCTACCATGGAGTGGCAAAGTGGCTAGGTGAACTCCTCCAACCATTACACAAGATGGTAGTAAATCATAGTGTTAAAGATGTTTTTGAATTTATTGCTAACGTGGATGATATTAATGTAAATGGAAAGCAAATGCTTTCCCTCGATGTAGCATCACTGTTTACCAATGTACCACTTATGGAGACTGTGGAATTCATATGCCAACAGATACTAGAAAAACAGATCGACATCGGAATACCGGTTAGTAGTCTGAAAGAGTTGCTTTTAAGATGTACTATGAATGTACATTTCATATTTAACAACCTTTACTACAGGCAAATCGACGGTATTGCCATGGGTTCTCCGTTGGGGCCAATTTTAGCAGATTTCTTTCTTGCCAAGATTGAAAATGGTCCATTGAAAAAAGTAATAGAAAAAGCTGATTCTTATTTTCGTTATGTTGATGATACCTTTATTATTCTTGATGTGAAAGCTGACAAGAATGAAATGTTAAAAAAGTTTAACGATGCACATCCATCGCTTATCTTCACTTGTGAAGAAGAATATGATGGTGGACTACATTTTCTTGACGTCCAATTGAGCAGAAGAGAGGATGGTTCACTAAAGAGAGATGTCTATAGAAAACCTACATCTGTAGGACAATATACACATTTCCTCAGTTATGTACCAATCCGTTACAAAATCAATTTGGTCAGATGCCTGACGAATAGAGCAAGACGCATCTGTACAGATGACTCTCTAGAGAATGAGCTAGGATACATCCAAAATACGTTAGTCCAAATGGGTTATCCTAGTAGATTTGTCAGGAGACACATGAATGCTAAGTACAATAAAGAGAAACCGATAACAGTTAAAAAGAAACAACTGTTCATCAAACTGCAATTTAATGGGGACGTGGCTAGTGAAGTCTTACATCAGAGATTATCGAGAGCGATAAAACGGACTTATACTGCCGCCACCCTCTGTTTGTCATTTTCCAGCCGGCCAATTTTGATTGCTCAAGTGAAAGATAAGTTACCTAGTTGTGCCACTTCCATGTGTATCTATAAATTTAGTTGCTCCTGTGGAGAAAGCTATATAGGCCGAACAACTAGACAGCTTAACAAACGCATTAATGAGCATCTTCCTTCATGGTTCGGAAAAGGTCAAATAAAGTCCATACGAAGTTCTATTTTGGCTCATTTGATTGATAGTGGTCACCAAGTGGACAAAAATAGTGCTTTCAAAGTTATTTACCGCATTCCATCAAGTCTTTCGAACGGAATCAGAACCCGTCTTTTACACTTAGCCGAAGCTATGGGAATTCGAGAGAACAATCCTAGTCTTTGTATACAAAAGAAATTTGTTCTACCTTTGTCTCTCCCTTGGCCTAGGTGAATTCTATTCAAAACCCTCCCACCCTTTCTTATCATCCCTCTCCTTCGTACTTTTATGATATTTATTTAAACTCTGATTATCGTTCCATTTGATTTGACCTAATTTATTTATTTATTGAATTGTCTACATATATGCATATACTAACTTTGTTATTCTTATCACCTATATAAGCCTTATTAACAATATTTTGTTATTATTATAATCATCGCTATTAACTTCGTTCAAAACATTTACCACATTATTATTACTATTATTATTATTATGATTATTATTATGATTACTATTATTATTTGATCCACTAAATCACCGTCATTGGTTAAAATTTTATATATATAAGTCTATGTAAATTAGAGTAAAGCCTGAAGAAGATCTAATTGAAAACAATATTGTTCGCTTATATGTCTTGTTCTAATATTATAAATGGGAATATTTAAAGATATTCACGAGTGTCAGCGTTTCAGCAGACTCTGCTGACTTATTTTTTTCAATATTTTTATTATTTTGGTGACTGGCGCTGTTGTGAAGTGTTTTAACTCAAAAACACTGCACTTCAACAATCTCACCGTGCCGAAACGGGCCAACTCTCCAGCCGTTGCGAAGATTGTCTCAATATGAAATATCGTCAACTTAAAGCAGAATAAATAAACAAGTAAAAATAATAAAATCTTAATGCAATGAAAGTTGGATGAGAATGATTCAAGCGAGTTGGGTATCTCCAGCTGTTCAACAGCTTTCTGCTCTCCACGACAAGCTTTATTCAGCACACCACAAGCTTCAAGAGAATTTCAGAAAACACCCTCTGAGAAGCTCCATTCGAATTATCGTAACACTACCAGGATGAAAGCTCTATCACTGTTACCTTCAGCCTAGTGTAAGCAATTTACACACGTATAATAAAATCAAATCGGTTACACACAATTCGTAAAAATATTCAGTTACCTACAGGATTCGCATATTCCCTCGTTATCCTGAAAAGAAACAAGGTTCACAAGGTTAACCACATGTCTTCTAGAAACAGAAATAAAACAAAACCTGATACCCCTCTCACCCCCGATTGGTGGAAACCTCCATACATATGTAAATGCAAACTACCTGTAAATCTGAAATCATCAACAGTTTCACTTTCATATACACAACCACACTTACTACTTCATGGCAGGCACAGAGGATAAGCCTTGACAGAGATTTTACTGAAAGTTAGTAATTTAGTTTCGATGGAGAACTTCATTCAAACAAATTTAACAAAATGGAAGAGTGAGTAGCATGAAATGCAGCCTATTCACCAGATCCACACCTTTAACCAACGCTAAACCTATACTATCATATCACAAGCATCAATCAGCAGAATGTAAGCTATGACGAAGGTGAATGAAAAATACATACAACTTCTAACTTACAGACACGACTACCACCTCAGAAGTCGAAACCTCCGTATTTTCTTTGTGTGACAAACAGCCTTCTGATTGTCTAAACTCATTGTTACAATTTTCTGATGTAATCTTCTCTGATGTTGTCTCCATTGACTCGTTTATCGTGCTTACTTCACGCATTTGAGCTTTCGTACGAGGTTGACTTGTGTCATGCACCATTACAGTACTGGTTTTGGCAGGTAGACTGGAAGAATTAACACCGATGAAATGACTATCATCTATTTCCAAGTACCCACGGTCCCGTTGTTGAGTGTTGCAGAATGAACTTTTATACTGACCACACGAAATAGAGGGCTTGTCTGTCGATATCACAGGCAACTTCGATGGTGAATACAATTTCGACATTTCCCAAGCCAACTGAAGAGGATATCGTAGTCTATTACACTTTTGGTTGATATATTCACGTATCACAGGAGTTTCAATTTTCGAATCACCAACAAAACCAGGTGACAATCGAAGAGGAAGAGAAAACAAATTATTCACATCATTCCCAGATGATATAGATCCCGAAAAGACATTTTCTATGCTTGGTGAAGCAGTAGGCGGTGTTACCGAAGTAATGCTGGAACTAGCCACTTGAGCCGCGGAAGAACAAGGGTGGCTTGAAATCTTATCATGTACTGAACTGATTGAATCGGAAGACGTACTTGTGCCAGTCACAGTGGAAGTGAATAATGACTGCAAACCATCTGAATTGTTGGTCGACTGACAGCTGGAAACAGTGTCAACTAGGAAAGTGTTCTCACGAATGACTGACACTTGGTTTACAAAGTTGTTCACATGGCCACCGTCATGAGTAGCTGTAAAACTAGTTGTTCGAGTACTGTTGTGACACGAGTCGATATTATACTGTGCGTTGGCTTCCAATGAATCAAAAGGTTCCGGTTTGATCAAGAGTGGATGACTATTGTCATCTGAAGTCACCTGGCGACATGATGTAACTGGATCATCTGAAAGCGGCAAAACAATACAACTATGAGGACGTTTGCACGGATATCATGCAGCAGTGAGTGACTCACAACGAAAATATTTCAAGACCATATTAAGTTCACACCTCAACAGGTGACTATGAACCATAAACTTTACACACAAAGTCGTCAATAGGCAACACCATCTGTCGTGTCTGTCTGTCATCGACATAGAACTTTGCACAAATGTGCGCCAGTTCAAGTCGCCACACTCCATGTAGCACGCGAAGCAAGAGAAGAAAGTACAAGAAAAGCATAATAGAAACAGTGAGCAGAGGTGTGAGACAAAGGAGTAATAAGCAAATACAAAACAGTTTCATTGAAGATCATAAGTCACAGGGAGTGGATGCATCTGCGCCACTGAGAACGGTTTTGAGCCATGTCACCAATTGTTTTCAACCATAGATTTTTACCGTCAAAAGGATGATGTTGCAAGTTGGAAAGTGAGCGACGGCCCAACTGTATCCATGATGAGATTTTCTCAAGAAGTTAATCAGTCAATCACGGCTGATGCAACTTTACAAATAAGTGAAATGGTCAACACGATCAACCATTTCAAGTTTCTATCCTTAAACTAGAGGTTGCTACGGATAATTTCTGTAGCAAGAGACTACATTTGACAGGAGAAGAAAGTATGCCACATATACTGAAATTCCTGCTTTGAACATACTGGCTTCCATTGCAGATATGCACATATGGTTTAATAATAATAATTAATAATTTTGTTTTGCTTTATTCCAAAAACAGTACTAATGATACACCAAGGAATTTTCAGCATTCAGTACAACATTGCATCTAATTTACTCAAAAACGACAAAAAAATAAACATTACATAATAATAATAATAATGAAACGTTATTATAGCAGTTATTTAGCAAATTACAGTATGCAATACGGAGAAAAATAAGCATAAAGTATAAAATTATGGTAATAACAACTAAAATAAAATAGCAAAGTTATAATTAAACGATAGAAAGGATGACACCATAAAATTACAGAAAGATGAACAATGAAAGGGTCGATTCACTTTGCTAATTACATAGTAACTTATACGTTTCACGTCTAGCAGTGTCTTCATCACATAAAATACGGGCTAAATACGGTATTGTAGAATTTTTGTACTTAATGGTACGAGCATATAACTTCTTATATTGACTTCTCGTCCTACCTGATGAGATGCAAGGGGATAGTTTTGAATATATTTTATTTTTGATTACAGCTTGACTCCACACCGTATGTTTTGGTACAGGTATGGAATTTTCAGCATGGATATCGGTAGCCTAAATTTTGCAGGCCGACCATAGATATCAGGTGTCGTCAGCAAGGGATCGAACCCCGGACCATGTGCATGGACGGTGAGAGTCCTAACCACTGTGCAGAGGGTCTGACAGTACGGCCTTTGCCCATTTTGTACAGCAATTTATGTATCTCTCGACTATAGTATTGGCGAGTTCATGCAGTGGAAAACCACAAGCCCAACTCACAGCATTTAACACCCTTCGTAATATGATATAGTCTTTTTTGAGAAGCCCAGGAAAGATTAATGGAGAGCAATAGAGTACAGTGGGTAAAATACAGGAGTTCACAAATCGGAGAACTAAAGTTTGGTTGGTACCTGATTGTCTTAACTTTTTAATGTAGAAGGTAAGACGAAACATTTTTTCAGAGATTGATAAGATGCGAGATGACCATGAAAGGTCAGAGGAAAGAAATAATCCAAGGTATTTAATGCTTGACTTGGTTTCAATTTCAGTGCCATCTATGCTACAGGCATCATGGGAACTAACTAGTTCATGTATGTCACGTTGATGCTTGAAAGTAAAGTTAACTGCCTGACATTTGGAAGGATTTAACATAAGGCCATTTGACTTAGACCACATGCTGATGTCCAACAGAAAGCTATTAAGCTTGGAGCTGTCAGACTCGGAAGTGATAGGCAGTGATACAGTCAGATCATCCGCATATTTGACAAAGTTAGTTTCGTTTGAATGAGGCAGGTCGTGTAGGAAGAAAGAGAAAAGAAAAGGATAGAGGACGGCACCTTGAGGAACACCGGCTTTTGTAAGCGAGGTGGAAAAAGATTTGCCATTATATACAGTATGCTGCATTCTATCAGAAAAATAAGAATGCAACCAACTCTTAGCCCAGGATCCTGTTTGCGTCAACGAAAGCTTATTTAATAAAAGGCCCCTAGGTATAGAGTCAAAAGCAGATGTGTAGTCTAGGAAAGCACCAACAACATATTTGGCACCTTTGTCAAAACAAGAAACAACATTATGATATAACACTACCGCAGCATCCAAGGTACTTCTGCCATGTTTATATGCAAATTGTTTGGGATCATTAAAAGGTTTCAATGAAGGTTCAAGACGAAGTATAAGTAATTTTTCCATCAATTTTAAAAAAGGGGAAGTGATTGCAATAGGCCTAAATTTAATATCAATACCAGATGGTTTCGGTATGGGGATAATTTTAATGTTTTTCTATGCAAAAGGTAGACCGTTACTGGAAAAGGAAGCATTAAAAATATTAGTAAGAGGGTAACACAAAATATCAGCATAGTTCTTGAGGCTAGTGGCAGGTACGCCATCAGGACCAAGGCTTTGGGAAGGCTTAAGAGACCGGAGACATTTAAGCCCGTTCATTCATTCGAGGTGGAGGAATGACAAGTAAGAGCAACGAAACAATACTCAACCAACAAACACGAATATCAACCAATTCAAAAGGGTGTCTACTGGCTCATTCACAGAGATCTGCTACATACTTCATCTGAACTAGTCAATGACATCGACAATAAGCATAAACCAAAGGTCTACAGACTCGTCCACAGAATTCACCGAAACCTAACGAGCAACACGTTTTGCCACTTCACTCCACATCCTTGAAACAGGAGTCGTGAAATCCAGTCCTCCAACATCACTTTATATTTCACAAGATAGAAGCACACACCAAACTCACTCACACACTCGTTCAGTGGCGTGGAGGACAATACCTTCTCTAAGCCTTTCCAGCCAAACCAACAATCTAATGAAAGTCCACTAAATAGAAACCATCTCCTACCAAGTCAATCCCTCACATCAAACATCAACAGCGAAGTGAGTACTTTAGACAACAAGTTTACACAACCTCTAATACAACTGGCTGCACCAGTTCCACTAGAGTCTATACATCACTACCCAAACAAACATTCTCAGAACCAATTTTATTGTTACGTTGTCACAATACTTATCGATTGGACAAGTTAAATGTTTAAAACAGGTGGGGAAATCCGACAAAATCACATGTAGTTGAGTATTTCTGTATTTATGAAACTACCAAAGGATTACGCCTTCAAAACAACCTAGTTTCGGCTTTTAGTCTATTGCATGTTCCAAAATCTGTGATCACTGAACAGCTTTTAATCTTTCAACCACTACTGATTCCAACACCTTACAAATTACACAACTATTTGTAGTTGAATCCAATTGCATTAACACTTCACGCAGAGGTTAGTAAGTGTAAGCACAACCTACATCCTACCCACCTCGGACATAATTTTCTCCACTGGATTATTCCTTTTACCTATTCGCCATTCATCTCCTATAAGTCGATCATCTTGTGGGTTCAACAGACAGTAAACGTCAAACACCTGAAGGCTTAGTAAGTGTCAACACATCCCCCAAGGTTGTTCATATTTAACCAAAATGTCAAGAAGACTGCAGTTGTCCACATCTCTATCAAACAGATCTATGTCATCTGGGTGACTGAGGACTCACTTGGGCATGACTACAAACACATTTCGGAAAAGCAGAAACCAGTGTAGACAAAAGAATTATGAACAAAGAGTTACGGCAACGACAAAAACTGCATTCTCACAACCTCAAGGTATACACACTTTGCAGTCATCGTGAACAATATTAACCCACACCACAGAATCTCTAGAGTCTGACTCGTAGCAACTTCAACGTCCAAGCCAGGTAGTCCACACATCCTTCTACACTCAAACTAACAGTGAATGACTGGATGCTTGCACTGGTGCAATATATCGGCTTCACCATACACACAACTCTGCAGCAAACTACTCTTCTTCCGTACACATCGCTCATCGAGGAATGCAGTTGCTCAGTGGATGTAACACAAGTGCAGAAGGACATTACAAGTAGTTGACCTGCCTCCCTCAACTTACTTGACTCATCAAATGGCTCAAAATATTCTTCAAAAACGCAAAAGTATCCACTCTTCATAAACTACTAGAACCATCAAACTCATTAAACGTTACATGCTCATTCAGTCTCCCGTACATTTATCTCCATTATACTTTCTCTAAATCTTCACTTTCAATGAGCTATAAAATGAGGCAACTTCAACTTCACAAATCTCTCTACAAAATTGTGGGTGGAAAGCTCAATCAGTCAGCCGAGTCTCATCGTTACTTAGTATGTCGCTGTATCTCACGTGGACATTTATAGAAACACATACAAGCACAAACACTACTCCTTTGGCCTCACAGCGAACATATGCACACTTAACACTGGTTTTATGAGTAGCCGGATATCACACGTGCATGTGTTGGAGATAAGACAACTTAATTAATACCCATCTGTCTGTACACATCCGTCATGTGGAGATTGGTTACTCCACACCTTAGACCTCCATTTAACTCAAACTATGAAGTGTTATAACGGCGGCAATACAATTAATTCAGAAGAATTTGAAGAGTCATGGACCTTATAGATCTATACTTATGTCATATCGATGACTAGACTGAATATAAGGACTACTGTTTCACATTTTACCTGCAGTTAAAATACCAGTTAATAAATGTCAGATTATTATTCAGCCTTATTTAAATCTACCTATTCTACATGGACTTAGACTTATTACGGAAATCCTAAGCAGTCAAAACTTAACAAGGCTCAAACAGAAGTGAATGCAGAAATTCCTAGCATAGATTATCAACGTATCCTTGGCTACGACACTTTTCGGCAACGAAGGGGAGCTGATAACAACACCTAAGCTAGCAGTGGGAACTCATCTAGAAAAAAACAGAAGCACTGAGCTGAAGAGCGATGAAACACACTTCGCATAGTTCAACCCCTTTCAAAGATGAAATCAAGTGCTTAACACATCAAGTTACTTGACAAGTCGCACTACAGATACTGGTATGCATAAATAAACGTAGACATTAACACGGGAATCCAGAAGCATATCATAGCTAAGATTGTTCTCTCACCTATTTCCTCGTCAATATGCACTAACAAATGCTGAACAAATATACATATCCTAAGAATTTTAACTTTTCCTAGCTTTTAATAACTTGACTGTAGATTTCTCACTTTCATAAAAATGTAACCAGCAGCTATAGATCCACTACCAAGAATGAACGGCAACAACCAATCAGATCGTTCACCTTTCAAAATCCACTTAGCTATAAAAACTGGCTTAGCATGTCAACTAACAACAACTAGGAGAAACTACAACACATTCTTGCTCCAATCTTCATTTGGTCATGGTGCATAGTCCTTACGGTTACCCCTTGACCATCAGATACATCATCACATAGACACAAGTGATGTTCATCTTGTAGTAATACTTATACCGTATGGCTGGAGTATATTGACAGCAGGGTTTCGAGAATACGTCTATTATTAAACACAAGCATATGGTTACTTAAGTACACTTAGAAGTACTTATAACACATCACATATAAGAACGCGAGTGCTCCCAGTTAGGATGTCAATATACGCACGACAATACACCAACAAAGAAATTCAAAAGCCCGGTAATCTGTGAACAACACGAATACATCTAAACTGTTTCAAGCTAAACATGGAAGTAATTGTGTCCAGATAAAGAATGTTGACATTTCCATCATGTGTAAATCAGAAGACGAAAATTGCGCCTCAAGTGGGAAACTAACTTATAACACAAATACTTTGTTACGCTTACGACGGTTATGGTTGAAACAGAAATAATTTTATCAAGAATCACATCGAAATTAGTGCTAGTTGAATACAAAATCTGCAATACACTCAGATACTCAACACTAACCTTTCTCAACTTTCACAAATGTCAGTAGAGCATCAAAAACATTACGTGCACGACCACTCCCAGATGCAGACATCTTTAAATTGAATTTGAGTCACACACCCACAATTTTAAGATCATATGAAGAGATTATTCTGAACTATGATATTTTAAAAAATAACTATTCCGAGGAATTTAAGGCTGTGTTAGCATTTGTTTGTCTGATCCGGCACAGCAATAATGAGGGCGGATATATTAAGTCGCTGCGTTGCTTTTATTCACTCACACCTGGGGCCATAATTGCTACTACGTCATTACAGTTGATGTCTGTCACAGCAATATATTCCAGAAATTAAGTTGGTGCTGAAACAATGTCCGATACTAGCTTTCCAACAACTAGGTGTATAATTTCATTTTCTCGATAGAACGTTTTTATCTAATGGATTGCAACTCTCACTCATTAATTAATGTTCATAAACCGGAAAGTTTCGAAATACAATATGCATAACTTCATTGTATGTTGTTGTTTTCAATAGTGTATGCTTGTAATTCTGGACCCACGCATCACCAGAATTAACGTGTCCTAGGTTTCATGAATATCAGTTAACAGTGGTATTCTTATCTCTTCAAAGGTCCTGGAGGTAGTTAAAAGATCCTTATTCTATCGTGATAATTATTGTTCCGAGATAAATCCCACACTACGTCACGTTATAATAGAAATCTCATATGCTACGCTGCTTTCTGAGACCTTTTGCTCACTAAGTGGTCTTCATTTCACTAAACTTTCGTCCTCTAACATTTAAGACCAAATTATACGAACACTTCACTGCGAATTTTTTGTTGAATTCAATGTCTCGGTGTTTTTATAAAGATGGCGTATGCAGTTGATAGTGACAATAATGATTATCAAATGACACACAAAACACTAGTTTCTTTTAGCTCTGAGTGTATGGGCACCTGTGAATTGTGATAGCCTGCACATCTGAATGCACTACAAACTTCTACATTAGAAGCACCTGCCACTGAATATAATTTTTTGCGAATTACTTCACCGCTAGTAGATTAGCTCATGTAGAAGGCCAGTAGTTTTCTTTGTTATTTAAACGTCTAATTAGGATTCGTGGGAAGTAGCTATTTGCTTCCATTTGTACAACACAAGTTATGCGTGTCCCACATGCACATATAAACTGAAGCTAGTGAATTCAAATTTCTGAAAACGAGGTAACTTATGGTATTAAAAGCCTCTTGGAAAGAGCAACACCACGTAGAGGAACCATGGAATCGTGACGTATTCTATTCTAGGAAGTTCAAAAGATTGATATTTCGAGGGGATGACGTGTTGATTCTTATAAGCGTAGAAGTCATCGAAGTTAGTTACATAAAATTTCATTCAATACAGAAAACTCTGTATGTCTCATTTGGTTAATCCGAAAACATATATTATATATTATATTATCACTTCATCTGAATTACATCGACCTAGTTGTGTGGTGATAAAGACGTCCAGATCTCGACGAAACAGTAGTCTCCGTTACTTCACTAGTCAGACGACTGGTTATTTTTAGTATATGATGACATTCAAGAAACTTCTTCTCAATGCAGTAACATATGATTATTTCGATTTCCTTTAATTCCTAGAGGAACATATATATGATTGCACTAGGTGGCGACTCACACGACCAATGGCGTAATCCCCAAGAACTATCAAACACCATTATAACATTGATGACATTCAATTGTTGTGTTCATACTCTTTAACTCATTGAGTTGTGAAGCTGCAAGGCTTGGAATAAATGAAATTGTTTCAAAACATCTAGGATGCTTTAGCGAAGTTTAGTTTATAAGTACACAGGACTTCGCACTGAATTTAGTCGGCACATGTTTCCGAGTATTAAAGCACACGGGGATGTAAGTGTCTGTCTGTCTGGATTGAGGATTAGAGAGGTTTTGTGTGCATTTCGGATTGTGAGGGCGATTGTTACTTCCCGGTTGCCCACACCGTGGAAGTCGGTTGCGTGACCGCAGAGCCCAGGGGACAACTGCTTGAGGCCGGTCATACGCGGCCTGTTTTTGTTTGTTCTCTTTTGTTTGGTGTGCCTCAGTAGCATACTTACTGCTCCTGCTCTGTGACACGGCAGCAGGAAGCGCGGTCGTTGTTAATCCGGGCCACGGCCGATCCGGCATGAAATTTTGTGAATTTGTTTGAATCATGGTATTGGATGGGGTAGCTGCTTTTTGTTTAACCACTATCCAAACAACCTGCCTGGCATGGTAGAACCTCAAGAGAAATAAGTCTCAGCCAGTATAGCTTGATTAGGTCATTGCGATGTTCAAGCCCGACCACCACGTCAAGGTAGCAGCTTTCGGTCGGGGGGTGTAAGTGTAGCCATATTACATATCAAAAAGTCACTACACTCAGTCGAACATATTTCTTAGTGTTAGAAACCGAAGCTTGAAATATTTAGTAAGTTTCCTTATTGATATAACACTTCGTGAGTAATTGAGTGACTTCCTAACTTGCTTTACCCTCTCCTGTTGATAATTATCGCAATTTACCTCCTATTCAAGCAGTATTGAGGCGGTAAATCAGCCATTATTTCCACCACTCACATTAATCCAGCTGTTTTTCTTATAGCCTATAAACAATTTGAATGAATACTGCAAGGGAGTTATTCAGTAGCAATGTTTTTCTTATTTGTGTGATTTTGTCACGTAGATTTCCTTGGACCCTGGTCAACCTCCTGCCACGATTACATTAACATTTACTATCGGTGCGATCATGCAAATTCTAAACATCTACGTGACTTTGAATTTAGTTATCTCCAGAATTACTGACCTCGCTCATTCGAATAAACTAGAAACTAGCTGGGCCATTGTTGTCAATTTATTCTGACGTTATCACACAAAAGGCGAGATGATGTCAGAGTACCAAAGAGAAGTATAATTGATATAAGTATAAAACTTGGGCACTGTGGTGGAGTATAACTCCATTATGGATAAGATTTTATTTTGATCAATTACAATCAGTTGGGAAATAAAACACTCGTCTTATTTTCCATTTGATTGTAATTGATCAACAACACTCATATTATTATTATTTCTGAATGTACATTATCCAACATTGATGTTTATTCAAATATCTAGTCAATCCCACACATGCATATAAATGAAAGGAAAAAGTTGTGTGAGTAACTTGATATGATTATGAGTGGCAATAGTTTGTGCCCGAAACCCGGTCAACAGTTAATGTCACTGTATATGTGTGATTTATCAAAATAAAATCTTATCCATAATCGAGAAATACAATCACGTGGACAGATCCCAATCAGCAAATCTTGTTTCGTCAGATACATTAAACCTTTTTGAAATTTTTTTTTGGTTATAGCTTGATTCCACGCAGTACTTTCTGGTAGAAGTAAGGCATTTTCAGCATGTGATATCAGTAGCTAAATTTTTCAGGCCAACCACCAGTATTAGGTGTGTGTAAGCAGCGGATCGAATCCCGGACCATGTGCATGGTCGGCGAGATTACTAACCGCTGTGCTACCAACGCTACCGAAGCAATGTGTATCCCGGATGTGGAAAACTGAATTACATAGATATAGTTATCAGCGAGAAACTGTACTGGAAACATCATCCACGTATTAACACAATGTTGCATAAAATGAACTTATCCAAAGTGGAATTATACTCCGTTTCAGTGTTATTTTGAATCCAATGTGGTAGACATATTGATCACATCACTTAAGAAATAATTTGGAAAATATGTCTACGACGCTTTCAGTGTATCCACTGTTTCTTCCAGGACCTAAGTACTAATGTAGTAGAGTGGACTTTTCTTTAAAACAAGTCCAACTCTCTGAATAAGTGGACGAGTTAAACACATTATGCCGCGCTGCTCTCTAATTTTGACTGAGTTCCTACTTAACATTTAACAGATGGCGACTGCTAAGCTCTCCAAGGAAATTCTTCAGTATTACCACCTAATAGAACAGAAACTCAGCGCTTATCAATATAACCCTACCCTATTGGAAGGTTGAGGTTGCTTAATGCCAACTTAAGAGACCTGTATAGCCTTCGATTAGTGGCCATCTACGAACGTCTCCACACCATCAATAATTTGGTACGCATCTGTGTGTACCCCAAACACACTAGCCATTCAAGACAAAACTCCTAAAGTTTCCTAATCTTATGCCGTTTCTTTCTAGTTTACGCTTGCTTCCACAATAAAACCAGCCTGACCAATATCCCATTCCAACTGGGACTTGACTGTCTGCTAAACAAAGAACTATTTTAAACAAACTCATGTGAACTATTTTTCAGTCCTTGACACACTTTCGATTTCCAGTAATCATTTCGCTATATTCATCCCTAGTTCGGCTTCTTCAAGTATGAATAATCTGTCCCTATTACGTAACGGTCACGTGTTCGTTACGTGAGATGTTCGACTATCGACCAAAGGGCGGGTGTACTGCTCATCAGTCCGCTCCGTCCTCCTTTATGGTTGTGAGACCTGGCCACTGAGAGTGGAAGACATGAAAAGACTAGCTGTCTTTGATCATAGGTGCCTGCGTTCTATTTCCCGTGTAAAGTGGCATAATAAGGTGAGCAACATGGAGGTTAGGCGTAGAGTTCTAGGTAAACAGGGGAAATCAATCGACGAAGTCGTGAAGCTACAAAGACTGAGATGGTTAGGACATGTGTTACGTATGCCAAGCCATCGCCTCCCTCGACGAGCAATGTTCGCGGATATAGGGTCAGGCTGGATAAAAGCTAGCGGCGGTCAAACAAAAACTTGGCATCAGTCAATGAAATCCACAACAGTTGGTCTAAGTCACGTAGAAAGGTGTAGACTTCCAGGCTGGGGTCCTCGGGACGGTAAAAATCTATGGTTGGAAACAATTGGTGACATGGCTCAAAATCGTTCTCAGTGGCGCAGATGCATCCACTCCCTGTGACTTATGATCTTCAATGAAACTGTTTTGTATTTGCTTATTACTCCTTTGTCTCACACCTCTGCTCACTGTTTCTGTTATGCTTTTCTTGTACTTTCTTCTCTTGCTTCGCGTGCTACACGGAATGTGGCGACTTGAACTTCCGCACATTTGTGCAAAGTTCTATGTCGAAAACAGACAGACAGAACGGTCACGTACTTCACCTACAAGTTGCTACTTATTTTTAACTGCTAACATCTAATTATAACCTGATCAAAAATTTCACAGAATGTTGAGTCACGGTAAATACCTCGACAAAACTGACGAAATCACTATTCATTCGGTACGATTTCTTACTAAACATATAATCAGGCCTCCAGTAGACCACCTTACTGTGATTGCTTGTCATTCATCTTATCGGTGATTACGTCCATATATTCTGTCTTCGTGATTGATTGTGTAAGCTGCTTACCCATCTCAACACTGAATTCACGTACATATGACATCTGTTACAATCTACTCAGCTTGCCTACTATCAACTGCCAACATCTCCTCGGAAGCAAACAGAAACCTACATGATTTTCAATCAATACTTATTCCTTAAGATTCCGCAACGCTGAAATTTAACTCACTTCTTCCTGATTCCTATACCATCACATCGTCTCTCGTATCCTAATTTTAACTATAATAAGTGAATACTTATGCTACTCTCTGTGACAACATTACAGGTTGTAAGTTAGCTATGGATACATTCAACCTATTTCTCCAAAACTACTGTTTATAACATTCTCAACCATTGAGCGAAGAGTGAAACTATGAATGTAGTTAAGGGCCTAGTAACTGTCAATCTTATTTAAGGTTATTTGGCATTTCGCCTTGATCGATTATGTTGGATGAGGGCCACACGTTGTTTGGCTTAAACTTAGTTTACCAGGCCTTGTAAGAGAACATTCACGTGATAGGTCGACTTCTTTACCATTATTTCAGTTTGTTAGATTGCCATCAGCAGTAAAGGAATCAGTGTAGTCGCCTACAGCTTCAACTACCTGTGCAGTTGATTTAACTTTTGATAAACGCGAAGACTTGACTACAAGAGGTTTCGACAAACTTTGCTGAACTAGATATCGAGAATCCTGTGAATTCGTACAAATACAGCCATTCAATGACTTGTCTGATGGACGATCAATGTGACTTAATACTCCTTAATACGCTCCTTCCTAGGAGGTGATGGAAATCCCGAAAATTTTACACCTTTAGATATATTACAGTTATACTCATCGCTATTATCACTTTGATACTCATCTAATTTTGTTCCGCAGTTGTCACATGTTTTGTCTCCCGAACAGTCTGATCATTTCCTCCTTGTTAGACGAACAAACGCTTCATCCCTGTAAACTGAATTAGAATCCTTTAGTGGTGAATGGGATAAAGCATTTTTAGTATTTGTAGATTACCTTGACTTCACTTGAGCGTGAGACTTGATTCTAATCTGCTTCACAAGAGGTGACTCTACTTTAGGGCGGATAATTTGTAGAAGTTGACCATTCCCTAGTATCTTGTAATTCAGTCACCATCATTGAGAAGTTTTCCGAACGTCCGATAACATCGCGTAGTGTATCCCATACCAGCCATCTAGAAGAAAGGGGCCACGCAAAATTAGTCAAAATAACGCCAATAGAAGCAAATAAAATGATGAGAATACAACAAAAAGAGTCCCACCAACAAATTTAGGACTCTTAGTTAATTCTTACGTTAAATTTGAGGCGAGTATTCTCTACCAGGTTTAAAACGAAATCATCCTTACAATTCTGGAGTCATGTGTCAGATTTACGCATTGAATTTGAATAAAGCAAGAACAACAGTGGTTTGTGCAGAATAATATGGTACCATCATTGTTCATTCCGTTGGCTTCTCATCAGCTGCTTTCAGCCTAAATAAATTATGATGTTTACCTACAAAAATCTTTTAACACACTTGCAAATTTCACATGTTGTCAGTTGACAGAAAGTTTCACAATTGGTGAACAGTGCTCAGATAATTGCGTTTATTTAGGTTTACACAGGTAGCTCAAGTTTAAACAAAATAAGTATATGCATACAATGGTGAAGGAGTTACGTAATAAAGACGAAATATGCGTTAGATGCAGTGACTAATAAGTTAGGTAACTATGTACTGAGTTCGACTCATATCATAGAAACAAGAGACAAGCAAAATTACGGATTATAAAAGGGGTGAGGTTAAAGACAAAGATTACGTAATCAGGTGGGAGAATAAAGGCACCCAGTTACCAGGGAAAGGAAAGACTAATAACTGCTTCTTTCTGAACACATAAATCTCGTTTCAAGCGTTTGATGAAAATTCCTTTAGCAGACCTGAGGAGAATAGAGCTCGTTTGTCTATTGATAATTTTAAAGGATTTCTCGATTTCCACCTCATGACCCGGGTCGAGGAGATGTCTGATGATAGCGCTATTATAAGAGATTGTTCCCTTGAGATGTAGGCTCTTCAACACATGTTCAGAAAATTGTCCTTTGTGTTCTCCCAATGTAACTGCTCCCGCAGATACACGTAAATCTGTATACATTGAAATAATATTGTTTGGACGTAAGCTTAGACTTTGAGTGACTCACAAAAGTAAATCATGTCCATTGTATTAACTCGGTTTCGCTAATTTGTCTCCTGCATTCATCACATCAAAATAATTTATTCTTGGTCCTCGCATATACGCGGCTTCATTATTCTTAATGATTGTTCCACATTTTGTCTCCACAGACAACTGAAGGGTGTTAAGTTGTCAGATTAACAATTGGCAATTGGCTTTAATTTTCCACGTTGTTGGCAGTTAACAAGCACACCTAGGAGTGACGCAGTTCTATCTTATGATCTAATATCACTTTGTTCAAACGAGTCAGTGTTACAAAGACTAGACTACCATTAATCGTGTATCCCGGTACGTGTTACGGTGATGATGATCACGTCCTAGTACGGCTCTTACAGAAAACGAATCGAATATTCTGAAGTTTACTGGTAACCTACTCAGATTGTCCAATCGGGCTATGAGTCACACTTCGTGATATTATTCATGTGAAAGCCACTGAGATGATAGTTAACCGCTCGCTAACCTTGTTAGTCAGAGCAGCCAAAGTGATTATTCGATTGGAACATATGGCATACATCAGTCTGCAACGTGTTGACCAACAATCTGATTATCAGAAATGGTCAGCCTCAGTCGTCTATTGAAAATTAAGGAAGCCATTAACACTTACTCTTCTATAAACTACTCGTCAGAAAGAAGGATATCACAACAAAACAGGATACTTGATACTTGATGGGAGTTTCAACACTTCCTGTAAGACGCAATGGAAAACGAAACTAGATAGCAGTCGGCTCATTATTTAACAGGACCAAGTGTGCCTCAACAGCACAAAATACAATGACCAACCAAAAACACATAAAAATACATATTCAATGAGGTTTTGAAGACAACACTGTAGCCTATATCACGGCTTGTCTTTAAAAAGAACTTCATATTGTCCTCCAAAGAGGAAATAAATCAAACCATATTTCACCGATGTGGAGAGAACAGGTAAAAGCAGCTCTACTCCCATACTCTAATTACACCCAGACGATAGACAAACAGATTACAGAAACAAACTGCTAAACACCTCGTAAGATTCAACATAGAAGAAACGGTCATAGACAGAATGAAGAAGCTTTCAACATTGGGAAATCTTAGCCATCCCCTTGTACGTAGAAACACTGATTTCGCCTTCCACGTACTTCCAGATAATACTTATTTGGTGATTTAAGTGTCACAACCTTCAACTGGTCATTCATTTATCATCATTCCTACTTTTCTTAATTTACTAATTTTCTCACTTCTTCTATTTGGTGAGAAAATCGTTTATCGTCTTCTCATAGTCAGTCAGTCAGTCGGGCAAATACTTCAAATTATCCTCGAATATGAAACATTTACATCCCGATGCGAATTTATAAAGACAAGCAACAAAAGTTAATACCGTTAGTGTATACGTACATGTATATCAACAGAAAGATGAACCAGCTACTCATTTCACTGGTATATTACAATTCTGACTATTTCAAATAAGAACCTTCAATATCCATATCCTTTGAAATCTCGGTGTAAGTAACGTGATCGTCCCCATTCGTAATATGAAATACTTCAAAATCTATACTTTAGGGTAATCCTAATGTCTGTTGATTGAGTGGTCCTGAAAGTGCTGTTCATTTCAAACTACGAAGAAATACTCTCATCAGCTTATATTACATCAAAAGTGAAATAACATCGGCTTTCGCAGGTGTTCATTTGCATAGTTGTGGTATAGTGACAGGCTACTTCACTTCCGTCGTTTCATTCCCTGTCCTCTCCGTACAGTATCATTTCAGACATACCCATTTTCTTATCCTCAATCTTCATCCTGGTCAGTCTGTACAAACGCTGTCATATCTATTAAAGATATACAAGCAGTTTTTAACATTTAACTTTCATATAAATATTAAGAATTTCCCAGTACATATTATATGAGAGGTGTAAGAGACAAGGGAGCAACAAATATTTCATCACTCTGTTTCATACACAATATACAAGACGGAGTATTCCACAGCGGTGTATTCCCAGGTTTTGGCAATGAGATTTAACCCCACTATAATGATGCGGGAAACTGACCAGCAGAAAAACTTCGAGCACAATATGCATTAGCGCCAAATCAGCAAGCAAATGTAAGCACAGCCAAACTTAACAAAACCGGAAAAGTCAACTCCAGTGAATCTGAAACACGATAAAACATCGTCATTATAAAGGCTAACAAGAGAAAATAGCTCAACCGTAATTATGAATAAATCCGACTATATCAAGAAAGTCATCGAACTCATTACAGCAGGTACACCATATAAGGAAATTCACAAGCCGGTAGATACAATAATCAACAAGACTAAGAAATCTACAGCAGATTTAATGTGCAGAATCAAGCCGTCATTGGGTCAGTTGAAGTGGTTTAATTTAACGCTTAAATCTAACAATCCCCGTAGAATACATGCTACCATTAAAATACACAAACCAGGTCACCCTATGAAACCAATAGTTGATTTCAGAAATACCCCTACCTACGAATTATCAAAACATATAGCAATAACGTTATGTCCCATCAGAAATCGTTCGAATTCTAGGTTAACTAATTCATATGAAATGAAAAAGAAACTAAATCGTATTCAAATTCGGAATAATAAAGAAATGGTTAGTTTTCACAAAACCAGTCTTCATATTAACACATCAATCAATACAACCCCGGGGCAGTTGAAAAAGAACTAACAGTACATCCCTAAATTACTTATAAGACAAATCTACCCACTGAAGATCACCCACATATCTCCACCGTATCCTTGGGGTATGGCCTTATACTGCCAACTATCTATGGAGATATTTACGATGATTGGGGATATTGGTGAACCCACTGCTACACTTTCTGTTTATCTATATAATTTGCCGTGGAATTTGAAGGTTGTAAACGTGAGGCGTAATTGAATTGGTGAAATAATATGAAAGACGGCTCACCAAAATCCCCAATCATCGTAAATATCTCCATAGATATTTGGCAAAATAAGGCTCGTAATACATTTGACTATACCCCAAAGATACGGTGGAGATATGTGGATGACACTTCGATACTGTTAAAAACAGAACACATCTCTAGTTTCTTTACACATATGTCCTCAGCAGTAAAAGGAATAAAATTCTCATCTGGGTCAGAAAATTGGCAAGGAGGACTAGGTATGTTAGACCGTAAAATAAAGCAGACAGAAGAAGGTGAACTATGCACTGACCTTTATAAAAAGCCAACGTACTCCATCAGATATTCAAACTTCAATTCACCTTACCGATTTTCTGTGAAGGATGCAGTAATTAAATGCCTAACAAACCGAGCAATAACCCTGAGGAGTAGATTGTGTATTCATAAATTGTTTTTTCACACACAAGGAGGAGGTGGATAAGTTTACGAACAGCAATCGAATCAGCGTGTTTCACTAAGCGACCTTCACCGTTTTATCAATAACCATAAAGCAGTAATTATTTAATTCAATTCTACATTTTCCTATAGATTGATTGGACCGAGGTGCTCAGTCTTAGGTTGACATGTCAACTTCTTGTGGAGATGCTTCGTTAAAGGAAAAGGGAATCAAAAACAACTAGAAGATGCTTAGTCACAACGAGTATCAACAGTCTTAATCAATGAAACATTAGTGATCAAAGAATCAATATCAAAATAATACATTTTCATATCTTTTATATTCATGTCTACAAGACAATCAACAAGTTCAAATGTATCCTTCAAAGATAATTACACAACTCATAGTGGGCGTACTCAGCTCGAAATGCCAGCTAACCATTTTGCCAATTTATGTGTAGGAGAATGACACATTGATGGAATTTAACGTTATGGATTGTCAAATTAATGAACCATGGATGATCGATGAAAGCTCGGAAAGTCAGATCCCATTGGGTTCCAACGAATTACACTCCTAATGTAAGTGTACAATTTGGGCACTGTAGCAGAGTCTAATTCCACACTAGACAAGCTTATTTCAAATATCACACTCTGATGCAGTATTAACAACTGGTTGACGTTTCGAGCATAATTTATTGACCATTCTGAATTGCTAGAGGCAGGTTTAGTTAAATGTCTATATAATCACGCCAAGAGCCTAACTAGTGAACCCGTGTCATTAAATTGATATGATTATGAGCAATAATTTATGCTAGAAACCTTGTCATCCAGTTATTAATACTGCATCACTGTGACAATGGAAACAAACTCATCTAAAATGGAATTAAACTCTTCTTTGTCAATAACATCCATGCCACGAAGGTTTTCTAAATGGAATGTCACTCCCCCCTCCAATTTTCTCATATACTCAAAAGGCCACCTGCTTCAAGTTCACTTCTATCCTAAAATATGTATAACATTTTTGTTTTATAATCACATGTGTTCATTTCAACTTCACCTGACCCTTTGTCAGGTTTCGGGAGAAATATCAGTTCTTCCAACCTTTCATTAGAATCAACACAGGTTAATTCGGTTCAGCGAAGCTGGTGGTAGCGATGCATAAAAGCATCTTTAACAACCTGTAGCATGGGTTCATCGCCACTTCAGAATCAAAAGGAAAAGGTTGAAGGAAACTAGAAACAGTCATTATCAATAGATAAGTAGCAGTGTCCCATGACAAAAGTAATGACCTGGTGAGTGTTAAAAGTATCAGGTTGATGGCATAATAACATTCAGCTATGAAATTGATCATTGAAATGAAACAGTGTTTAACTACACATAGACATGAACATTCCCAATCAATAAAGTCGTGTTATCATCTGCAAGGTATGCGGATATGAGAGTTTCGGATAAGAGATTAATTGCAAATTAATATTCTGAGGTAGAGAGAAATTTCCGCCGTTCTGGTGCAGCAAATATCAGTTGTGCCATAACCGGTATGATAAAAGAAGCATAAGTATGACCACAAGAGACGGACTGAAGAATCAGTCAACCATCATGTCACGTGATATATGTGTGTGTGATACGACAATCTTGTGATGATAACAGCTAAAAGTTTGTAGATTAAGTTACACGAGCCCTCACCACTGGCTATTTTGGATCGTCCTATAGAGAGTGATATGCTTATGTCCTTACAGGCCACCAGTAGTTGCCATAATAACTAACTGTTTGGGTTAACTTTGTAATAATCCTTTGGGTTGATATAAGGCATTAAATTAAGATTTGATGCAAAGTCAAGCAAGATACACTACGCCTATAGGTTGAAAGACTAGTCAGGACGTAACCGAGGCCACTGCCATGTTACATGAAACAGGAAGTGTATCGATTTTCTTGTAAATTGTAATCCTTACAGATCACATTCTGTAATACATATTGCAAACATAGGAAGAAAAGCTGTCAAAGCATGTATTTCGTCTATTCTTGTCATAGCTGTCAGTAATATAGTATGTCAGACAAATTGACCGTTTGCTCAATAGATAAGCTGACAAGTCGAATAAGTGAGTAGCAACATCTCCATACTAACACTAAACTGACACGGTGGTGTGAGAAGCCATTCAAATGCAACATGTACATAACCCACAACCATTCGTTCAGTAGCTGGATTGATCAGGGAAGTTTGTCGCCCCTTAGTACCTATCTTCTGTAGGACAACTCAAAGAACAAGTTATACGATATATATCACCGTCGAACAGATAGGCTGTGGACGGCTTTTCAAGCCAAACAGAATAAGGCAACAAAACACTCACAACGTATGCAAGGTGTAGTGGCAGACTGACAGACTGCCGAAAGGACTCATGTACCAACCTGGAAAAAATTTGAAAAGTCCTTCAGCTTGGAGACGTTATTTTTCACACTGGAAAGCTTCCTCAAATGACTGGCAGCAAGCACTAAAACCAAATATCCCTGAGAATATTTATATACACTTCATCACGTGTCTGTGATAAGATCAAAACGTGTCATTGCTTTCATTAAGGGCCGTAAAACCCGTATCTTGGGGAGCCTGAGAGTAACCCTCTACGATTTTTACATATGGTGAAAATCCCTATTTATTTTCTATCACGGAGATACGCATATTTGCCAATTATTATGGGACGCTAAGACTTCCATATTAGTTTGTTTATTAGATGTATCACACAGTGAAACAGTATTATTTACTGGATGACGTTTCGAACAAACTTTATTGTTCATAATCATATCAATTATTGATATGATTGATACGATATAATGATTGATATGATTATGAACAGTAAATTTTGTTCGAAACGTCATCCAGTAAATAATACTGTTTCACTGCGTGATACATCTACTAAACAAACTAATATGGACTAGCAGTGGAATCCAGGATAATACGCATCGCCACAAGTTTTATACATATATATTAATAGAACTCTGAGACTCCTATAAATGCATGCACAGCGCCAATAAATACGGAAACTATGAAAATTGAAGAATACGCGAAACACTCATTTCTGCAGAACAGTGTGGCATGGTTTCAAAATACCTATAAACCGAAAACCACATGTTACTGATTACCAACGATCAGCACCTGTTGAAGCGGCAATAAACTTTTCAGTATCAGGCTGAGTGCTCACACCTGTGATGAGCCTCTTACAGTCAATAATGCTGTGGACAGCGAGAGTGGACTTTAAGCACTGAAGCAATGCAACCAATCACTTCAAAAACGAAATTTCTACACATTAAGTACATTTATTAATGATAACAATAAAAATAAAATGGCATGAAAATGTTACGCAGGATACCCTTCTCACATGTGTCACAAAACAGCTGCCAGTTTCCCACCAGAATACTAATTCAATAATTACTCTATTGACGTTCATCCACCACATCATATATATCAATTCACCCAAAGTTTCTAATCCTAACCCTAAACTATGTGTAACGTAACTCTAACGCGAAACCACCCTTATTCTGGCCTTAGTCTAACTTGAAACAACCCTAATACCGACAAAGCTAAACTCTAAGCACCAGTAAGTACCAACGGACATATGACCTGAGACGCACCAACCACATGATAAAGACGACTTTTATGTGTAAAATACATATATCCTTGAAAATAATGAATCGAAAGGCATGAAACTGTTACACAGTCAACTCTTCCCTTCCAAAGACATACCTGAAACTTGCCAGATATCCCATTTAATGACATAACACTCCACTAGGCATATTTCATTCAAGCTGACGATATTCTTTACTATATTGCACTAACTTGCTAGCTGAGCATTTTAGGGTCATTAGAGCGGTTACACTCAATTGGTATTTACTGATGTTTGGAGTTTAACTTCGCCAACTTGATAAAATATTTCGGAAACCTAACCCAGAACTCACTGTATACCCCGTTTAACATTGTAACACTTTATCAGGCACATTTAACTCATGATTATAGAGTTGTTTACTTGGTTCCACTAACTTGCTGGCTGAGTGATACACTTTACGATTGACCTACAATTCCCGCTATTTGTAACGTCATTATTAACTACTGCGCGCTCTCAGCCCCAGCATCCAATATGCACTTCCCGCACCAGCGTGAGCAAAAGTAAGTCGTACTTGTAAGATAAATGTTCCGGGTCATGCATAGGCTTCGAAGGTAGCTTTTGACTTCACTCTAGTGTAGCAGCTTTGGTTGACTCGAGAGTGCCTGTTACTGGGAGTGGTATATGTCGTTTGTTTCCGATCTCCAATATCGTTTTTACGAGCTAGTATAAACCAATTTGATTTCTTTGTGCTCGCTTCTTGATTGTAAGGTATAGGTTCCTGATCTTCGGTAAACTTCTGCGTAGCTTGTCCCGCCACTCGACTGTCGTAGCTTTGGTTGACTCCAAAGGGAGTAGTGCTGGGATTAATTATATGTGGTTTGTAGTATGAGGTATGTTAAGACTGTTACTACTGTGATTGGAGTTGATCCTTTCGCCAGTTAGTCCTTCGGTATTGTCGAAAAGAGAAAAGAGATAGTAATAATAATAATAGTAATAATAATAATAGATATATTTAGTGAAGCTATTCAGACTAAGAGACAGAAACGAAAATAGGAAAC